>CM056731.1:16080744-16680744 GCA_029844215.1 Przewalskia tangutica | reverse complement strand
TCTTTAAATAATTAACTGACATCCCGTCTTTACTTTTAATCAAGCATTAAATATTTGCTAAATATTGTATTTTATTATTATTGCATCGGCATTTGCATTTTAATAATTTTGCATCTTTTTAAATAATTTTTCTTTTTAATAATTAACCCGTTTTGCATTTCATCAAACTACCCAAATTAAGGCACAACTGACCACCCAATCCGCCAAAAACCGAAGCCCAAACTGAGGCTCAATACACCTTTCATCTTTTCCCTCCAATACCCAATACCCAATACCCAAAACCCAATACCCAAAACCCTAAACCTAAATCCCACACTATAAATAAAACCTTACCCCCCATTCTAAAATCCCTTCAGCCGCCCAGAACCTCACCCAGCCGCACACCCCTAACCCTAAAAAACCTCAGCAGCCACACCTCTCCCTCTCCTCCTAAACCTGCCCTCAGCCGCACACCCTACCCCTTTAAAACAAAGCCCAGCCACACCCCCTCAACCCTTCATCTCCCTCATCCCTTTTCAAATTTTTCACTCCCTCACCTCTCCCGTAGTTGCCGCCCTTCGTCGGAGCTCCAAGCTCCGGCGAACCCCCTAGCAACACCTTCAGCCGCACACCCCTGCCCTCTCCCTCACTTTCTCTCCCGCCGACCTCACCATCAACATCACCCCACCATTCCCCATCTCTTACTGTCGCCGGAAAACCGCCAGAGCTGAGCCTCACGAACACCAAACTCCACCATCACCGCTGATAACCTCACCCTGTTTGTCCCCTTTACACTACGACGTCTCTGCCTCGCCGGAGTTGACCACCGGTGACTGGAGGAGAGGTTGTCTGGTCCAGAATCCCCTTCTTTTTATTGTGATATACTTTTATATTGTGTTCTTTCAAACTATTGCCGCCACTAAAACGCTCTGGTGACATCTGAAGGTCACGGTTGCTCCATTTTATTATTTTGGTTATTGTGTTCTTGTTGGGCTGTGATTCGATGTCTCCAGCGATATTGTAATGTTTCCGGTGACCTTGCCCGGATCCGTTCATGTTCTTGTTTGAGTTCACCCAAATCATTACGTCGTTTTTCATGTTTGAATTGTTCTGACCTCTGTTGGTTTCATCTTTTGGAATATGTGTTTGTTTTCTGTGGGCCCTACACAGTTTTGTACTCCAGCGATTTTCGAATTCACCTTTTGGTTATCTATCGTTGGGACTGATTTTGGTCGGGGTTTGCGACTCCGGTGGACTTCTGGTTTCCGTCGATCGATTGTTGGCTACTGCTATATTATTTTCGTTCTCTGTACCGATTTTGGACATTTTCGCCATTTATTCATTTATTAAACTGGACTGATTTTGAACAGATACTACATTGGCCAATGAAAAAGTTATCCGTCGATTTTTGAGGCCTCCACAATTGCAAAGACGGAAAATAAAATAAATGAAGCTTTCTGGGCAATGATGATTTCTTCCACTTACACCGGATAACCAACATGCGCAGCAGGGAGAATTCTCGCAGCCGCACTTGTTTAGGCTGTCCCACTTTATTTTTATATATCTGAGCCCTCTGTGTTTAAAACTATTAATGTTTTGGCGCAAATCCAAAAGTTTTGTTTATTTTATTGTTTCTAGCAACACTGGCCGATGAAGGAATCTCCGTCTGATTTCCAAGGTCTCCCCTGTACAAAAGACGGATTTATTTTTTGGCTTTATTTATTAATTATTGCTATTACTTTAAAATTATTTATTTTATTACTAACACTTTTACTAAGTGTTTATGCAGGTACCCGGAGATCATCTTGTGCAGAAGGCCTAAAAAGGGCTAAAGATGTCCCGGAGTTTTATCTTATGTCGCATTTAAATTTTAGTTTTACTATTTTTGTATTGCATTTTATTTTAATTGTAAATTATGTAAAAATGCTTAGAATAGGTAGAATAAAAGTCAATATATAATTAACCTAGGTTTGAACGGATAATCGCAAGTTAGCGGATCTTAAAGGATGCCTAACCTCTTCCCTTTAGGATAATAAAGAACCCTGATCCAGAATCTCATTAATTTCGCAGACCATTAAATGGAGATTAATTGCAGTATTTTTATTGCAATAAATCAAGTGTCCTAATTCACTTAATTAATTAGGTGGCGACTCCTTTAAATACATCTAAGAATCAACCATACGTAGTACTCCCGTTTTCGACCACGGTTATAATGGGGTGTTACATGTCTATGTGATTATGTTACAACTTTATTCACATTCGAGGACGAATGTTGCTTAAGGAAGGGAGAATGTGAAGTCTCAAATTATTGTTACAATAACAATAATAATAATAATAATAATAATAATAATAATAATAATAATAATAATAATAATAATAATAATAGTAGGGGTATTAGATAATTAAGGATTTAAGTTGTACTATATTAACATAGTATTAACTTTTTATGCTATCCTATTAAATAGTTGGTGGTGACTTCTCATATTACATGATTGTGTTAAATCTCACTTTAATATAGCAACTATGAAGTCCCAAAACTTCAAATTTATCCTCCTCCCCCCCCCCCCCCCCCACTTGCACGTCCCCCTTCCCCTTTTCATCTCCCTTAACCCTTCTCCTTCCACCTCCCACAAGTTACATACACACACCTCAATAAATATATTATACTTGGCACAAAATAAAGACTTAGCAAAAAAATAGAGCAAATCAGAAAAGTTACAAAGAATAAATTTTAGAAAACACCAAGAGAAGCAAATCAGAAAAATACAAAGGAGCAAGGATCACCTTTAGCAACCAAACTACAATCCTTTTCGCGCTTATGAAGAAAATAAGGTGAGTTTTCTCACTCAAAATTCTTAGTGAAATTATTTATTTTAAGCTCGGTACATGTTAGAATATAATTCGGGTGTTGAAAAAAAATTATGAACTTTTGATTATTTAAACAACTAGTTTGAGTCATGAACATTCAAACTGTTTTGTACTAGGTTGTACTAGTTAGAATTGAATGAAATTCGGAATTGTTATACATCTCTCTATTACAATCAGATCGAGCCAAGTAGGGGATGAAATAAAATTATGGTTTAAGAGTTATCATAGTTTAAAGTTTCTGCCTCGGCTTGACTGAAACTCGGGAAGGCGGAACTTTACGAATTGTTTTCACTAAGTTATACTTGTTAGAATGTGGTGAAATTTGGAAGTGTCGTACATCTGTATGTAAAGGTCAGATTGAGACAAAGCGGGGATAAAACGAACTTACGGGTTGAGAGTTATTGTAGTTTAAAATTTATGTCTCGGATTGATCGAAATCAGGAAAGGCAGAACACAAAACGTAAAATTGTACCAACTGGTACAGAATATGAAGGGTTAGTTCACGTGGAGTCATATAATTCTTCGTTCTCGTCGTTTTTAGATTTTACGGGGCTTGATCGGGCTTACAGCTAAGAAGTTATGACTATTTTAAGATTTGACCCTAATAAAAATTCTGGCGAGACTAGTTATATGTGGTTGTTTTGCGGATGAATTTGTACTAGTTACCCAAAATGTTTTCAAATGAAATTTTGTATAGTGAAATGTCTCTGTATTACCTTCATTTCAGCGTAATGAACACCTTAGGTGGATTTACGGTTGAAGAGTTATAACCATTACACGTATAAATGTGTCACGATCCGAACCCCGAGCCTGCAACTGGTGCCCTACCTGGGCACCCTTATCCCAAACAACCCAAAGACAAAAATTTAAAACAACACTCATGATATAACACAGTCTAGCCGACGAGGCTGTCAATATATATATATATATATATAAAAAGTCCATCGGAGACTACTTTTTTTTTTTACACAACCCATATACGGCCGGATATGACTACTGCACTTGCAGAGTATGATTGATACAACATGGACAAGTCCCCGCTGCACTTCAATATACCTAGCCATAATGACAAGCTCCGAAACATTGAAGCTATCCAAAAACGCTGAACAATGATCCTAAGCTCCCGGATCCACAACTGAGTACCTAGACTGCGGCATTTAACGCAGCTTCCGAAGGGTCGGTCGATACCAATTTTGACCCGTTTTTTGTATATTTGTTGCAATTCTAAGTATTTTAGCACATCGCATTTTAATCAGCATTTTTTGCATTTTTATCTTTTTATGTTAAATTAAACATTATGTTTTTGTTAATATTATGTTTTTATTATTGCTACACCGTCGTTTTATTTTAATAATATTCGCATCTTTTTAAATAATTAATCGGCACCACATTTTTACTTTTAATCAGGCATTAAACATGTCTTTAAAATTGCATTTTAGTATTATTGTATCGGCATTTGAATTTTAATAATCTTGCATCTTTTTTAAATAATTGTCTTTTAAATAATTAACCAGCCTTACATTTTTGTCAAACCAGTCCAGTCCAAGACACAATTTGAATCAGTCCAAGCCAACACTAATTTTAATATAATCCAAACAACCTCTTTTATTTTTCCCCCCTAAAATCAAATACCACTTTTCCTTTTCCCCCCCAAAACAATACCCCACTTTTCATTTTTTCCCCCCAAATACCAAACCCTAAACCTACCCTATAAAATAAAACATATCCCCCCCTTTCAAAAGGTCAGCCGCACAAGCCCTCACCCTCTCTCACCTCACCCTCTCACCCTCACCCCTGCCCTCTCCCGTCGACACCCCTGCCCTCTTCCGTCGACACCCCTGCCCTCTTCCGTCGACACCCACTGCCCTCTCCCTCAACACCTACCGTCGACACCCCCAACTCCCTCATTCCCTCACCCTTCGAACCACTGTCACATCTCTCGTCGCCCAACCCGCCGGCGAACCCACTGTTCCGGCGAACACCCTATATCTCCGTAACCCTCAGCACACCCGTCACCACACATCCGTCGCCATCGCTTCAATACAACGCCGCCAACCCCACTACCGCCGAACCCACTATGGTGGCGTCGCCCGGCGACTCGCCGGAAGTCACGCCACGCCCAACGCTTTTGTGTTGTTAACTCCGACAATATCACTGTTTGTATCTCTTTTGTTGGGCTGATTTATTATTTTGAATGTCGCCGGAGTTTTAACAAACTCCGGCGACCTATGTTATGTTTCGTTTTGGACTGATTACGAATCGTTTGTTCGTTGGACCCTGCTGGCTCGATTTTCAGTGTTTGTTTGTTTTTATTTCGCTTCGCTGTTGGTCATTTGATGATTCGGAGTTTTGGTATTTGGCCAGTTATGTTCGCTTTGCTTTCGCTTTTGTTGGTGATTTTGTACCATTTAGTATTTTGGCCGAGTTTTAGGCTCGTGATTTCGTTTATCGATGATATTTTACTACTGGTTATACTGTTTGGCGACTTTCGCTGGTATTATTTTGAAGGAATCTGTTTGTGGACTGGGTTATTGGACTGATTTTGGGAGCTTTTGTATCTCGCCGGAATAAAATATTCCGGCGAACCTTGGTTTGCCTTGCTTTGACACGTGGTCGCTTAGTTGTTGGGTGCTTTATTTCGACTCTGGTTTCCCGTATCTATTGTCGTACTGTTCTCGTTGTCCCTATTGATTTCTGGACAATTTAGCCTCTCCAAGTTATGTATTTACTGATTTTGAACACATTGCTACATTTGAATATTTGATATTTTGCTGATTTGAATTGATACTACACTTGAATGGCCGATGAAGGAATCCCCGTCTGATTTTCAAGGCCTCCCCTGTACAAAAGACGGATTTATTTGCTTTGTTTGTTAATTTTTGCTATTATTTTAAAATTTATGTATTCTATTACTAATACTTTTACTAAGTGTTTATGCAGGTATCCGGAGATGCATTTCAAAAAGAATGCCCCGGAGTTTACTTTATGTCGTATTTAATTTCATGTTTTATTATTTTGCATTGTATTTTATTTCAATTGTAAATTATGTAAAATGCTTAGAATAGGTAGAATAAAATGAGCAATAAATAATTAACCTAGGTTTGAACGAACAACCGCAAGTTAGCGGATCTTAAAGGATGCCTAACCCCTTCCCTTTAGGATAATAAAGAACCCTGATCCAGAATCTCACTAATTTCGCAGACCATTAAATGGAAGTCAATTGCAGTATTTTTATTGCAATAAACTAAGTGTCCTAATTCACTATAATAATTAGGTGGCGACTCCTTAAAATACATTTAGAATCAACCATATGTAGCGAAGAATCCCGCTTTCCCATCGGGTTAAAATGGGTGTTACAAGCATGGCGACTCCATCGGGATATCGTGTTCTTGATCATAGCAAACCCAGGTTAATTAAATATTGCACTTTATTTTGCTTTTATATTTGTTGTAAATATTTTATATGGTTTGTTTTATTTTGTAATTAACTACTTTAATTGCTACATTCTTTTATTGCTTTCCTTAAATTGTCATTCCGTTCATATTTCCTCCATTCGAAAATTAACACTATCACACACTACACGTATTTGGTGTGCTTCGCGACCCGCAAATTTCTTTCAAGAACACCCAAAATATTAGGAGAGTTGGCTTGCGTGGAGTTAGATCGGTTCGTTCGATCACCACGTAGCATTCTCACTCGAGTTGTTCGCCGGAACTCAAGGCCTAATAGGCCAAATCTTAGAAAGTTTAAGATAGAGCTATACCACCCTTTTATATTAGTCATGCATGCATAAACCTTAGGTGGGTTAATCCTTGGTATTAACGCCACAATTAGAAATCCACCAAACTTGTCGACGGGTTTCACAACCCAACGACCCATTAGCATACTATGTGTGGCGTGATGATGATAGACGGATCCAAGCTTGGTCATGACACGCCAAAATTGGAAAAAGTGCACCGTCATTTGGTCGCCATTTCCGACGAAATATTGCAGTTTAACGGCTTGGACCTATTTATCACAATCCCGCATATTTGACGTTTAGGCTCACCTCTGGCATAAGGGAGGTCCCAAGCATATTAGGGCACGCGCTTGATTTGCATGTTTTTGTTTATTATTGTTTGTCGCTAGCAACTCTGTACATATTGTTTAATTCAATAATTACCCTTTTGTGATTCCGGGTTCGAGCATTTGCATTTTTGCACTTTTGCTGTCACATTGCAATCAGGACTTCTATTGCGTAAATCACTCTTGAATAGCGCAACTTGGACTTTGTGAAGCATCAACCACCAGTCCGGTCGAACCAATCAGGGGAGTTTTTGACTATATTGTCACACCTTTGCATTTTTATTATTTTTTGTTATTTTTCTACTCACATATTTCTCATATTTTTTGTAGGAAGGTCGTCCTCGCAAACAACCGAGGGCGGTCGGAAAAAGAAAAAAAAAATCATCACAAGAATGAGCGGGAGTTATGTTGACTAATAGAAGTCAGTTTATACCAGATTCAACGAGACATCGCTCTCAGTTCTTTTATACTTTGTATTTTTATTCGTATTCGCAAACTTAATTGACATGTTTAGCGTTAATTACATAGTTCTTTCATATCATGCATTTTACAGCATAATTATTTCGAACTACGCGTGTCTGATTCTCACCACACGGTGTGATACGTAGGCAACTCATTTTGAGTTCGACACCACCACATAAATAAAAACAAAAAATAAATAAATAAAACAAAACAAAAAAAAACGCATTCATTCATCATGTTTTCGGGCATTCATTTTACTTTGCATTCGTCCACAGTGGACAATCATTTATTTTTGCACAGCTTTATATTGCTATCCTTTTGATAAATTTTTCCAAGCATACGTTTTATAACATATTTGAACGAACTACGCGACTGATTCTCTACGGGATACGTGGCGTTTCTATTCGGTTCGGTACCATTTATTCAAAAATACAAAAAAAACAATTATTCAAAAATACAAAAAAAGAAATACTTTATTCAAAAATATAAAAAAACATTTTTAATATTATTGTTTAACTTTGTTGATACCAATCTGATTAGAGTTGTGCATTAAAAAAAGTGATAATCGGATGAGTTGACTTTGTGGTAAACCATATATTCTTTTGGTACTCTTATTCATACCGCAGATTTAACCATGTCTTGCATGTTTCCAAGATAAGAATGAAACCGACCTCATCGTTTCATATGCAATGTGGTGAGTTATTTGAATAAGTTCAATTGCATTGCATTGTGATCTAGAACTTGGCCCGAATGTTTGTTGAGGCGAAATCTGAGTAACACTCGGTGGGAAATGATCGTAGGCTTTCTTTGATCCGTTTGAGCCTTTTCACCTACCAAATAACATTATCCATAAGACAACCCTTCGAGCCTAAAACCTATTTTTCGACAACCGCATATTACACCTATAACCTTTCGAGTGCACGCACTATCCCTCTCGCCCGACCTCCTCGAGTGCTTTAGAAATGTGCAAGTGGTGACAAAATTCTAGTGAAGTTTGCAAAGACAAAAATTGTCAAAGTCTCAAAGAATGAAAGCAGAGACGACTTCACATAAAGAGGAAATCAAAAGCCAGATAAAAATAAAAAAGTGGAATACATAACCGGAAAAAAAAAAAGAAAAAAAAAAAAAAAAAAGGGCTCCAAATGAAAGATTCAAAAGAAGTCAATCTGTAAAAAGCGGGACAAAAAGAAAGCAAGTCAAGATTAAAACACACAAATATCAAGCATGGACGGAGGAATGATTAGTCACTTTTACCCAAATGATATCCATTCCTTTCACCAAGCCTACATTACAAGCCCGTGACAAGCCCTACATGATCTTATCTTCGGGGTTCTCACATTAGTGGATACTTACACGACGCCAAGCCTGGGTATCACAATTGCATGCATTGAACATCTTTTTGAGTGTGAGCGCAATTCTCTCAACGTCCCAAAATTCAAAATCCGGAATATATGTGTGAGATGAGACCTTCTTTCGGTGAGGCATTTGAAACGTGAAATTACGTTTAGTTCAAACCTCGACGCAAGCAAGTGTGTCGACACTCGGTATGTTTGAGGTACTATCTCAAATCGTGCGAATTACACCGCAGTCAATCTCGGTTAGATGAAAACAATAAAAGAACATCCTTATGCACAATACTAATTGTTGGTATCAATCGGAGTCGAACGTAATGTCGCTTTCCATTTTTTCGTAAAAACAACAAAATGCATATTACATAAAATTATTTTGCATCACGAACTACGCTTGACTGATTCCTCAATGGATACGTGGCGCCACATCGGCTTCGGTCCCACATCATTTTAAAATCATAAAAATTCTTATTTTTGCAGCATGAACTACGTCTTGACCTGACTCCCTCGGCGGGATACGTAGATACCACATCGGCCGGCCACACCGTCGTAAATATTTCTTCCTTGTTTCGCATACGACTCGATTTTGTCCATTGAGAGTTTAGCATCCTCATATATTTTGCATCCATTACTACCTACATATTTTCGGGTTGCATTCTCATCTACTCAATTGTACATTGTCCATATTCTCGCATTAGCTTTTCATTCATTATAAAAATAAAAATAAAAAAATAAAAATGCTTACCTGATCGCCTTGATAGCGTCAAGATGCAACTTTACCCAGTTCAACATCTTCATTATCAGAAACTGGGACATTTTAAGGAATTCAGTGCAAGAAAATGACAATAGACAGGAAAAAGCAGGCCAACTAGGTCTTCAGTGCAAACCAAGGATGCAAGCGCCAGTGCCAAAGCTACAGACCGACGCTTAATTAACCACTCATTTCCTAAAAAACTCACAAGTTTTCCTTGAGTGCAGGATCTTCATATCAGCAAAGGCTGGAACACAACAATAAACCCATGCGGGTCACAAATGCACAACGTCTATGCAATGACGCTATCTCAACCCAGACGGGTCACAAAGCAGGTACGCCTAAACCAATGCATTTCATTTTAAGCCATGCGAACGCTTCATTCATGTTTCGTCTATGCAACGACGAGCATCGTGATCGCGTCCACGCAACGACGCTTTTCATTTTAAAAGCCCATGCAACGCCATTCATGTTTCGTCTATGCAACGACGAGCATCCGTGATCGCGTCCATGCAACGACGCTTTTCATTTTAAAAGCCTATGCAACGGCCATTCATGTTTCGTCCATGCAACGACGAGCATCGCGCCCATGCAACGACGCTTTTCATTTTAAGCCTATGCAACGGCTTCATTCATGTTTCGTCCATGCAACGACGGCATCCGTGATCGCGTCCACGCAACGACGCTTTTCATTTTAAGCCTATGCAACGGCCATTCATGTTTCGTCCGTGCAACGACGCTTTTTATTTTTAAGCCTATCTGGCGCCATTCATGTTTCGTCCATACGCAGCGAGCATCTGCGTGCGTCAAAAGCGTCCTTTCATTTTAAGCCTATCTGGCGGCCGTTCATGTTTCGTCCGTGCAACGAAGCGTCGCATCGCGTCCACGCAACGCCTTTTCATTTTAAGCTGTCTGGCAACGCCATTCATGTTTCGTCCATGCAACGGCGAGCATCTGCGTCGCGTCCATGCAACGACGCCTTTTCATTTTAAGCCTATCGGCGGCCGTTCATGTTTCGTCCATGCAACGGCGAGCGCATCGTCGCGTCCATGCAACGACGCCTTTTCATTTTAAGCCTGTCGGCGGCCGTTCATGTTTCGTCCATGCAACGACGAAGCATCTGCGTCGCGTCCATGCAACGACGCTTTTTATTTTTAAGCCTATGCGGCTTCGTTCATGTTTCCATCCGGCAACGAACATCTGCGTTGCGTCCAAAAACGACGTCCTTTCATTTTAAGCCTATCTGGCGGCCGTTCATGTTTTTTTACATGCAACGACGAGCATCTGCGTCAGCGTCCCATGCAATGACGCCATCAACATCCACATAACCTTGTCTTTTTCAACACCACATCACCTGCAACCCAGTGTCAATCATACTTCAACACTGGGACATTTTTTAAATCAGTGTCAGCTTTGCTTTTATTTTTTTTTTTTTTTTTTATTTTTGCGTCACAACGACCCAGTGTCATCATGATTTGACACTGGGACATTTTTGGATCTGCATCATCCCTATTTTTGAGTTCTAGTTTATAAAACAGGACAAAATTGGCTACAAGTCAACATCTTTGTCCGAAGACTCTTCCATCATCTCCGTACAAAGAGGGACGTCGTTGTGATCCAATTTTGACCCGTTTTTTTTATATTTGTTGCAATTCTAAGTATTTTAGCACATCGCATTTTAATCAGCATTTTTTGCATTTTTATCTTTTTATGTTAAATTAAACATTATGTTTTTGTTAATATTATGTTTTTATTATTGCTACACCGTCGTTTTATTTTAATAATATTCACATCTTTTTAAATAATTAATCGGCACCGCATTTTTACTTTTAATCAGGCATTAAACATGTCTTTAAAATTGCATTTTAGTATTATTGTATCGGCATTTGAATTTTAATAATCTTGCATCTTTTTTAAATAATTGTCTTTTAAATAATTAACCAGCCTTACATTTTTGTCAAACCAGTCCAGTCCAAGACACAATTTGAATCAGTCCAAGCCAACACTAATTTTAATATAATCCAAACAACCTCTTTTATTTTTCCCCCCTAAAATCAAATACCACTTTTCCTTTTCCCCCCCAAAACAATACCCCACTTTTCATTTTTTCCCCCCAAATACCAAACCCTAAACCTACCCTATAAAATAAAACATATCCCCCCCCTTTCAAAAGGTCAGCCGCACAAGCCCTCACCCTCTCTCACCTCACCCTCTCACCCTCACCCCTGCCCTCTCCCGTCGACACCCCTGCCCTCTTCCGTCGACACCCCTGCCCTCTTCCGTCGACACCCACTGCCCTCTCCCTCAACACCTACCGTCGACACCCCCAACTCCCTCATTCCCTCACCCTTCAACCATCGCACATCTCTCGTCGCCCGTCCGTGGCGAACCCACTGCGGCGAACACCCTATATCTCGTAACTCAAAGACACCCGCTACCACACACCCGTCCACACACCCGTCGCCATCGCTCGTCAACGATCCACCGGCCTTGAACCCACTACCGTCGAACCCACGGTGGTGGCGTCGCTCGGCGACCTCGCCGTGAAGCGACGCCGCGCCACCGCTTTTTGTGTTGTTAACTCGGCAATATCACTGTTTGTATCTCTTTTGTTGGGCTGATTTATTATTTGAATGTCGCCGAGTTTTAACAAACTCCGCGACTTCATGTTATGTTTCGTTTTGGGTGATTCTGTTGTTTGTTCGTTGGACCCTGTTGGCTCGATTTTCAGTGTTTGTTTGTTTTTATTTCTTGGTTTCTGTTGTTGGTTGTCGGACTGATTTCTGGAGTTTTGGTATTTGGCCGGCTATGTTCGTCGGTTTGCTTCTGTTTTGTTGGGCTGATTTTGTACCATTTTAGTATTTTGGCCGGAGTTTTAGGCTCCGGCGGATTTCTGGTTTATCGATGATATTTTACTACTGGTTATACTGTTTGGCGACTTTCGCTGGTATTATTTTGAAGGAATCTGTTTGTGGACTGGGTTATTGGACTGATTTTGGGAGCTTTTGTATCTCGCCGGAATAAAATATTCCGGCGAACCTTGGTTTGCCTTGCTTTGACCTGTGGCTGGCTTCCGTTGTTGGACTGTTTTATTTCGACTCTGGTTTCCCGTATCTATTGTCGTACTGTTCTCGTTGTCCCTATTGATTTCTGGACAATTTAGCCTCTCCGAGTTATGTATTTACTGATTTTGAACACATTGCTACATTTGAATATTTGATATTTTGCTGATTTGAATTGATACTACACTTGAATGGCCGATGAAGGAATCCCCGTCTGATTTTCAAGGCCTCCCCTGTACAAAAGACGGATTTATTTGCTTTGTTTGTTAATTTTTGCTATTATTTTAAAATTTATGTATTCTATTACTAATACTTTTACTAAGTGTTTATGCAGGTATCCGGAGATGCATTTCAAAAAGAATGCCCCGGAGTTTACTTTATGTCGTATTTAATTTCATGTTTTATTATTTTGCATTGTATTTTATTTCAATTGTAAATTATGTAAAATGCTTAGAATAGGTAGAATAAAATGAGCAATAAATAATTAACCTAGGTTTGAACGAACAATATGAGTTAAGCGGATCTTAAAGGATGCCTAACCCCTTCCCTTTAGGATAATAAAGAACCCTGATCCAGAATCTCACTAATTTCGCAGACCATTAAATGGAAGTCAATTGCAGTATTTTTATTGCAATAAACTAAGTGTCCTAATTCACTATAATAATTAGGTGGCGACTCCTTAAAATACATTTAGGAATCAACCATATGTAGCAGTAATCCCGTTTCCCACTGGGTTAAAATGGGGTGTTACAGTCAGTACAACAGGTACCAAGTATGGAACGGAAATAAAGTACAGTAAACAAGATCATAACTGTACAAAGAATGGCATGTGCAAGTAAAAATATCAAATACCAGATCCTACCGTGCCATATAAAATAAGAGCCAACTGTACCTTGTATTACTGTACCTCTGTACTACTGTATCATTGTATCACTGTACTTCTGTAGATGAGATTATAACAGGTCAAACAAATAACAAGAGACAAGTATAATAATCAACTACTAGTACACTGTGCCTTTTTTAAAAGTAGAGTAATGAGAGTCACATCAAAGACAGGGACACCTGCCCAAAATCAATATGTATATCTATTTCATGGGAATCAAACCCGCATGGGAATCGAACCCGCATAGGTAATTACACCCGCATGAGTATCTCTACTCGCATCACAGATCTTGTCTGTGGATTATTCATGGGAATCGAACCCGCATAGGAATCGAACCTGCATATGTAATTATATCCGCAAGAGTATCTCTACTCGCATCACGGATCTTGTCTGTGGATTATTCACGGGAATCGAACCCGCATAGGAATCGAACATGGATAGGTAATTATACACGCATGAGTATCTTTACTCGCATCACGGATCTTGTCCGTGGATATTATTCATGGGAATCGAACCCGCATATGTAAATATACCCGCATGAGTATCTCTACTCGCATCACGAAAGCACATCCATGGAGCAAAATACACAAATACTGTCAAGAAAATAAACCAAAGTACCAACGCATCAGATACAAAATATTAAAATAAACTTTCCTTTTAGAAATGCCAAGGTACCAACACCTCATGTACCAAACGCATATAATGAACTTCACTTTATAAACTCAAGGCACTTTCATTTCATGTACTATGTTAAGGATTTAATCATGGACATTATCACATGATTTCTATATAACATTTTAAACCATCTCTTGACTTTCCACAAAACTGTTATAACAACTTCTCATAAAGTCATTATAACAAACTTTCATTTTTAGAAAAACCAAGACAATACCATGTCTTCCTTTTTAAATAAACCAAGACAATACCATGCCTTCCTTTTAAAATAATCAAGATAATTACCATGCCTTCCTTTTAAAATAATCAAGACACTAACACCCGTAGTATCAAGACACTTCCATTTTTAACAATCAAGTTACTACACATTTTAAACTCAAGTAAGTTATACCTTTCAAATCAAGTCAAGTATACTTTTAACACCAAGTAATTTATACCTTTCAATTAAACAACCCAATGTGTTATCAAGAGAATAGATAAAACAACTTCTATTTAGAAACTCAAGTACTATTAATGAAATAGATAGAACTACTTCCTAAAACTCTTACCAACATCTCCCATAAGACTGGGTAAAGACTTTTAGGAACCATTCAGACATGCTTTAAACACCGAAACCACAACATGAATACCCTTAACTTCTAAGAGTAAAATAACTTCCCTTTTTATAAAACCCAAAGATACTAGCACTAGTAGCATCAAGGCACTTTCACTTTTAAATCAAGTATTTTACACTTTTTAAACCAAGTGACTTATACTTTTAAAACCAAGTGACTCTACACTTTTTAATATCAAGACAAGTATACTTTTAAAATCAAATTACTTATACCTTTCAAACCAAGTAACTTATACTTTCAAATCTCAAGTAACTCACACCTCTAAATCAAGTTACTTCTCTTTAAATAAAGTCATTTATCCTCTTTTAAATCAATCAAGTAAACCATTCTTTTGACTTCCCCTAAAACCGTTATAACTAACTTTCCATAAAATCATTATAACAAACTTTAGGTTTTGGAAAATTAAGGCACTTGTATCCGTTAAAATCAAGTTACTACACTTTTAAACTCAAGTACTATTTAAGAGATTAGGAACAACTTCCTTTTTAAGACTCTAAGTACTATAAGTAGAATCACTTTCGCTTTTAAAGCCCAAAGTACTACAAGGGAAATGAATATAAAAATCTCCATTTTATAAACTCAAATACTATCAAGAATAATGGATTTTAACAACTTCCACTTTGGAAACCCCAAATTACTATCAAAGAAGTATGTAGACCAACTTCTAGTTTAGAAAATCCAAAGTATTATCAAAGAAGTATATCACTAAGGATTAGGTTCCGATAGAACTCTATCAAGATCAAGTCAAGTATACTTCTAAAATCAAGACAAGTATACTTCAAGAAATGAGTCATGTATACTCCAAATAACAAGGCAATTATACTTCAAATAACAAGGGGCGTGTACTTCAAGAATCAAGACAAGTACACTTCAATAATCAATCATGCCGATAGAAGGAAGTAGTTCACATATCTCATTGATGACTAGCTAACACGACAAGTAGCATACGCCCCAATGTACTTCAACCTAAAATGGCAATAACACTTCTATCAACATCAAGCTTACTAGTGTAAGACTTATACCAAATAATGGCCCTTTAATTCTACGGAAATTTGGGCAGCACTTCCTTTGTTTCTACGTACTTTTCCACCTTTTCCAAGACCCGAATTCATCAACCAACAAGCCACATTTAAGACACAACCAACAGTTAACCAAAGGGGATTACATGCCTAACTTGACGTGTAAAATTCTGCCCCACGATCTATACAAAACAGTCCATAAAATAGTCCACTAATAAACCAACATTAAGGGTACAATGTGAAGCCTTTAACACCCTTATTCCTTAGGACTTTCATTAGTCATTTTACCACATTAAACATGCATGTTAGGGGCTGATTTTCCAGCATATATGCACCCCCAAAACAATCCATAAAACGACATCACAGCGTCTAGCAGTTTTGGGCAGTTTCGTCCAACAATAACTACAACAATCCAATGTCCTTTTCCTTAATTCTTTTTATTCCAATTCAAGTTCCAACATGTTATACAAGTTATATAATCTATCAACTACAATATTTCCTTCATTATATAACACGTAACAAGTGTAAATAACGACAATAACAAATGAAATCCGAAAACCTCAAAATTAGTCTAGCTCTCGGCCAAGCCTTAAAAAATTATCCAAACACTTTTTAATCCTCATTCTTTTTAGTACAATTTCATCCATACATTATAACAATAAGTAATATCCAATTGCTTTAAAAGAAGAAGGACTTTTACCTCATTTTGTGCCCAAAATAGTCCAGTCTTTATTGGTCCGCAGTTTTCATTTCGCTCAACTTCTTCAAGTTTCAATCACATATATGTGACCCCTATGAGCTTATACACAACTTCACTTCACGTTTCACTTCCAAAAAGTCGATAAAACTTAGGTTTTTCTCCACCTCATTCTCGGCCAAAACCAACAAAAACTTGTGGAATAATGATCTTGGCTTAGCACTTGGTTTAGGGGCTTAATCTTGGATGAAATAAATTAACCAACACTAGGTGTTCTTGTGCTCTCGGTTTTGAGCTCAAAGGAAGCAGAAATTTATGAGATATGGTTAAGTGTAGAAGACAAGTCTTGCAAGCCCTTTCTATATATAGATATTTATGGACAAGTGGAGTGGGACCCACTTGTCCCCCCTTAAGTCAAAATATCTACTAATAGTCATCTTAGCAAGACAAGGGGTGTCAGGTGTCGCCCTCCGATTGGCCCAAATTATTTCTTCCTCCAAAATATCTATATTTAGCCAAAATATCTCAAAATATTGTGGGCCCCACAAAACCGTAAAATTTTGCCGTGGGCCCCACATGACCAAATCCGGAACTTAAAATCCAAAATTCCAATATAATCTATAAGTCCCAAATGCCAAATTTAAAAACCAAATTCCAATTAATAAACCTTTTCCTTCACAAATTTTTCGGAAGTTTTTCTTAAAAAAAAGTAATTTTCTTTCTTTTCAAAATTCAAATCTCAATTTCTCACGCACGTTCTCATCTCATTGCCTTGAAAATATGGGGTGTAACAGAAAGGCAAAATGTTGAAAAAAGGAATATATTTATTTGACCTTATGAGAATACAAAGTGAATATATGTTTAAAAATTTAAATGCATTGGATCGGGTTGCACGTCGCAATAAATATGTAAATGCATCGGATCGGGTTGCACGTCACAACAAATATGTAAATGCATCGGATCGGGTTGCACGCCGCAACAAATATGTAAATGCATTGGATCGGGTTGCACTACGCAACAAATGTATAAATGCAAAGGAATATCATAATGTGAGATATGAGATAAAGAAGAATATTGGTTAAATTAAGAATTTCCTATAAGGAGTTGGGAAGAGATGTTGCACATAAATACTTACAGACTTGTATGTTAAAAGTGTTGTAACTTAATATGTTTTACAACATGCTTATTATGTTATAATGTAATTGTACTTAGAATATTGTGAGGTTACTTTGAATTGAAGGGCGATGTTCTCACTCAGCCCCGAATGGTAGGACTGACTCTTTTATTTAACATGTTTCAGAAAAGCGCGATAGCGGAAAAGCTCCACAACAAGGCTAGTGATCGTCCCGCGGCCTCATTGTCGTACCAAATCCATTACTTCGGACTTGGTGCTTGTCGTGCTTAGTATGTAGTTGAAAGGTTTAGTTTCAGCATCTCGAGAAATGACCGTGTGAGATTGTCTCCTTTCAAATTTGAAATACCCACTCTTATTAAGTCTAGATAGAAACAACGTTTGCATGAGCATGGGCTCACACTATGATTAATGAAATTCATAGAAAATTTTCTCTACTTCTATTATTGTTACTATTTCTGCATTTAAATACACGTCTGAATTTAAAAAGAAAGAGAGTTAGATGGTGCTCCTGGAAAGAGATATTTATCCAGGTGCCATCACACTCTAAGTGAAGACTTGATAAAAATCGGGGCGTGACAATTTGCGTTGTACAATTGATTAGTTGTTGTTTTATCTTGGGAGATTATTGCTCAATAACGTAAAAGTATTTATATGAGGCAATTTTATCTTAAAGACAGAAATCCATCTCTCGACTCAGCGTTCCGTTTGTTTAACCTTTCGAATACTCTTTAACCCCGTTTCTTTACCTACAATTGGTTTCAGGTTCCAACAAAATTTTATAGTTCACAAATATCAACAATGCCCTATAATTTGAGTATTAAACACGATCTTATGTTCCGAGGGAAAAAGAATAAATAGTATATCCGTCTTAATTTATGTGATATTATTTAACTTGACATAAAATTTAAAAATAAAAAGGAAATTTTTGAAATTTAATTATCTAAAATAAATTATACATACGAAGTAGTAGTATATTTCTATGACTATATTAAGAGAAATTAAATTGTCATTATATATGATTCTTTTTTGGGAAGGTCAGGTAAATTGGGTATGGAGAGAGTAATAAATTTGTATTGGAAAATGCTGAAGTCGGTGTAGTTTTCTTTTGGAAATTAAAATTGGGCAATGGAAGCGACAATAAAATTGGTTGATGGGCTAGTTCTTTCTTTGGTCATTGTCGTGGTTCTTCAACAGACAGGCGATGCTCAACAAGTATTAAATCTTAAAAAATGCATCAGTTGGGTGATTCAATTTCTGATACAGGCAATTGCATCAGAGAGAGCCTTTGTGGATCTCATTCATCCTGTACAAGACTTCCTTATGGAATGAACTTTTTCCATAAACCAACTGGACGTTGTTCTAATGGCATGCTCATCATTGATTTCATAGGTATGAAGTTGAATCAACCCTCGTTTGATACGCGGGATAAGGTGGGGATCTCAGGATTAAGTCGGAGGTTAAATTTATATGTTATTTGGTTGATGGTATAATTTTATCCCAGATAATCTTGAGATCCCACCTTATCCCATCAAATTCACGGATAATAAATTAGTTCAAGGATTATAATCCAGTGATAAATTAGTCGTCGAACCAAACTACCCTACTTATGTATATGTTTGATTTTGTGTGTTTTTCATACAGCGCTGGGATCTGGCCTTCCTCTCCTAAATCCGTACAAGGATCAAAATGCAAATTTTAGACATGGTGCGAGTTTTGCAGTAGCAGGGGCTACTGCTTTATCAGCTGAATTCCTGGCAGAGAAGAAGATTGATATGTCCTTCACAAATAGTTCATTAAGTGTGCAACTTGATTGGATGTCTTCTCATTTCCAGACTACTTGCTCCACTGGTAATTAATTAATTTTGCTAAAGATTTCGAATTGAGGAAATGGTGTGGTTTAGTCTCTACTTATGAGCTAACTAACGGCGAGCGAGTTGAATTTGATAAATACCCGTGATATGCACTATACACCATGTATATCACGAGCAGTGGGCTGTAAATTCGCTGTTTATGGGCTGTAAATTCCGTGGTATACACGATATATTCATACCGTATATATCACGGATTAATGGCCCTATTTTGGTAGTTTAGTTGTAATTAAATTAGAGTTGTACACTTCCTTATAATTATTGTACAAGTAGAATAATGTTCTGGGAGTAGAATAGGAATAGGATTTTCCTATTATGGAAATTGTAAATTGTATATATACTCTTTCATTAATGAAAATAATCAAGAGATTATTTCTTTCAGAATTGATATGTTTTCTAGTTCTTGCTTGCTAGATTGCAGTGCAAAATTGAAGAAATCTCTTTTCCTAGTTGGAGAAATTGGAGGAAATGATATCAATTATGGCTTATCGCAAGGTAAAACGATCCAAGAGTTGCGAAGAATGGTGCCAGATGTTGTTCACACCATCATTCATGGTGTTGAAGTGAGTTTAATTTGCTGTTATCTCTTCTCTTTCGTGATTATTATTTATTACCTTTATTTGGCTGAAACTTGTTTCCTATTGATAAATTACTACTGCTTCTTTTCAGAGAGTGATTGGTTTTGGTGCTACTCGAATTGTAGTTCCAGGCAATTTCCCAAAAGGTTTTGGTCCAGCTTTCCTAACGCGATTCATGACCAACAACTCAGCTGCCTACGATGAGTACCATTGCTTGAAAGACTTAAATAATTTGTCAATCTTCTACAATGATCATTTGCAACTAGCCATTTATGACCTGAAGAAAGAGTATCCAAACATTACACTCATTTATGGTGACTACTACAACGCCTTTTTGTTGCTTCTACAAAATGCAGTCACTCTTGGTAAGTGCTCAAAAGCATCGTTTATTTTTCCAATTTTTGAGGTCAAATTACTACGTATATATATTAATTAAATATATACATGTGAATAGAAAAGCTAAGAAAGCCATATGCATTTATGAACTTTGTTCTACATTTTCAGGATTCAACAAAAATTCTCTACAAAAAGCATGTTGTGGAATAGGAGGAGACTATAATTATGACATAAGTAAAAGATGTGGTGCTACAGGAGTCGCAGTGTGTGTTGACCCTAGTACTCACATCAGTTGGGATGGAGTTCATTTGACACAAGCAACATACAGTTGGTTAGCAAGATGGCTAATTCATAACATGTTACCCAAATTGAACTGCCATGTTTAACTTCTTGGCACGTTCAAAATGACGCTCCTTCTTTCTCCACAGAGCAGTGCGTGTTTAAGGTAAGCCATCGTCTGATTGATGACATTGAAGACAAACTGAAATAGCAAGTGTTCGTCTTTACCAGGAAAGTCCATCAGTATTACTCTCTTGAATGCTATTCTCTCAATTTGAGCAATTCAAATAGTGCCTTCAATTGAGATAGGCCAATAAATCTTTCTGTACAGGGCTTAGTTTTACTTATAGATACATAGCTCAGATCTTTTATGAACCATAAATGTGAGTGTTCAACCTAGAGGGACCTTTCTAAAGTAATTTACCATTTGATTATTTAGGTAAAATATAATCTAGTGTTTCCTAAAAGTAAAAACACAGAAAATCGAGGAACGAACATAATAACAACGCTCTCCCTAATTCATTCATATATAGCGATTGCCATTATCTTCACTGCAACAAAATCAAAACTCTAAATACAAACACCAAACAGAAGAAAAAAAAGTAAAAATAAAACAGAAATTTTACCTGCTTCTAATATACTATGAAAATTAGTTCCTTCCTAAAAATCCTATTCAAGCAAGTCATGAAGGCCAAACAACACCTGATAATTCTTTCTCCAACTTCCTCCATGAAATGGAAGTAGCAGTATGGCCACGACTTCTTTATCATCAAGCTGCTAAATGTCCCCAAAAAACATGACAACAAATCCCACTCCCGCGGTCACAAGAAAACATAGCCTTATTTCATGCTCATCATCATCATCATCTTCAATTTTACTTTAACATTTCTTTTTTCCTGGGTAGAGAGCAATCCGTTATCAGTGGTTTCCCACAAAGTTGTGAATTACCTTCAAAACATGAAGGATCAGTAAAGGTCCCAAATTGGTTTGTTGATGGGATAGGGCCACAAAGGTTGTTATGTGACAAGTTAAGATAGCTCAATGAAGTGATAGTGTCATGCTCAATGGTATAAAACCTGAGAGATTGTTAGAGGAAAGGTCGAGTGTCTCCAATTGCAGCATGCTCCCTATGTTCTCTGGAATACTTCCTGATAATTGGTTCCAAGATAAATTCAGAGTGCCCAAAGCTGAGAGATTTGTAAGCTCATTTGGGATTTCAGCACGAAGATTGTTGCAGGAAAGATCAATATGATTCACTTGATCTAAGTTAAAGGTGTATTTCATCTTAGTTCCTTTCTCAATCAACTCCATCTTGGATGTAAAAATATAGCTGAAAAAGAAGTAGTTGAGAAGCCAATTGTAAAATTTCATGGACTTAAGACCTCTCAAACTTCCCAGGCAGGAAGGGATAGAACCTGTCAAATGGTTATGTGAAAGATCAAGAATTTGAAGGCTAGAAAGTTGGCATAGCTGAGGTGGAATGCGTCCATCAATCATGTTACCCGTCATTCTAAGCTTTTGCAGAGACAAGAGACTTTCTCCTAACCACTCGGGTATGGTGACATTGATTGTGTTCTCTCCGATATCAAGTGTAAGCAAGCTTTTGCAATTCATCAATGATTTTGGAACTTCTCCGGAAAGGTTGTTGCGACTCAATCTCAACCAAAAAAGTGAAGGTGGTGAACATACTGAAGGAGGAATGCTACCAGAAAGATTATTCCCTGACAAATTTATGACTTGAAGTTGTTGTAATTCATACCACCAATCAGGGAGCGTTCCAGACAAATGATTGTCTGAAAGGTCTAATCTCAATAGTTGTTTTTACCTTTGTTATTGAATATGGTATAGATCCTGTAAAAGCATTTCCAGAAAGATCTAAAACTTTGAGTTTTGTCGTCAGATGACCAATGTTGAGGGATATAGATCCTGAGAACAAGTTTGCAAGATTTAAATGTGTCACATTTTGCCAAAGAGGTAACAAACCATGGAAGCAATTGGAGTTTAAGTCCACCACGATACCATAATAGTAACCAAGAATCCTTAAATTCTTCAAATGTCCCAATGAATTTGGCAGTTGCCCTGTCAATGCGTTTACGTCAAGACGTAAGGCCTCTATGGTCGTGTTGCTGCAACTGGACAACCCTTCCACCACTCGACTTATGTCTCCATTATTTTATTCTGCTTTAGATACAATTTCCGCAGATTACAGAGTTTACCCCACTCAACATTTGATATTGGGCCTTGAATGTCGCTGTGTTCTATATCAAGTACCTCAACAGTGGTGGCATTCGAGAACCATTTAGGCAACACAGAATTAACAGAGTTATTCTGTCGAAGGGAGAGATAAGAAAGAGAAGTCGTATTCCAGTATGGGAATGAGTAAGGGAGATTGTGAAGACTATTGTTTCCCAAATGCAGAGTCACCACCATCCCACTGCCTCACCCTCCCTCCGTTCCCCCGTGCCAAATTCATCCATTGACAAATCCTCGAATAGTTCCGAAAACTGCTGACCAATAAATCCTTCATTTTTGAGAACTCAAATGTTTGCTCCCCAACCCAACTAGATCTGTCTGAAGAGGCCGAGCCGGTCGGGTCGGCAATTGGGCCACCGATGGTCATGAGGGCGGCTCGGCATTGCTTGCATTGGCCGCAGCCCACTTGATTTTTCGTGTTTCTTCGAGGATGAGTCTCGAAGGGCCCTCATAGAATAGAGACAATGGCGTGCTTTGTTGGAGGATGGTAGCGACACTGTCATACGATTCATTCAAACCCGCAATGAGTTGCATCGCCAATTGGAGAGTTGATCGGCAATCATCTTAAGCTCTTGGCAATAGACCGACGCATTAGAAAAATCATCCTGCTGAATTGATTTTCCAAATACAAGGTTGTATCTTGTTATCGTGAAAAATACTTTCCAACCCAAGTTTGTTGTGCAGTAACGTCGGTTTCAATGATCGTATGCAATAGATCGTTCGAGATTGTGCCGTAGATCCATTATAGAACAACATCATCTCAAGAGTAATGGGAAATGAAATTCTTGATGTTGTTGACTGCAAGAGCAGGATAAAATTTAGGTTGTTCAGCCATTGAAAATTGGGAAAGAAGGGGAGAGGAGAATGTCCTAGAATTGGAAGAAGGGGAGAGGAGAATGTCCTAGAATTGGAAGAAGGGGGGGGGGGGGGGACGGTGGATGGAGGTCGACCGAGAGATTGGGCGGTGGCTTGGGGAGAGACAAAAGTTAGGGTTTGGCTTCTGATACCATGTAGGAATATGTTCGCTTGCCTTTCATTGATTATTATGTACAATATATAGTGTTACATGACTACAAACTAGGTAACTAAATCTTTCTAATTACAATTGGAATATAAATTTACCTAATATAAAAGATATACAAAATATGGTAATATTCTAGCAATGTTAATATACAATATATGAAAATATTCTATCAATTAGAACTCCTCACAAACTTTTCTCCTTTTTGACCCGTAATGGAGCTGGTATATAGGAGCATTAAGTCCAGCTTTTATATAGTTACAACTTAAAAAATTCCTTAGCACAACATAATCTGTTTGAGGTAGTTACAAGTTTGATACTTTAGTAAGACTCATGTCTATGCTTTGTTCTTTAATCAGCTGATATATTGATGTTTCAAATGATCCAAAGGCTGAAGATCAGCCTATACTTGCACCAATTCAGGGATCAGTTTAGGGTCTGGTCGCTGTAGGGGTTCTTGTTTTTGGGGCAATTGAAGAAGTCCTCAAAAAGATAATTTAATAAATGACTTGACATCAGCTTGCATTTTTCGTTTAACTTATAGAAGCATGAATTAGTAACATAATTTCCCTTGTTTCATATGAGGGATTGGTTTTTGCTGATACAGCAATGAGTCCCTTTGCTGACACAACTTTAGATGCTCATTTTAGGAACCTCAAAATATACTCATTTTTGCTTACAGTTGGATACATCTTCAGTATTTTTTGCCAACAATACATGGGGAAGATCTTTTATGCTAACTTCTTTGAGCTTGATTTATGATATGTGCTTTCTTCCTCTTAGGAAATGGGGAGCGCCTATTTGATTTCTACTATGTTCATATTGTTATTTTGACATGCCAAAATAACATCACAGACCTAGCTTGAGGGGGACATGTGTCTCTCCTTAAATTATTGCTATTTTTTAGGTGTATCACTGTTGTGCTTTATGGCTTTTTTGATAGACTAGTTCCTTTTGCTACTTTCAAATCCTCATATCAATTAGAAAAATTACTGTTATGTTACTGAGAAATTATCAAAAGTGGAGAATATTTTTTCATTTTTTGTGATTCTCCGTGAGCCAGACCTTTTTATGCCTCTTCAGCTAGATGCTAATATCCGATGTACTACTGGAGTAAGTATAAACTAATCCTCTTTTAGAAAAAAAATCTGTATTTCTCAAGCTGTATGTATTGTGATTTGCTAGGTGACTTTGTCTATGATCAAAGGCCTTATAATCGATACTATTAATTTAAATTTTCTTTGAAACTTCTCTGTTCTCTCTTAGTGATTCTAACAGAACCATTCTGTTTGTCAGATGGGCCCAACAATCTACCGAACCGAAGCTGTTTTCGAAGATGCAACTCCTGACTTAGTCAGAGATTTCTTCTGGGATGATGAGTTTAGGCCAAAATGGGACCCGATGCTAGGTTATGTCAAGATATTGCAGGAATGTCCACATACAGGATCTATGATTATCCACTGGATTAAAAAGGTTCGTTACTCATTGAAGCTGTTTCAGTGTTGTGAGAAATCCCTTATGAATCATTTCTTCCATTAGTTTCTGCACTCACGTAAATTGTTCTTGCTGCTGCAGTTCCCGTTGTTCTGCAGTGATCGTGAATATATCATCAGTAGAAGAGTATGGGAATCTGGGAAAACACACTATTGGGTGATAAAGGTGAGCTTTAGAGGACCACATGTAAACTTGATTGTTGTCTGAATGCTTCAAATACAAATTTAAGTGACTGCTCTGTCTATACAATGTCTTTTATTAGTGCTTCCACCTAACACATTTCAAACCTTTTGGACTTATGAAGCTGCTGTGTCTAAAACCATTTAAATAGTTTCCATGAAGTTCATAAATTAACTTATTTGTACTTGGACCAAGTTATCCTATATTATATTTTGTCATGATGGCTTTTTCATTTCTGTTGTTAACAACTAGTAGTATATTTTTCTGAAACCATGTAGTTACGCATCATATTCACATCTTTTACATTAATCTTCCAGAGTGTACCATACCCAGCTCTGCAAAGACGTGACAATCCTAGGCGCGTGGACCTGTAATTTTCAAGTTGGACTGTTAAGCCGGGTAGGTAGCACCATTACCCACATATGTTTTAACGGACTAACTTGGCAAAATTTGTTGTTGCCTGTTGCTTAAGTTGAACTTTACTCAAGTGTACACGTGAAATGGATGCAGCAGAATCGAAGATGAGAGATGGACAGTTATCTGCATGTGAAGTCACACTTCTTCATTATGAAGATATGGGAGTATTGTCACAGAAGCATGGTCCAGTAATTGCTGGGGTACGGCCCAGTATATCCTTTGTCGTAAACAGTTCGGTCTTAAAGGTCTTCTTAAGCAACTGAATGATAAAAATTTCACGCATATCTCCTCTAGAGTTAAGAGGGCTAAGGCAGATTTGGCTGATGCACAAGCCCTTGGTCTCATTTATCCTAACGATCCTTACAACCAGGATCTGATTGTCTCGCTAAGGCATAAGGCTATTCAACTGGCTGATGCCGAGAGGAGCTTTATGAGGCAGCTTGCTAAATGTGACCACCTTAAGAATGCTGACCGCTGCACTAAATTCTTCCATTCCATGGTCAAAAGGAACAAGGCCAGGAACTTCATTGCATCCATCACCAAGCGGGATGGTTCTCTTACTAATTCCATTGACCTTGTTGCTCTGAGTTTGTTGATTATTTCGTGGTCTTCTAGGTACTAAGGGCCTTTGTACCGCTGGATCCCAACGTGATCTCTGTGGGCCAGTGTATTTCGCATGCCCAAGGGCAGGACTGATTAGACCTATCAACGAGCGATATTAAATATGCATTGATATGGGGACGATAAGGCCCCGGTCACGATGGCTATACTTCACCTTACATAAGAAATCATGGGACATTGTCGGTAAGCATTTACGTGATCTTTGTCAAGGAATTCTTTACCACGGGTCAGCTTCTCAGGCAAGTCAACCACACGATTATAGCCCTTGTGCCTAAAACGTCGCATTGCTCTACGGTTGGTGACTATAGACCAATTTCTTGCTGTAATATTATCTATAAGGTTATCACAAAGATCATTGCCTCTAGGATTGAATCGGTTCTCCCTTGTATTATTGATCATGCACAATCGGCTTTCGTCCGTGGTAGGAGCATGGTTGAGAATATCCATCTTGCTCAAGAGCTCTTACGCAGTTATAGCCGCAAAAGGGTTTCGCCGCGGTGCATGTTGAAAGTTGACCTTACTAAGGCTTTCGATTCTGTTGATTGGAGTTTCTTGCAGGCAGTCCTGATTGAGCTAAACTTTCCTCTTCATCTGGTCAGGCTCATTATGGAATGTATATCGACCACTTCTTATTCAGTTGCTATTAATGGCAGCATTTATGGCCATTTCAAAGGAGAAAAAGGGCTTCGCCAGGGTGATCCTATCTCACCATCCCTGTTTGTCATTTGCCTGGAGTACCTCTCTAGGCTTATTAAGTACACTTTGGAAAGGGAGTTTAATTATCATCCGAAATGTGGTAATCTACGGATTACTCACCTGGCCTTCGCGGATGATCTTTTACTCCTTTCTAGGGGTGATTCGCACTCGGTTCAGATTATTATGGACTGTTTACATATGTTCGGTCACTGTTCGGGGCTTAACTCGAATGCTCTGAAATCTAACATTTATGTTGCTGGTATTCCTGAATATGTGCTGGATGACATTAAGCGCATCACTGAGTTCCAGATTGGTTCGTTGCCTTTCCGTTACCTGGGCATCACTCTTGATGCTAGGAACTTGAGGGTCATTCACTATGAACCATTTATTGACAAAGTGGCCTCTTATATCAGTGCGTGGAACAGAGCTACACTCTCCTATGCAGGCAGAATGGAGCTTATCAAGTCTGTTTTGCAAGGCGTGGATTGTTTTTGGCTATCTATCATGCCCGTCCCGGCTACTGTTTGTGACAAAATTACTGGTCTCTGTAGGGCCTTCCTATGGAGATCGGATCACCCCCCTATCTCTTGGAAACAATGCTGCATGCCGAAAACTGAAGGGGGGCTGGGGTTTAGGAACATTCGTGCCTGGAACCTTTGTTTACTTAGTAAAACTCTTTGGGATATTCATCAGAAAAAGGACTCTCTTTGGGTGCGCTGGATCCACCATAGATACCTGTCTTATTCTGATTTCTGGTCCTGGGATGCGTGCAAAGCGGACTCATCTCTCATTAAGCGGCTGGTTTCTATTCGTGATCAGATTGTACATCGTGTTGGGACCCAAGCTGGTGCACTCAATACCATCTCTTCCTGGCACAAAACACCTTCATGCGCAGGATAGAAACCAGCCGCTTAATGAGAGATGAGTCCGCTTTGCACGCATCCCAGGACCAGAAATCAGAATAAGACAGGTATTTATGGTGGATCCAGCGCACCCAAAGGGAATCCTTTTTCTGGTGAATATCCCAAAGAGTTTTAGTGAGCAAACAAAGGTTCCAGGCACGAATGTTTCTAAAGCCAAGGCCCCCTTCAGATTTCGGTAGACAGCATTGTTTCCAAGATATAGGGGGGTGATCCGATCTCCATAGGAACGCCCTACAAAGACTAGTAATCTTATCACTGACAGTAGCCGGAACGGGCATGATAGAAAGCCAGAAACAATCCACGCCTTGCAGGACAGACTTGATAAGCTCCATTCTGCCCGCATAAGATAGAGTAGCTCTGTTCCACGCACTGATATAAGAGGCCACTTTGTCAATAAATGGATCATAGTGAATGACCCTCAAGTTCCTAGCATCAAGAGGGATGTCCAGGTAACGGAAAGGCAACGAACCAATCTGGAACTCAGTGATGCGCTTAATGTCATCCAGCACATATTCAGGAATACCAGCAACATAAATGTTAGATTTCAGAGCATTCGAGTTAAGCCCCGAACATATGTAAACAGTCCATAATAATCTGAACCGAGTGCGAATCACCCCTAGAAAGGAGTAAAAGATCATCCGCGAAGGCCAGGTGAGTAATCCGTAGACTACCACATTTCGGATGATAATTAAACTCCCTTTCAAGAGTGTACTTCTTAATAAGCCTAGAGAGGTACTCCAGGCAAATGACAAACAGGGATGGTGAGATAGGATCACCCTGGCGAAGCCCTTTTTCTCCTTTGAAATGGCCATAAATGCTGCCATTAATAGCAACTGAATAAGAAGTGGTCGATATACATTCCATAATGAGCCTGACCAGAGGAAAGTTTAGCTCAATCAGGACTGCCCGCAAGAAACTCCAATCAACAGAATCGAAAGCCTTAGTAAGGTCAACTTTCAACATGCACCGCGGTGAAACCCTTTTGCGGCTATAACTGCGTAAGAGCTCTTGAGCAAGATGGATATTCTCAACCATGCTCCTACCACGGACGAAAGCCGATTGTGCATGATCAATAATACAAGGGAGAACCGATTCAATCCTAGAGGCAATGATCTTTGTGATAACCTTATAGATAATATTACAGCAAGAAATTGGTCTATAGTCACCAACCGTAGAGCAATGCGACGTTTTAGGCACAAGGGCTATAATCGTGTGGTTGACTTGCCTGAGAAGCTGACCCGTGGTAAAGAATTCCTTGACAGCATCACAGAAATGCTTACCAACAATGTCCCATGATTTCTTATAGAAGCAGGAAGTATAGCCATCAGGACCAGGGGCCTTATCGTCCCCCATATTGAACAGTGCATATTTAATATCAGCGTCAGTGATAGGTCTAATCAGGTCCTCCCCTTGGTCACGCGAGATACACGGCCCCATAGAGATCACGTTGGGATCCAAAGGGGTACAGTGCCCTTAGTACCTAGAAGACCCTGAAAATAATCAACAAACTCAGTAGCAACAAGGTCAATGGAATTAGTAAGAGAACCATCCCGCTTGGTGATGGATGCTATGAAGTTTCTAGCTTTGTTCCGCTTGACCATGGAGTGGAAGAATTTGGTACATCTATCAGCATTCTTAAGATGCTCACACTTAGCAAGCTCCTCTCGGCATCAGCGAGCAGAATAGCCTTATGCCTAAGCGAGACAATCAGCTCCTGGTTGTAAGGATCGTTAGGATAAATGAGACCAAGGGCTTGTGCATCAGCCAAATCTGCCTTAGCCCTCTTAACTCTAGAGGAGATATGCGTGAAATTTTTATCATTCAGTTGCTTAAGAAGACCGAACTGTTTACGACAAAGGATATACTGGGCCGTACCCCAGCAATTACTGGACCATGCTTCTGTGACAATACTCCCAAAATCATGGTGGGCAGCCCAAACACTCCTTTATCCTGTGGATGTGCGTCGTTAAGAAGATGCGCACAAAGGATAGGACCCCTTATTTTGACACCCCTCGGTTGTGTGGGCTTTGCTCTATGGATGATGAATCTAACGCCCATTTATTTTTCAGCTGCGCCTTTTCTACATACATCTGGCAGCGGATCCGACAGTGGCTCAGCATTAGTAGAGCTATGACCACTATTGACAGTGCGTTGAAATACATCAGGAAGGAAGGGCGTGACACAGGGTGGCAGGCCAAGGCTAAGAGGGTTGCCCTTGCAACCACGGTGTACCACATCTGGATCACGCGTAACAAAGTGGTTTTTGATGGCGCAAGGCTGGACAAGGAAGCCCTCATTTTCAAAATCAAGACTAATGTCTACTATGTTTTGTTCTCTTTATTTCCGCTTTTTACTTCCTGTTTTGAACATTTGGCCCTTGGAAATATTGTTTAGCGGCATTAACGCTAGGCGCTCTTCCCTCATCGTGGGTTTTTCCCACTGGGTTTACCATGATGAGGGTTTACGGAGGCTGCGGCTGCAACCTTATGTCAGACTCCTCTGACATAAGGGATTGACAAGGGCTACCTGTATAGGCCCTCATGACTCCCCGACCTGTGGGACTTGCTTGAGTTTTGGATATGACGCGAAAGAATCATATGACCACCCGGTTTGTGGGCTGTGCATTTTGATTCCCGGCATCATATTGTCTATATTGGCACTCTAGACTTCCCGGACTGTGGGATTTGCGTGAGTTCTATGAATGGTGTTAATAAATGTTGTGACCTCCCGATCTGTGGGATATGCGCAATATTCTTAACAATATTCATATTTTTGTCCGTGGGTTCGCCTTCGGTTGGTGTACGTCCTTTATATATTTTTACCGTTCCACCAAAAAAAAAGATATGGGCATCCCTAAAGATGTTGCTAAACTGGGAGTTCGTCATGGAATGTGGGGAACAGTGAAGAAGTTGCACAACGGCTTCAGAGCATACCAGAATGCAAGAAAATCAGAGGCAGCAGTTTCTAGGTGTGCGATGATGGCACGAATCACTACAAAGATCTCACTTGATGAAGGTGTTGAGCGAGCTTCTGCTGAAGAAGATATAGCTGTGGAGATCCAAGGCCAGAGAAGAGATGGTGGGACTGACTGGCTAGAGGAACAGTGGCTGTAGTTTGTGGCCTTCGTACAGGAATGATAGGCAAGCTGGCGTTATTTGGAGCAGGGCAAAGGATTGCTCGCAGAGGCATATAAATGTTTAGGGAGGAGTGGTTGCCAGCACCACTTTGTAGCAATTCGACCTTATTATTATTATTGTATCCCCGGATCCCGCGCATAGCGGGAGCTTAGTGAACTAAGCTGTCCTTTTTTACATTAAAGTCTGTCGTGCGCAGAACCAGCTGCATCGGGAAAATTATTTCTACTCGAGACATAAAAGAGAGGCCGTTCTTTTTTCATGGACCTACAACTCCTGTTTGCGCTGCTTTCTTCTGACTTTATTTGATTAGGGCTGAAGATTTACTACCCCCCATATAGCGGTGGTGTTTGGTACAATTTGAGTCGTTTTTATGAGTAAAACACTAACTCGGCCTAAATATCAGTGAAATATAAAGTGTGAAAAGCATCGAGACCCTTTAAATTCTTGTTCCTGCTTTTCTAATATTGAATTTTGATTATTACTACTTATTAAACTTCTTTCTCCGATATATCATCCATAGTGAAGGACTCAATGTTCCACTTCATCTCATCCCTCTCAAATGTTAATCCAGTGGACACAATAAACTACCGAATCAGCCTATAAGCCAATGCAAGCAAAACATTCTTTGTATCCGACAAATGAAAATGGCCACATCCATTCATACTTCCATTCACTGTGAGACATTCTAGCAGGTGCTCTATGTCCGCATGCGCATGAGAGAGGGTTGGGGCGGGGGAGGGGAGGTGAAGCTTTAAACATCAATAGAGAAGAGATCTTAAAGACTTTGTAATAAATAATTGAACAGTCATTAAACACACCCTAGATCCACACTATAAAAAGAAACAAACATTTTATGATTGCAGTGTTTCGAACTTGGCTTTGTCGTCTGCTATTCAAACTGAACCTTTCAAAATGCATTCTTCTATTGAAAAGCACTGGCTCCATTTTTACTCCGGAAGAGATGGTTTGTCACTGTATTTGTGTTCGCATTCAACCTGAATACAACAGGAGAAACAACAGGACTCGGGAACTGATTACTCCAAACAAAACTGATTCTTTGCGCTTTACAAAGAATAACAAACCACGAAAGCAGGAAATCATACTTATAAAACAGTAATACTGTAGAAAAGGGCAAATGGTGCACCAGCAGCAGCAGGTCTCACCTATGAAATTCATCTAAGATTTTAGTATCCAATAAAGCAAGTGCACGTTCAAGTATTCGACTCACTCCCTCATGCTATCATTGTTGTCAGCTTCCTCCTCACTTAAATCAAGATCAGCTAACAATTCCTCCAATGGGACAGAAGGGGGTGCATCATCGCCATCAGTCACAGATGCCATTTCTGATGGCTGATACTCCCTGTTACGATAAAGGGATATGTTGAACCTCAAATCTGGATTCTCCTCCAAATCTCTTAAGAATTGTTCATACTCAGAGTTGTTCTTCTCTACATAATCTCTACCCTTTACATTTTCATCAATCTCCATATTGAGAGATTTCAGCTTCCATGAACGATGCTTCCCACGCTTCTTCTGCCATTTCTCTTCATAGCTCTTCTTAACCAGTATCACATCTGGGAGAACAAAGCCTTTATATTTGTCCAGCTCACTATCATTGTTATTAGCAGCAAATAAGTCATACCCAAGTGCATAATCCCCAGGATTTAGAAGATGCCCCAGATGTGTTCGTACATTGAAAATTGTATCATTCTTTCCAAAATCAGATATACGAGCTACTTGGGCATCTGCCAAAGCGTACTTAGATCCACCAATATTGACCTCAGAAGAAACAGCCTCAACATCAAGAACTATATATTCCACAAGCTGCCTACTAGAAAGTAGGGACTTAAAAGACGACCTCCAGTATTGTTCCGCATCCAGAAAACAGTTCCTGAGAGTAAATGGGTCAAGTAAAGCAATGTTGTTACTCACCTTGGTGCAGATCACAAGTGGCCCTAGATTCCCCAAACTATTCGCAACTTTTGGTGGAAGACATATCAAGTCCTCCCGACAAACTGGGCAAATTTCAACTGAAAAAGTATACTTATAGTTGTAAATGCTGCTCTTGACATCATGAGACACTAGTTGTTTGTCATTACGGCTCCGACTGGGAACAACTTTTGCTATAAAGTCCACGAATTTTACAGCATGACTCCGATTAGAGAAGAACATATCAATTCCTTGATCCATTTGCTTAATCATTATAGCACGAGCAGCAGCATCATGCTTAAGAATAAGCTGTTCCAAATAGAAGAAAGTTCGCCTGTGAGAAACATGCTGCCTTAGTTGCACTGCAGCCACCCACTGATCAGGATTAGCCTGAACCCTCGTACAAGCTTCACACATTTGGTCTTGGACAACATATTCAACTGTGTAGGCCTGCTCAAGGATAGCTCCGTGAAGAACCTCTTTCTGAACCTTCAACTTGACTTTGATTCGCTTGGAGTGAGGTTCAGTCCAAATGAACTCTGCCTGCACTAAACGAACTTTATTCAAATTCTTCAACCTCTTCACACAGAATGTCAATAGCTCCTTCGATTCTAATTGGGCTTTAATCCAAGTCCTCGGAGGCTGCAAATATCTATCACATTCAGGGCAATGACATATGATAACATGCTTCTGGAGACCTTCTGTTATGTCAACTTCAGACCTCAAGCAGTTGGCACACATGTTGGCAGCATTTGGTTGCATACTTATACCACATTTGCAGCATAAAACATTTCCAATTGTATGATGCACTGTAAACATGCCCATTTCTTGTGCCATGGCTGGTAAGACAAAGACAAGACATCAGTAAGTAGAATAAGGGCCAAACAATTATGAAATATGCATCAAGAATTTGAAGTTACCAGAGCAAACAAACAACACATTATAAGCTAATATTGCAAAGTCGTGGTCTACGGTCACATTATGTAACATGGCTCTAAATTACAGTAGAAACTACAACACGCTGAGAACAAGCTACTGGGAAATTTAATTCCAGTAAATCTCAATGCTATGGCTTCGAAAATAAGTGAAATGAAAAAATAAAGGTGGAATCATTACAACAGCTTTTTTATTTTTCAGTTAACCTTTAGTCCAAGGATAGAAGAAGCACAAATATGTGCAACTATTGAACTAAATTGATTCAAAACGAGAAAAAGATTCAAACTTCACCTACATTTTATATTCCCCATTACAATTATGGATGTAAAAAGGATTCAATTTTATGCTTCATTTTCACTTCCTTGGGACAGGATATTTTTTTATTGCTGAGAAGATATTGACTAAGGCTTAGTCGTGTTTGTAAGCTTTACTTTAGTTCCAATATCCGTTATGAGTCTTTTAATCTTGTTAGACATTTGTATGCCAGTAGAAATTATAATTATAGTGTCAGAAATCTAAATCAGTATGGCATGATTCAAACAATTAAATTAGACGATGAGACAGAAACAAGCACACAATTAGGACCCGTTTGGTCATGAGAATTTTTAACTTTTTCCCGGAATTTTCTTTCACTTTATTTGAAAATCAGCATTTGGCCATGAAAATACACCTAAAATGTTGTTTTCACTTATTTGCAAAAATTATAACCAAACACAACTCCATCTTCAAAAATAGTAATTGATTTTCATGGGCAAACGCCTACTTAATTAAAGGATAAATTCTTGAAAGAAGAGAGCACATAATTAAATAACACATGAAACAAGTAAGGAGTGCAAAAATGAAGATCATAAATCACAAGCAAAGGAAAACTACAATAACTGAAGCCATATCCTCTATTCAATAGAAAAGGAAGCAGTTTACCTGTATCAATGGGGAAAGAGAGGCGTAGTTGAAGAAGACCTTATAAAGAATAGTTTTGAGAGCCTTATTTTCTTTATTTATTACTTATGGGCTACATATAGAGTTTTTTAGAAGAAATTGTATCGCTGGTCTTTAATTTTTGGGAAAACAACACCAACTACCCTGAAAGTATGGAGTACTTAAATTTGCCCCTATGAAATTTAATTACATAAAGTTTTACATATTCATTCTGTACTTGGGTTGGGCTTGGGCCTAATTCCAAATATTAAAGTAGTATACTTGGGCCTATGATATTTGAACCAAAACAAATATGATACGAGAATAGTATATGATATATACCATATGAGTATCACAAAGGACTGGAAATATATGTTTGTTTAATAAGGAATGAATTAGTCTTTATGATACTCTATCAGTATATGATATATGTCATGTGGTTATCATAGATGATTGAGTTGTGTTTTTCTTGAACGAATGAACCAATCTTTGTGATACTCTATGATATATATCCATGTGAGTATCATACACAATTAAGCTCTTATATTAAAACGATGAGTCGGTCTTGTGTGATATCTTATCAGTATGTGATGTGGTTATCATAGAGAATTGAATTGTGTTTTTCTTGAACGAATGAATCAGCTTTTGTGATATCCGATTATATATCCATGGGAGTATCATAGATGATTAAGCTCTTATATTAAAGAATGAGTATGTCGTGTATGATATTTTGTCAGTATATGATATATTATATGAATCATTCATCTGTGATACTCTGTTAGTATATAAATATGATATATACCATGTGAATATTAATTATAGAGGATTGAGTTGTGTTTTTCTTGAAGGAATTAACCATTTCTCTAATGATAGGATCATAAAGGACTGAAGAGTGTTTTTCTTGAAAAAATGAATAGTTTCTATGATACCCTGATAATATATGATATATGGGGTATCATTAGGAACGAGGAATATTTTTTTTGAAGAAATGAAACATTTCTCTATGATACCGTATCGTTATGTGATATATATCATGGACATCATAAAGAAATGAGTAGTGTTGGAATGAATCATCAATTCATTATATGATACTAGTGTTTTTCTTGAAAGAATTAATCATCAATACTACCGTGAAAGCATAATCTATGATTTTTGACGGCTTGAGCTCGTCGTCGATCCTTTCACTACAGATACTTCACAGAGTCTACTTTTTCTTATTTTCATCTCGAGTGTTGTGTTCTTTCGTTTCCTCTATTAGTAGTCAGCTTGATTTCTTCTTTTCTTTGATCGAGAAGTCAACTAACGATACCCTATCAATATACCATGTGAGTATCATATAAGATTGAGCTGCTTAAGGTCAATATATCATGTGAGGACTTGAGTGACATCATTATTTCCTCTTTGAATCATCCTCCTATCCAAAATTTTAGAAGGTTGAGGGCAATAGGGACTGGATAGTTGAAGAACAGAAGGATGGGAGATTGTTGTTGGCAACTGATAGTAAGATTTCAACTGGGACACATAGAAAGTAGGGTGCAACTGCAGGTGATCAGGCAGAAAACATTTTGTAGGCCACATTACTCACCTTCTTTAGAACTTGATAGGGCCAATAATATTTAGCTGACAACTTAGTGAAATTTCCTCCAAATAAGGTCACCTACCTATATGGTTGTATATTCAAATAAACTCAATCTCCCTCTTCAAATTTTCTATATGATCTATGTTTGTTTGCTTCCTCAACCATCCTCTGTTGAGCCCTTTTGAGATGGTACGACAACAACCGTAATTTAAACTCCTAGATACTAGGCTTCACAACTTCTTCCACACTCAGAGTCTCCGGATACATAAGGTAAGTGTAAGGGAGGGTTGTCCATATAGTGCTTCGTATGGAGTAGTTTGAATGGAAGAATGGAAAGAAACATTGTACCACCATTCCTCGATTGCCAAGTAAGATGTCGATCTAAAGGAAAAGAAACTGTGAGTAAAAGATGTGGTTACAAGGAAATGGAAATGAACAACAACGATTACAATCTGGAAATGGAAGACAAAATAATTCTTCTACGAGGAGTTTTTTTGAAGGAATAAATTTGCCTTTCATGATACGAGAATAGTATATGATATATACCATATGAGTATCACAAAGGACTGGAAATATATGTTTGTTTAATAAGGAATGAATTAGTCTTTATGATACTCTATCAATTATATGATATATGTCATGTGGTTATCATAGATGATTGAGTTGTGTTTTCTTGAGCGAATGAACGAATCTTTGTGATACTCTATGATATATATCCATGTGAGTATCATACAATTAAGCTCTTATATTAAAACGATGAGTCGGTCTTGTGTGATATCTTATCAGTATGTGATGTGGTTATCATAGAGAATTGAATTGTGTTTTTCTTGAACGAATGAATCAGCTTTTGTGATATCCGATTATATATCCATGGGAGTATCATAGATGATTAAGCTCTTATATTAAAGAATGAGTATGTCGTGTATGATATTTTGTCAAGATATGATATATTATATGAATCATTCATCCGTGATACTCTTAGTATATAAATATGATATATACCGTGAATATTAATTATAGAGGATTGAGTTGTGTTTTTCTTGAAGGAATTAACCATTTCTCTAATGATAGGATCATAAAGGATGAAGAGTGTTTTTCTTGAAAAATGAATAGTTTCATGATACCACGATAATATATGATATATGGGTATCATTAGAACGAGGAATATTTTTGAAGAAATGAAACATTTCTACATGATACCGTGTCAAGATGTGATATATATCATGTGGACATCATAAAGAAATGAGTAGTGTTGGAATGAATCATTCATTATATGATACTAGTGTTTTTCTTGAAAGAATTAATCACAATACTACCATGAAAGCATAATCTATGATTTTTCAGCTTGGCTTGAGCTCGTCGTCGTCCTTTCACTTGCAGATACTTCACTTGGGGAGTCTACTTTTTCTTATTTTCATCTCGAGTGTTGTGTTCTTTCGTTTCCTCTATTAGTAGTCAGCTTGATTTCTTCTTTTCTTTGATCGAGAAGTCAACTAACGATACCCTATCAATATACCATGTGAGTATCATATAAGATTGAGCTGCTTAAGGTCAATATATCATGTGAGGACTTGAGTGACATCATTATTTCCTCTTTGAATCATCCTCCTATCCAAAATTTTAGAAGGTTGAGGGCAATAGGGACTGGATAGTTGAAGAACAGAAGGATGGGAGATTGTTGTTGGCAACTGATAGTAAGATTTCAACTGGGACACATAGAAAGTAGGGTGCAACCGCAGTGATCAGCAGAAACATTTTGTAGAGCCACATTACTCACCTTCTTAGAACTTGATAGCCGATAATATTTAGTGACAACTTAGTGAAATTTCCTCCAAATAAGGTCACTACCTATATGGTTGTATCTTCAAATAAACCCAATCTCCTCTTCAAATTTTCTATATGATCTATGTTTGTTTGCTTCCTCAACCATCCTCTGTTGAGCCCTTTTGAGACGGTAATGCGACAACAACCGTAATTTAAACTCCCTAGATACTAGGCTTCTGTCAACTTCTTCCACACTAGAGTCTCCAGATACATAAGGTAAGTGTAAGGGAGGGGGTTGTCCATATAGTGCTTCATATGGAGTAGTTTGAATGGAAGAATGGAAAGAAACATTGTACCACCATTCCTCGATGCCAAGTAAGATGTCGATCTAAAGGAAAAGAAAGCGTGAGTAAAAGATGTGGTTACAAGGAAATGGAAATGAACAACAACGACATAACTGAAATGAAAGACAAAATAATTCTTCTACGAGGAGTTTTTTTGAAGGAATAAATTTGCCTTTCATGATACGAGAATAGTATATGATATATACCATATGAGTATCACAAAGGACTGGAAATATATGTTTGTTTAATAAGGAATGAATTAGTCTTTATGATACTCTATCAAGATATGATATATGTCATGTGGTTATCATAGATGATTGAGTTGTGTTTTCTTGAGCGAATGAACCAATCTTTGTGATACTACATGATATATATCCACGTGAGTATCATACACAATTAAGCTCTTATATTAAAGCGATGAGTCTTTGTGTGATATCTTATCAGTATGTGATGTGGTTATCATAGAGAATTGAATTGTGTTTTTCTTGAACGAATGAATCAGCTTTTGTGATATCCGATTATATATCCATGGGAGTATCATAGATGATTAAGCTCTTATATTAAAGAATGAGTATGTCGTGTATGATATTTTGTCAGTATATGATATATTATATGAATCATTCATCTGTGATACTCTGTTAGTATATAAATATGATATATACCATGTGAATATTAATTATAGAGGATTGAGTTGTGTTTTTCTTGAAGGAATTAACCATTTCTCTAATGATAGGATCATAAAGGACTGAAGAGTGTTTTTCTTGAAAAAATGAATAGTTTCTATGATACCCTGATAATATATGATATATGGGGTATCATTAGGAACGAGGAATATTTTTTTTGAAGAAATGAAACATTTCTCTATGATACCATGTCAGTATGTGATATATATCATGTGGACATCATAAAGAAATGAGTAGTGTTGGAATGAATCTGTCATTCATTATATGATACTAGTGTTTTTCTTGAAAGAATTAACTGTCAATACTACCATGAAAGCATAATCTATGATTTTTCACAGGCTTCGAGCTCGTCGTCGTCCTTTCACTTGCAGATACTTCACTTGGGGAGTCTACTTTTTCTTATTTTCATCTCGAGTGTTGTGTTCTTTCGTTTCCTCTATTAGTAGTCAGCTTGATTTCTTCTTTTCTTTGATCGAGAAGTCAACTAACGATACCCTATCAATATACCATGTGAGTATCATATAAGATTGAGCTGCTTAAGGTCAATATATCATGTGAGGACTTGAGTGACATCATTATTTCCTCTTTGAATCATCCTCCTATCCAAAATTTTAGAAGGTTGAGGGCAATAGGGACTGGATAGTTGAAGAACAGAAGGATGGGAGATTGTTGTTGGCAACTGATAGTAAGATTTCAACCGGGACACATGTAAAGTAGGTGCAATTGCGGTGATCAGTGAGAAAACATTTTGTAGCCACATTACTCACCTGCTTTAGAACTTGATAGGGCGAATAATATTTAGTGACAACTTAGTGAAATTTCCTCCAAATAAGGTCACTACCTATATGGTTGTATCTTCAAATAAACCCAATCTCCTCTTCAAATTTTCTATATGATCTATGTTTGTTTGCTTCTCAACCATCCTCTGTTGAGCCACTTTGAGATAGTGCGACAACAAGTAATTTAAACTCCTAGATACTAGGCTGTCACAACTTCTTCCACACTAGAGTCTCCGGATACATAAGGTAAGTGTAAGGAGGGGTTGTCCATATAGTGCTTCATATGGAGTAGTTTGAATGGAAGAATGGAAAGAAACATTGTACCACCATTCCTCAGTTGCCAAGTAAGATGTCGATCTAAAGGAAAAGAAAGCGTGAGTAAAAGATGTGGTTACAAGGAAATGGAAATGAACAACAACGACATAACTGGAAATGAAAGACAAAATAATTCTTCTACGAGGAGTTTTTTTGAAGGAATAAATTTGCCTTTCATGATACGAGAATAGTATATGATATATACCATATGAGTATCACAAAGGATTGAAATATATGTTTGTTTAATAAGGAATGAATTAGTCTTTATGATACTCATCGATTATATGATATATGTCATGGTTATCATAGATGATTGAGTTGTGTTTTTCTTGAACGAATGAACCAATCTTTGTGATACTCTATGATATATATCCATGTGAGTATCATACACAATTAAGCTCTTATATTAAAACGATGAGTCGGTCTTGTGTGATATCTTATCAGTATGTGATGTGGTTATCATAGAGAATTGAATTGTGTTTTTCTTGAACGAATGAATCAGCTTTTGTGATATCCGATTATATATCCATGGGAGTATCATAGATGATTAAGCTCTTATATTAAAGAATGAGTATGTCGTGTATGATATTTTGTCAGTATATGATATATTATATGAATCATTCATCTGTGATACTCTGTTAGTATATAAATATGATATATACCATGTGAATATTAATTATAGAGGATTGAGTTGTGTTTTTCTTGAAGGAATTAACCATTTCTCTAATGATAGGATCATAAAGGACTGAAGAGTGTTTTTCTTGAAAAAATGAATAGTTTCTATGATACCCTGATAATATATGATATATGGGGTATCATTAGGAACGAGGAATATTTTTTTTGAAGAAATGAAACATTTCTCTATGATACCATGTCAGTATGTGATATATATCATGTGGACATCATAAAGAAATGAGTAGTGTTGGAATGAATCTGTCATTCATTATATGATACTAGTGTTTTTCTTGAAAGAATTAACTGTCAATACTACCATGAAAGCATAATCTATGATTTTTCAGCTTGGCTTGAGCTCGTCGTCGTCCTTTCACTTGCAGATACTTCACTTGGGGAGTCTACTTTTTCTTATTTTCATCTCGAGTGTTGTGTTCTTTCGTTTCCTCTATTAGTAGTCAGCTTGATTTCTTCTTTTCTTTGATCGAGAAGTCAACTAACGATACCCTATCAATATACCATGTGAGTATCATATAAGATTGAGCTGCTTAAGGTCAATATATCATGTGAGGACTTGAGTGACATCATTATTTCCTCTTTGAATCATCCTCCTATCCAAAATTTTAGAAGGTTGAGGGCAATAGGGACTGGATAGTTGAAGAACAGAAGGATGGGAGATTGTTGTTGGCAACTGATAGTAAGATTTCAACTGGGACACATAGAAAGTAGGTGCAATGCGGTGATCAGCAGAAAACATTTTGTAGGCCACATTACTCACCTTCATTAGAACTTGATAGGGCCAATAATATTTAGCTGACAACTTTGTGAAATTTCCTCCACATTAGGTCAGCTACCTATATGGTTGTATGTTCAAATAAACCCAATCTCCTCTTCAAATTTTCTATATGATCTATGTTTGTTTGCTTCCTCAACCATCCTCTGTTGAGCCCTTTTGAGATAGTGCGACAACAACCGTAATTTAAACTCCCTAGATACTAGGCTTCTGTCAACTTCTTCCACACTAGAGTCTCCAGATACATAAGGTAAGTGTAAGGGAGGGGGTTGTCCATATAATGCTTCATATGGAGTAGTTTGAATGGAAGAATGGAAAGAAACATTGTACCACCATTCCTCAGTTGCCAAGTAAGATGTCCAGTCCTAAAGGAAAAGAAACTGTGAGTAAAAGATGTGGTTACAAGGAAATGGAAATGAACAACAACGATTACAATCTGGAAATGGAAGACAAAATAATTCTTCTACGAGGAGTTTTTTTGAAGGAATAAATTTGCCTTTCATGATACGAGAATAGTATATGATATATACCATATGAGTATCACAAAGGACTGGAAATATATGTTTGTTTAATAAGGAATGAATTAGTCTTTATGATACTCTATCAGTATATGATATATGTCATGTGGTTATCATAGATGATTGAGTTGTGTTTTTCTTGAACGAATGAACCAATCTTTGTGATACTCTATGATATATATCCATGTGAGTATCATACACAATTAAGCTCTTATATTAAAACGATGAGTCGGTCTTGTGTGATATCTTATCAGTATGTGATGTGGTTATCATAGAGAATTGAATTGTGTTTTTCTTGAACGAATGAATCAGCTTTTGTGATATCCGATTATATATCCATGGGAGTATCATAGATGATTAAGCTCTTATATTAAAGAATGAGTATGTCGTGTATGATATTTTGTCAGTATATGATATATTATATGAATCATTCATCTGTGATACTCTGTTAGTATATAAATATGATATATACCATGTGAATATTAATTATAGAGGATTGAGTTGTGTTTTTCTTGAAGGAATTAACCATTTCTCTAATGATAGGATCATAAAGGACTGAAGAGTGTTTTTCTTGAAAAAATGAATAGTTTCATGATACCACGATAATATATGATATATGGGGTATCATTAGGAACGAGGAATATTTTTTTTGAAGAAATGAAACATTTCTCTATGATACCATGTCAGTATGTGATATATATCATGTGGACATCATAAAGAAATGAGTAGTGTTGGAATGAATCACATTCATTATATGATACTAGTGTTTTTCTTGAAAGAATTAATCACAATACTACCGTGAAAGCATAATCTATGATTTTTCAAATTTGGCTTGAGCTCGTCGTCGTCCTTTCACTACAGATACTTCACTGGGAGTCTACTTTTTCTTATTTTCATCTCGAGTGTTGTGTTCTTTCGTTTCCTCTATTAGTAGTCGACTTGATTTCTTCTTTTCTTTGATCGAAGTCAACTAACGATACCCTATCGATATACCGTGTAGTATCATATAAGATTGAGCTGCTTAAGGTCAATATATCATGTGAGGACTTGAGTGACATCATTATTTCCTCTTTGAATCATCCTCCTATCCAAAATTTTAGAAGGTTGAGGGCAATAGGGACTGGATAGTTGAAGAAACGAAGGATGGGAGATTGTTGTTGCAACCGATAGTAAGATTTCAACCGGGACACATAGAAAGTAGGTGCAAATGCGGTGATCAGCAGAAAACATTTTGTAGGCCACATTACTCACCTTCTTAGAACTTGATAGGGCGATAATATTTAGCTGACAACTTAGTGAAATTTCCTCCAAATAAGGTCACCTACCTATATGGTTGTATCTTCAAATAAACCCAATCTCCCTCTTCAAATTTTCTATATGATCTATGTTTGTTTGCTTCCTCAACCATCCTCTGTTGAGCCCTTTTGAGATGGTACGACAACAACCGTAATTTAAACTCCCTAGATACTAGGCTTCTGTCAACTTCTTCCACACTAGAGTCTCCAGTTACATAAGGTAAGTGTAAGGAGGGGGTTGTCCATATAGTGCTTCATATGGAGTAGTTTGAATGGAAGAATGGAAAGAAACATTGTACCACCATTCCTCAGTTGCCAAGTAAGATGTCCAGTCCTAAAGGAAAAGAAACTGTGAGTAAAAGATGTGGTTACAAGGAAATGGAAATGAACAACAACGACATAACTGAAATGGAAGACAAAATAATTCTTCTACGAGGAGTTTTTTTGAAGGAATAAATTTGCCTTTCATGATACGAGAATAGTATATGATATATACCATATGAGTATCACAAAGGACTGGAAATATATGTTTGTTTAATAAGGAATGAATTAGTCTTTATGATACTCTATCAGTATATGATATATGTCATGTGGTTATCATAGATGATTGAGTTGTGTTTTTCTTGAGCGAATGAACCAATCTTTGTGATACTACATGATATATATCCATGTGAGTATCATACACAATTAAGCTCTTATATTAAAGCGATGAGTCGGTCTTGTGTGATATCTTATCGATGTGATGTGGTTATCATAGAGAATTGAATTGTGTTTTTCTTGAACGAATGAATCAGCTTTTGTGATATCCGATTATATATCCATGGGAGTATCATAGATGATTAAGCTCTTATATTAAAGAATGAGTATGTCGTGTATGATATTTTGTCGATATGATATATTATATGAATCATTCATCCGTGATACTCTGTTAGTATATAAATATGATATATACCATGTGAATATTAATTATAGAGGATTGAGTTGTGTTTTCTTGAAGGAATTAACCATTTCTCTAATGATAGGATCATAAAGGATGAAGAGTGTTTTTCTTGAAAAAATGAATAGTTTATGATACCACGATAATATATGATATATGGGGTATCATTAGGAGCGAGGAATATTTTTTGAAGAAATGAAACATTTCTCTATGATACCGCCAAGATGTGATATATATCATGTGGACATCATAAAGAAATGAGTAGTGTTGGAATGAATCTGTCATTCATTATATGATACTAGTGTTTTTCTTGAAAGAATTAACTGTCAATACTACCATGAAAGCATAATCTATGATTTTTCAGCTTGGCTTGAGCTCGTCGTCGTCCTTTCACTTGCAGATACTTCACTTGGGGAGTCTACTTTTTCTTATTTTCATCTCGAGTGTTGTGTTCTTTCGTTTCCTCTATTAGTAGTCAGCTTGATTTCTTCTTTTCTTTGATCGAGAAGTCAACTAACGATACCCTATCAATATACCATGTGAGTATCATATAAGATTGAGCTGCTTAAGGTCAATATATCATGTGAGGACTTGAGTGACATCATTATTTCCTCTTTGAATCATCCTCCTATCCAAAATTTTAGAAGGTTGAGGGCAATAGGGACTGGATAGTTGAAGAACAGAAGGATGGGAGATTGTTGTTGGCAACTGATAGTAAGATTTCAACTGGGACACATAGAAAGTAGGGTGCAACTGCAGGTGATCAGGCAGAAAACATTTTGTAGGCCACATTACTCACCTTCTTTAGAACTTGATAGGGCCAATAATATTTAGCTGACAACTTAGTGAAATTTCCTCCAAATAAGGTCACCTACCTATATGGTTGTATCTTCAAATAAACCCAATCTCCCTCTTCAAATTTTCTATATGATCTATGTTTGTTTGCTTCCTCAACCATCCTCTGTTGAGCCCTTTTGAGATGGTACGACAACAACCGTAATTTAAACTCCCTAGATACTAGGCTTCTGTCAACTTCTTCCACACTAGAGTCTCCAGATACATAAGGTAAGTGTAAGGGAGGGGGTTGTCCATATAGTGCTTCATATGGAGTAGTTTGAATGGAAGAATGGAAAGAAACATTGTACCACCATTCCTCAGTTGCCAAGTAAGATGTCCAGTCCTAAAGGAAAAGAAACTGTGAGTAAAAGATGTGGTTACAAGGAAATGGAAATGAACAACAACGATTACAATCTGGAAATGGAAGACAAAATAATTCTTCTACGAGGAGTTTTTTTGAAGGAATAAATTTGCCTTTCATGATACGAGAATAGTATATGATATATACCATATGAGTATCACAAAGGACTGGAAATATATGTTTGTTTAATAAGGAATGAATTAGTCTTTATGATACTCTATCAGTATATGATATATGTCATGTGGTTATCATAGATGATTGAGTTGTGTTTTTCTTGAACGAATGAACCAATCTTTGTGATACTCTATGATATATATCCATGTGAGTATCATACACAATTAAGCTCTTATATTAAAACGATGAGTCGGTCTTGTGTGATATCTTATCAGTATGTGATGTGGTTATCATAGAGAATTGAATTGTGTTTTTCTTGAACGAATGAATCAGCTTTTGTGATATCCGATTATATATCCATGGGAGTATCATAGATGATTAAGCTCTTATATTAAAGAATGAGTATGTCGTGTATGATATTTTGTCAGTATATGATATATTATATGAATCATTCATCTGTGATACTCTGTTAGTATATAAATATGATATATACCATGTGAATATTAATTATAGAGGATTGAGTTGTGTTTTTCTTGAAGGAATTAACCATTTCTCTAATGATAGGATCATAAAGGACTGAAGAGTGTTTTTCTTGAAAAAATGAATAGTTTCTATGATACCCTGATAATATATGATATATGGGGTATCATTAGGAACGAGGAATATTTTTTTTGAAGAAATGAAACATTTCTCTATGATACCATGTCAGTATGTGATATATATCATGTGGACATCATAAAGAAATGAGTAGTGTTGGAATGAATCTGTCATTCATTATATGATACTAGTGTTTTTCTTGAAAGAATTAATCACAATACTACCATGAAAGCATAATCTATGATTTTTCACTGGCTTGAGCTCGTCGTCCTTTCACTTGCAGATACTTCACGTGGGGAGTCTACTTTTTCATATTTTCATCTCGAGTGGTGTGTTCTTTCGTATCATCTATTAGTAGTCAGCTTGATTTCTTCTTTTCTTTGATCGAGAAGTCAACTAACGATACCCTATCAATATACCATGTGAGTATCATATAAGATTGAGCTGCTTAAGGTCAATATATCATGTGAGGACTTGAGTGACATCATTATTTCCTCTTTGAATCATCCTCCTATCCAAAATTTTAGAAGGTTGAGGGCAATAGGGACTGGATAGTTGAAGAACAGAAGGATGGGAGATTGTTGTTGGCAACTGATAGTAAGATTTCAACTGGGACACATAGAAAGTAGGGTGCAACTGCAGGTGATCAGGCAGAAAACATTTTGTAGGCCACATTACTCACCTTCTTTAGAACTTGATAGGGCCAATAATATTTAGCTGACAACTTAGTGAAATTTCCTCCAAATAAGGTCACCTACCTATATGGTTGTATCTTCAAATAAACCCAATCTCCCTCTTCAAATTTTCTATATGATCTATGTTTGTTTGCTTCCTCAACCATCCTCTGTTGAGCCCTTTTGAGATGGTACGACAACAACCGTAATTTAAACTCCCTAGATACTAGGCTTCTGTCAACTTCTTCCACACTAGAGTCTCCAGATACATAAGGTAAGTGTAAGGGAGGGGGTTGTCCATATAGTGCTTCATATGGAGTAGTTTGAATGGAAGAATGGAAAGAAACATTGTACCACCATTCCTCAGTTGCCAAGTAAGATGTCCAGTCCTAAAGGAAAAGAAACTGTGAGTAAAAGATGTGGTTACAAGGAAATGGAAATGAACAACAACGATTACAATCTGGAAATGGAAGACAAAATAATTCTTCTACGAGGAGTTTTTTTGAAGGAATAAATTTGTCTTTCATGATACGAGAATAGTATATGATATATACCATATGAGTATCACAAAGGACTGGAAATATATGTTTGTTTAATAAGGAATGAATTGGTCTTTATGATACTCTATCAGTATATGATATATGTCATGTGGTTATCATAGATGATTGAGTTGTGTTTTTCTTGAACGAATGAACCAATCTTTGTGATACTCTATGATATATATCCATGTGAGTATCATACACAATTAAGCTCTTATATTAAAACGATGAGTCGGTCTTGTGTGATATTGATGTGGTTATCATAAAGAATTGAGTTGTGTTTTTCTTGAACGAATGAATCAGTTATTGTGATATCCGATTATATATCCATGCGAGTATCATATATGACTAAGCTCTTATATTAAAGAATGAGTATGTCTTGTATGATATTTTATCAGTATATGATATATATATGAATCATTCATCTGTGATACTCTGTTAGTATATAAATATGATATATACCATGTGAATATTAATTATAGAGGATTGAGTTGTGTTTTTCTTGAAGGAATTAACCATTTCTCTAATGATAGTAGTATCATAAAGGACGAAAGAGTGTTTTTCTTGAAAAAATGAATCAGTCTTCTATGATACCATGACAATATATGATATATGGGGTATCATTAGAAACGAGGAATATTTTTCTTTATGAAATGAAACATTTTTCTATGATACCATGTGGACATCACAAAGGAATGAGTAGTGTTGGAATGAATATGCCATTCATTATATGATACTAAGTGTTTTTCTTGAAATAATTAACTGTCATGAAAGCATAATCTATGATTTTTCAGCTTGACTTGAGTCCGTCACCGTCCTTTCACTTGCAGATACTTCTCTTGGAGAGTCTACTTTTTCTTACTTTCATCTCGAGTGTTGTGTTCTTTCGTTTCCTCTATTAGTAGTCAACTTGACTTCTTCTTTTCTTTGATCGAGAAGTCAACTAACGATACCCTATCAATATATCATGTGAGTATCATATAAGATTGAGCTGCTTAAGGTCACCTGCTATATGAATACTCACCATATATTTTTCTACATTTTCTACTGGCATACAAATATCTAACAAGATTAAAAGACTGAGAAAACTTCATGACTCTAACAAGCAGAATAAGAACTTAAATTATATCTTCAACAAGCAGAAATAACGCTTCGGACTAGTCTCGATTAAATTATGGTGTGTATAGTTGAGTTCTTTACAAGTTGAGAATTTCAACAGATTTTTCTTAATCTTCAATAATGAAAAAGATCTGACGAAAGGAAGACGAACGAGCAGCGGCAGAGACTCCCAGTGAATGGGACTTAAGTTGGAACCCTAAAAACCTGAACAATAACAGTAAAGAGAGACAAAGGGCTTATTTTTGGGCTGACGGCTGCAGATTTATCAGATTCTCCCTATTTTTGGTAGTCTTTAATTTTTGTCCCTCAAAGTGCAAGTCTTTAATTTCTATCCTTCGGTACTTTAAGTAAAAAAAAAAGTTAATATTAAAAAAATAAAAAATAAATTTGAATATATGACCTAATTTTACAAGGTAAGATTCTTATAGAAATTATATCTATTCGCGGAAAGATACATAGAAATAATATCTTATCCGGCATAATTTCTATAAAAATTTGCTTTGTAAATTATTACTACATAACTATAGGATAAGGTATAATTTCTATGTACAATTTTGCGAATAAGCACAGTTCTATCAAAATTGCCTTGCAAAATTGTAAACACTCCCTTGCATTTTTTACTTTGCTGGAAATCGAATTCAATACTTCTGATTTTGCAGGCCAACGAATAAGGATATATTGACCCAATTTTTTTATTAAATGAGAAATAGGAGCAAAAATTAAAGACCAACCTTTTTGAGCGGCAAATTGTCCAATTGATAGAAATACAGCAAGGAACAACTATAACAAATGCTACTAGATTTTTTTTTAAAAAATGATAACCAATGAAGCATTCATAGGGTTCAAAATTTTGCTAGGGTCTCAAAACAAAAAATATCATGAGTTTTAAAGCTTTATAAATTCAAAATCAAGAAATGATTTATGCGGTTCAAAAATTTACTGGAGTTTCAAAATCAAAAGATTTATAGGTTCAAAACCAAGAAATGATTCATATGATTAAAAAAAATTGGAATTTCAAAACCAATAAAGTATTCATGAAGTTCAGACCAATATAAGTTTAAAAACCAATGATTGATTTATGGGGTTGAAAATTTTGATGAAATTCAATACCAAAGAAGAATTCACGGGAATTTGACGGAATTTCAAAATTAAGGAAGAATTCATGGGGTTCAAATCTTTATAAGTTTTTTTTGTGTTTTATGTAAGATATTTTTGTTCTAATTTTATTTTCACATCAAAGTGTGGATATTCATTCTCCTATTGCTTTTCAGACAATGGCTAAAAGACTCATAGGCCCTTAAACTAACAATCCCACCTAATTTTTACTAAGTATCATTATGTATTGGGCCTATACATATAGACCAGTTATCCAAAAGTCACTTTTAAAACAAAAAATTGTGCGGATTTCCCTTTATATGGAATGATCTTTAATTTTTGCCCCTCAAATCGTCGATCTTTAAATTTTTGTCCTTACTTTTCATATAATAAAAATTTATGGGTCAAAGTATCTTAATTCACGCGTCTATGAAATCAGAGATTCTGGTTCGAACCCCAACATATTTTAAAAAAATCACAAGACAAAAGTTTCATAGAAACTATGTCTATTCGCACAGATACTATTTCTTAAGACATTGTTTTGTAGGATAACTTAATTTCAAATATAACTATGCCGAATAATGCATATTCTACGGAACTATGCCACTTATGCAAGTATGAAATGAAGAAGAAAGTAAAACTTAAGCTACAACTAAAGAAGAAGAAAAATACTAAATTAGGTTAATTCTCATTACTCAATACTCAGCTCTGTACGAGCATATATCCTTGCTTACAAGTTACAACTGATAATAAGGACAAAAGACAATAACTAACTTTACGACCACTCTAGCTAGCTACTATAATTTTAGGGGTCTAATCGCTATTTACGTAAATAAAGGACCTAATTACAAAAGGACTAAACTGTAGAATATATAAACTTGATTCCAGCTCATTTGTTATAACTAACTTAACGATTTGTGCTATTCCTCTTCCCTTGCGTACAATCCTATTCAGCAATTACCTCCTTCCATTCGTATCATTCCTTCCCCCTTAAAAATCTTCCTAACCTATTCAGTAGAGCCTTGTGATCTTCCCAAGTAGCTTGTTCTGGAGATAGTCGATCTCATTGTACCAGGACTTGAGTGACATCATTATTTCCTCTTTGAATCATCCTCCTATCCAAAATTTTAGAAGGTTGAGGGCAATAGGGACTGGATAGTTGAAGAACAGAAGGATGGGAGATTGTTGTTGGCAACTGATAGTAAGATTTCAACTGGGACACATAGAAAGTAGGGTGCAACTGCAGGTGATCAAGCAGAAAACAATTTGTAGGCCACATTACTCACCTTCTTTAGAACTTGATAGGGCCAATAATATTTAGCTGACAACTTAGTGAAATTTCCTCCAAATAAGGTCACCTACCTATATGGTTGGATCTTCAAATAAACCCAATCTCCCTCTTCAAACTTTCTATATGATCTATGTTTGTTTGCTTCCTCAACCATCCTCTGTTGAGCCCTTTTGAGATGGTACGACAACAACCGTAATTTAAACTCCCTAGATACTAGGCTTCTGTCAACTTCTTCCACACTAGAGTCTCCAGATACATAAGGTAAGTGTAAGGGAGGGGGTTGTCCATATAGTGCTTCATATGGAGTAGTTTGAATGGAAGAATGGAAAGAAACATTGTACCACCATTCCGCAGTTGCCAAGTAAGATGTCCAGTCCTAAAGGAAAAGAAACTGTGAGTAAAAGATGTGGTTACAAGGAAGTGGAAATGAACAACAACGATTACAATCTGGAAATGGAAGACAAAATAATTCTTCTATTAAGAACTTGTTGAGTCGGGTGTTAGCACCCTGTCCTTAAGATAATATTGCCCCGTATTGCTCCTTTAACGGTATGTTGGCAACTTGTCTCCCAAGATAAAACAACTAACAAACAATTGATTAAGGAGAGCTCGAAAGTTTACTATAAAAGAAGGATCTTTGAGTGTGTGGAAGATTGCAAGAGGGGAAAAAGATGTAGAAAATCTGAGTGTGTATTCTTCAATTGTGCCAATGGCATCAATTTATAGTTGTGATCAATGTGTCTTCTCAAATGGCGAAGTAATGGCCTTAAATGCCATATAATGACCTTTAATTTGAGGTTACAATTCAGCCAAATAATGGCTGAATTCATGAGGCAGATAATGGAGAATTAATGCTCCAAAGTCAACCCAAAAATCAGTTAAAACTCGTCTCCAACGGTCACACTGGCACTGGAGCGCCGCGGCCCTTCGGGAAGGCGTCGCGAAGCCTCACGTCCAGTAGCTCGCTGGAGCTGTCAGTGATTTTTACCATCGTTAGCGCCGCGTCCCTCCGGAGAGGCGTCGCGGCTCAAGCATCAAGGCGTCGCGACCCTTCACACATTTTTCTGACTCATTACACTTTTTACACGTTGTACACTTCTTCCTTCATTTACCAATGTGAAACCATTGTTATTTGGCCAATAACCGGCTATCATTTCATGTCCCAAACATTTTGTATATGTACCAATATCTCTTCCACAAAAGGAAATTTACGATCCTTGGTAATACGTGTGCACGTGTGTGGAAACAGTGTTTCCGACGTGCGGGACCCCTAATGTTCGAGTCACAAATAATTGGATTAACTTTATTTCACGCTTAATAAATTTCCAACAGAACGTAATTAGTAAGGCTCAACCTTAGCGGATATCTCACGTGTCCGATAACGATAAATTTCCAACAGAACGGAGTTAGTAAGGCTCAACCTTAGCGGATATCTCACGTGTCCGATAACGATAACTTTCAAATATCTATTGACAACTTCAGTTTGTCCATCTGTTTGGAGTGGTAAGGAGTTGAGGTGTTGAGTGTGACTCCCAACATAAAGAACAATTCTTGCCAAACCTTGCTAGTGAACATAGGATCTCTATCACTCACCATATTTTAAGGCATTCCATGGAGCTTGTAGATATATGTTCCATAAAGAGTTTGGCAATTTAATTTGCTGAATAAGGATGAGACACTCACAAAATGAGAGTAATTGGTGAGTCTATCTCTAACTACCCAAATGACAGATTTCTATTTTGACTTAGGAAGCCCATCTATGAATTCCATACTTATACTCTCCCATGCTGTTTTTGGTATTTCTAAAGGTTGGATTAGCCTTGGATAGGCAAAGTTGTCATGTTTATATCTTTGACATATGTCACAGGCTTTGACATAGTTGTGCACTTTATTTTTCAATCCTTTCCGATAGAACAAGACAGCTAATTTCCAGTAAGTATGATCAATTCCACAATATCCTCTCACAGTTGAATCATGCCATAGTTGTATGAGTTCCTTTCTCAATTGAGGTACTGGTCCCATAACCAATTTACCATGCTTCCTCAACGGTCCAGCCTCAAAACCCTTCGTGTATTGGTAAAAAGTCTGTCATAATTCCGGTAATTATCCGAGAACCTGATCGATACCAGAAAAATTATCCGGACCGATAAGGAGTCGGTGGTCCGGTAATCGGTAATTTCCCGGCCCCCAGCCCCAGCGCCCCTCAGTCAACCCTAATTATATTTAATTGTAATATTTACTAATGTTAGACTATTTTACATATTTTAAGAATATATGTGATGTAGATTTTATGTTTTAATTTGAAGCATTGACATAAAATATAGGTAGGGAGAGAAAAAAGTAAAGTAGTTCAAAAAACGTCTGTCTTGCCAATTAATTTCACTTTTTCCCCAAATCGTTATTAATTTTCCATTTTCTTCGCTAAATACCTCGCGATATACAATAGATTTCAACGCCCAAATTTCGTGGTAATGTGTCAGAGAATGTCAATTTAAGTATTGGAAATTCAATTTGCTATAAAAAAAAATCGGGGCCCGGAAGACCCGGAAAAATATTATCGGTCCGGACCGAGAACCGACCGATAAGGTTTCGGTCCGATCCCGGATCTTGACTCAGGAACGAAACCTTATCGGTCCGGTTCTCGATCCGAACCGATAACCTTATTGGTCTGGTCCAAGTATGTCGATACTCGGACCGGACCGAACCGGACCGATATCAGCCCGTAACAGAGAAGCCATGGTGGAGAGCCACAAAACTTGTCTTATTGTGACAGTTTGGCCCAAAGAAAGAAAATTTGAGGTCAAAATGAATGAAAATGGTACTTTAGTCTCTAATTCACATTCGTCCCATTAAAATCTAAATGCAATTCAATTTCAAAGTGAAAATTGAACCTCATGTTTTTTTTGTCTATCATAATTCAAACATATTTTTAAGATAATTAAACAATGAGCTTTTAATCTAAAAAAAAACATTTTAATAAAAATAATAACTAAGAATGTTAGTTGTTCGATCTATTATTTTACTAAAAGTAATGTAGAGGAGAATCAAACCTCACGTTGTGGAATTTTTTAAAATATATTATTACATTATAGAGATTTTTTTATGTCTCACACAATTAAGATACAAAGTATCTTTTTGTTTCACAAATAATAAACTCAAATCTTACACTTTTGAATCCATCAATTTATGACACAAAAAAGAAGTTCTCGGACTCACAACATGTAACAGTAACAATTGGGTGAGGCACAAAGTAAACATTTACATAGCGTACTTTGACTTGTTAGTTGTTACATGACATAACATTATTAGACTTTTTAGTTTCTCTCCTATGAGGATATATTGTTTTTAAGTAGTTTGTAATATGTAGTAATATACAATAACACGTATGTTAAATCAAAATCATATTGGAAAAAATCGATATAACAATGAATATGTTGGATATCTTGCTGATTAGTTGGTTTATTGTTATTTCTATTCTGTGTCTTTGACAACATTTTGGTTTCGGGAGAAATGATTTTTTGGCCTTTATAATTTTTTTTAGTTTTATGACCTTTTTACGAAGAAATGTTCATTTGAGATAAAAAAAATACACATAAAAGATTTGAAAAGTTTATTTCTTCTATTCAAATTGTAAACAGCCAAAAAATCTCATTTAGTCTCGGCTTCCTTCCAACAAGTTGATACCATAAATCAACAATTAAATATATTATTGCTCAATAAAGATTAATAAATAAATAAATAAAGAGACGCTCCCAGAAGAAAGAGGAGGTGCTGCCGTTAAAGGTAGCTCCCAGGAATCGGACGGCACAGATTGATCTAGTATTACGGCAACGGTTAGATTAGTCTTCAATTCAAAAAGTGGGCTATCCCCCCATAAATTCAAACCCCAAATTCTCACTCGGCTTTCTCAAATCTTCTTCACAGATACTCACTATGGATGGTACTCTCTCTCTCTCTCTCTCTCTCTCTCTCTCTCTGTATTTCTTTATTTCGTACAAATCCCACACAGATACGTACGACGTATTTTTATATATATGAACTTCAATTTTTACAGATGGAACCCTAGAAAAGCTATGCGATAATTTTGATCACGCAGTCACCATCTCTTGTGACAAATTGAAGACTATTGATGGAGGTAGGTCTCTTGTTTAACATTTTTATGTTATATTTCATCTGCTTCAATTGAGGTTCTCTTGTGAATTTTGTAATGCTTGAATTACCTTCCTGGATTATGAGTTACAAAATTGATTTTGGTTCTGAATTACACTATCTTTTCACCATGACAATTTCAAAAGCTGAGCCCCCTGATTCCACCTAAAGCTATAAAGTGAGCTGTAGTGTAGACATTCTCGATGGATAGGCTTTGCTTCTTACATTTGTTGAATTTTTGCCTTTTGAATTGGTTCAGTTAAAGTCGACAGAACTTCTGATTCAGTGGATGACAGTAATGCTTCACGTTGTACCACAGAAGTATGTTCATCATATCAAGAGCAGATTCTTCCAATTCTAGAGAAGATTGAACATAGCAACAAAGTGCTTGTAAGACGTTAACCACTTCCTGCTAAAATGCATGTCTCTATGAAGATCAAATGAGTGATTATTCATGAGTATCCCTTCTTTTTAGGACTTGACGAAAGAACAGGGAGCGTTATGTAATGAAGTCATGGGCACGAGCGTGGAATCTTTTCATGGTTCTGAGTCTTTTGACGCTCTTCAGCATATGAGTATGAACAACATTCTCATATCTGGTTTATTATACCGTTGTATACTAACAATTATGATTTATTTCTGGTCCTTCGTCTATCTCAGGTGTTCAACATGAACTTCTAAAAAAGAAGTACGATGAAGAGTGCGAACTACTGAAGCAAAAGTATATGGAGGAGTGTATGAACAACATCTCATATCTGGTCTTTATATAAGTTGTATGCTATTGATTCTGATCTATTTGTGGTCTCTTTGTCTGTTTCAGGTGTTCAAAATGAACTTCTAAAAACGAAGTATGATGAAGCGTGTGAACTACTGAAGAAAAAGTATCTGGAGGAGTGTACTGAAAGAAAACGTCTATACAATGAAGTGATCGAACTCAAAGGAAATATCAGGGTCTTCTGTAGATGTAGACCTTTAAATGCAGGTGAAATTGCAGATGGATCAACATCTGTGGTCGAATTTGATCCATCTCATGAAAATGAACTGCAGATCAGTTGTGCAGGTTCCTCTAAAAAGCAGTTTAAGTTTGATTATGTGTTTAAACCTGAGGACGACCAAGGTAAGTCAATATTTATGATTTGATGTGCGTATCTAAGATTTTTCTGTAATTTTTTTTCTATTGCTTAAGTAAACTGACTTCCAAATCCTGTAATTTTTTAATGCAGGTGTCGTTTTTGCTCAAACAATGCCCATTGTGACCTCTGTTTTGGATGGGTATAATGTCTGCATATTTGCCTATGGACAAACTGGAACAGGGAAGACGTTTACCATGGAAGGGACACCAGAAAATAGGGGAGTCAACTACCGGACCTTAGAGAAGCTATTTAGCTTATCTTGTGAGAGAAGCAGTATCATGAAATATGAGTTGTTTGTTAGCATGTTAGAGGTTTATAATGAGAAGATAAAAGACCTCCTGGTAGACTCGAATCAACCGGCTAAGAAGTAAGTTCTTAATCTCTCTTTATTTAACTGGCTTGGTTCTGCTTTCAAGCTTCGGCAGTTAAGACCAATAAGAACATCATTCCGCGTTGGCACATATTCTCTCACCAGAATTTAGAAGTAAATGTGCTAGATTTGGAGATCAAAATGGGCATATTTTGACTTATAAAGATTGTTTTTTGATTATATATAATGTGTTAAACATAATTGACTAAGGTAATAAGCTTCATTCATATAATAACTCTAAAGATTGATCTCATTAGTATATATATTTTTACAGTAGCTAAGGGCAGGTGAATAATATCTCTCTTAAAGACTAGCTTTTTCTGAAAAAATGATACAAACTTAGCTAATTAATTTTGTTCAAGTATTTCTATATACTTAGAAACAATTTTCATAATTCAGAAAAGGTGCTCTGCAAAATGGAATTAGAAAAACGGTGCTTTGGTTAAATGATCATAAGGGCTCTGATCGAAGAGAAAGTATAGTAGTCAATTGGTTTGCAGCACCAGTGAGGAAAGTTTGTCAAAATTTAGTGAACCAGAAACTAGAGCTTCTATTTTTGTTGAGGAAAGAGAATATTTGAGTGTCTGTGTGTTTATATTTTGAAGAAATGATTTTATATTTAAACATGAAACAGGTTGGAGATAAAACAATCTGCAGAGGGAACTCAGGAAGTGCCAGGACTTGTTGAAGCTCGTGTATATGGTACAGAAGAAGTATGGGAACTGCTCAAGTCCGGAAGTCGGGCCAGATCTGTTGGATCCACTAGTGCTAATGAGCTTAGCAGCCGCTCTCACTGGTAAGATTTTATCAACTTTTACTCTGGATTTCACATTCATCTTTCCCTCTATTCCTTTTACATTTCTCCTGCCAATGCCTTAGTTTAGATAGATCTCAAAGAATTTAGTTTTACAATCCACTATTAGGTCTCATCAATGAAGAATCACACTTTCTTTCTCACTTTTACCTTAGCTTACTGCGGGTGACTGTTGTGGGAGACAACTTGATTAACGGCCAGAGGACCAGGAGCCACCTTTGGCTTGTTGACCTTGCTGGCAGTGAGCGTGTGGGACGGATAGCAGTTGAAGGTGAGAGGTTGAAAGAGTCACAATTCATAAACAAGTCATTGTCTGCACTTGGGGATGTTATTTCTGCACTAGCCTCTAAGACATCTCATATTCCATACAGGTATTTCTCCCCTTCCATTTGTGCATTTGATAATCCCACTTAGTACTATTTTTCTGTTAACATTGGTCCCTCTTCACACCAGGAATTCAAAGCTCACTCATATGCTGCAGAGCTCTCTGGGTAAGACTCTTTAGAGCATCTGTATTATCAGATAATGCTGAATTTTGTGATAAAGAGTCCCGTCAAAATATCTGGTGATCAGTTTTAATTCCATGATGAAACAGCAAGTTAATCCTCTCAACATGATTGTTAATCATTTTCTTACACTAACCTCTCAACATGATTGTTAATCATTTTCTTACACTAACTGAAATATCTCATGCTATATCTTCCGAGCCAGAGAAGATCTATATTTTCTCCCCATTTTCTAAAGCTTACAGCTTTTCCATTGGTGGAACATGAAATGCAGGAGGAGATTGCAAAGCGGTCATGTTTGTCCAAATCAGCCCTAATAACGCAGATTTGGGAGAAACTCTATGCTCGCTGAATTTTGCAAGTCGAGTCCGAGGAGTTGAGCATGGTCCTGCTCGCAAACAGACTGACCTTGCAGAGCTCATGAAGCATAAACTACTGGTAGTTATAATCAAACACATCTTTCAATGAACATTTGTGTCCATTAAAAATGTTGTTCAGCTAATGAATCCTGTGATGTTCATCAACAGGCAGAAAAAGCCAAGCATGATGAGAAGGAAACAAAAAAATTGCAGGACAGTTTGCAGTCTCTGCAGCTGAGACTTGCTACCAGAGAACAGATGTGCAGAAGTCTTCAGGATAAGGTAGGAAGGAAAGAAAGTAGTTTCCTTCTATGGCATTTCTTAGAACTTTCTGTAGTTTCACATATACAGTGTAGCCAAATTCTGAGTCAGCTTTTCCAAATCTTGATTCTGAAAGAGCTAAGCTATTTCAATATTCCAACAGGTTCGTGATCTTGAAAACCAATTGGCAGACGAGAGGAAAATACGTCTAAAACAGGAAAACAAGGCTTTAGCTGGAGTTTCTCGTGAGTTCACAACCTCATCATATTCAAGCCAAGCACAGAAGATCACAACAGAGAAGAAACCACCACTGGCTCCTTCAAAAGCACTGAGATTGCCACTAAGAAAAATTAGCAATTTTGTGCCCCCACCATCCCCTTTTTCTCGTCCTCCTGCAAAAGCTAGGAAGTCCTTTGTGCCAGTGACATCACATGACAAGGAAAATATAGCAAGACCATCAATGACTAAGGCAACTCTGAAACCAAGACGAGGATCTATTATTGCAGTTAGACCACCACCTCAAGGAACAAACCAGGTTTTGCAGCCCAAAAGACGGGCTTCTATTGCAACCCTTCGCCCTGAGTCTAGCTTGTCAACTTTCAATAACTCTGCTGCTCGATCAAGAAATGACCGCTTCGTTGGTCGGCAATCATTTGTCTGGGATCCACAGAGAATGTGGCGGACATCAAGAGTGCTTTCTCCAATAGCACAGGCGACGGAAACATCTTTTGCTACACCAGGAGGGGCAACACCAATTGGTTCACGAAGCAGTAAATTCATGGGAAGTCCTCCTTCACAAGCACCAGGTTCATGGAGGCCCAAGCATCCAACAGTTGTTGCATTAAAGAAGCAATTGGTTTGGAGTCCTCTGAAGAAGGCCGCGAGAAGTAGCAATAGGAAGTCCTTGTATTCTTCTTAATGATGTTAGAAATCTCATAAATTCCATGAATGTGCCCTGGGTATAGATTTCTTCTGTTTCTTTTCCCTCCTTGATTTTAATTGCACAATGTTATGAGCTATTCTCTTGCTCCTAGTCATTGTGTTTTGTCATATACGCATTTATAAGCATATGTTCTGTTCCTTAGTACAGCTGAGCCATAAGATTTGCTAATTGATCATTGTGTTTTTTCATATGTGCATTTATAAAAGATATCTTGTTCCGACTTGTAGCTCTATTCCAGGGAAAATTTCATTGCTGCATAAATCAAGATCTAAGCACAAAGGAAATTTTAGCCCACCTTTTTACGGAAGGAATTATTCAAACCATTTGAACAATGCAAGTAAAAAAGTGGGTGTAGATAAAGTGATAAACAAGTGAGTCTTTTTCGTACTTCAAATTTACTGGGCTTTACTGTGTAATTTTGAACAAGATCCTTAAAAGAAGGGGATCAGATTGAATTTAAGGTAGCTAAACTATTGGATACTTGTGGATTTTCCTCAAGTATCCATGCTGCCTTCATTTCGTCAATGGACGGCATATTACTCAGCAGAATACTGAAAACACATAATTAACCTGCTGGGGTCATCAAATCCAGCACTAAAATTCAATTGGTACCATGATACGAAATTAACCACCAACAACAATGACATACCCAGTAAAATCTCACAAAGTGACGATCGAAGTACAAGAACAACATATATCAAGTAGAAAAGGACAAGAAACTACAAGAATAATACTACGATTACTAGTATAAAAGGATAAGTCAGACCACGCTCAACTACCCACTAGCCTTTTATCCTAATCACGTTCTCCACAACTTCTTATCTAAGATCATCGGTAACCCGAGTCTGCGTCATGTCCTGTTTTGTCTGATCATCTCTCCCCAATACTTCTTCGGCTACTTCTCTTGAAATCATCCGTAGCCAACCTTTCGCACCTCCGCACCGGGGCATTCGAGATCTCATCTGTACATGTTCGAACCATTTCAGTCTCGCTTATCGGATCTTCTCCGGAGATGATACAAAATTAAAAACATTGAAACTAGTTGATGTATATTGAGGGGTGTTATTTTTATGACACTCATGTTGCTTGAGTGGTAAACTTTTTATCTACGCATGATATTTATGCCAAATGCTCAAAATCAATAGATTTAACTTGCAAGTATGAATACATCATTTTGGTCTTCTCTTCCTTTCCTTAGTTTGAAGACAGAAAATATTTTTTCTTTTGCCATAGATAAATAATATTAGGAGTTTTTCCGGAAGAACAAGAAATTTTAGTTTTTGAAAAGTAAAATAATGGTTTATTTATTGAAAAAAGAAGACAGAAATCTTTAGAATTAGAGGGACGTATTTGTAATTCGAATAATTATACCATCTTTTCCCCCTCCTCTCTCTGTCTCTACAGTAACGATGGACTGAAACTGAAACAAAGAAATCCTTGTGTTTCCTTTCCACTCCCAATAACCCACACGCACTCTCTCTCCTTGTAAATTCAAAAAGAGATGAAGTGACTCTTCGTTTTCTCTTTCCTAGAACTTTTGAGATGCAAGATATTTTCCGGCGATCACTGGTATTCCGAACACCGACTGCCGACGGTGCAGATGAAGGTAATCTAGTTGAGAAGATCAATTCCTGCATCCGTAACTCCAGAGTTTTCTCCAAGCTCTCGCCTCCTCCGCGGTCACCGATATCGGCCTTAAAGATGACGGTGGTGCGGCTATACGGTGGAGAAAAGGAGAGATGATAGGATGTGGTGCTTTTGGACAGGTTTATATGGGAATGAATCTTGATTCTGGTGAACTTCTCGCCGTCAAGCAGGTCCTTATCTTTCAATTTTGTTGATTTTAGTGGAATTATTACATATTTTGCTTTTTACTAATGAAAGTGTTTCTGTTTATTATGTTTTTACTTCAGGTTATGATAGCTGCTAACAGTGCTTCAAAGGAGAAAGCTCAGGTTGGAAATTGGCTGTTGAGATACTTTTGTTTTGTCTACAACTTATAATCACTGATTTTATTGGTTGCAATGAATGCTTGAATCGAAGTTTTTAAGAGACATAAGTGTAATTGTGTTAGATTGTTGCGTTTTTTTATTATAGGAATGTTTGTTGGTTGTACTTTCAATCTCTGTTGCTCTTTTCTGTCCTGTCGGAAATAGTTCAAAGTCTGCTAGAGTAGTTGCATTTTAAGACAATGAAGATGTACTTATTCGTTGGAGCATATGCCTTTTAACTTTTCTTTCCTACGCCTTCTATTGATGAATGTGTCTTTAGTTCTTTAGCTATTTTTGTGTTTACTTGTAGTGACCGACATTGTGTAAAGGAGATGTTTCTATGATAGCTATGTTAAGATGGAAGGTTGTTTTATTGAATCTAAGGGCTTAAGACATCTTACATACTGCTGGATATCTACATTTTTGAGATGTATTAGTTTCTAATTTAGCTACTGTCTTATACATTCTTTTAGTTTCTTTTATTGTTCTTGATTAGTCCCACGTTAAGGAGCTTGAGAAGGAAGTCAAGCTTCTCAAGAATCTCTCCCATCCGCATATTGTTGTAAGTAAATCCTTGATCTGCTGTCCGGGGAATTGTTTGTCCATGAAATACTCAGTTGCTATATTGTGTTGTCAGAGATATCTTGGAATTGTGAGAGAAGAAGACACATTAAATATTTTGCTGGAATTTGTACCTGGTGGATCGATATCATCCCTTTTAGGCAAATTTGGATCTTTCCCCGAGCCCGTAAGTTCATTATCGGTCTTATTTTCCACCCTCTTTTTCGATGTATAATTCAGTAATGTCTCTATCTAATACTATATTTGGTAGTAGGTTATAAGAACGTACACTAAGCAATTGCTCCTAGGACTGGATTATCTTCACAAGAATGGAATCATGCATAGAGATATTAAGGTATCTTGTTTCCTTTCTTTTCTTACTATAAAAGTATAGCCAACAATAATGTCGTATACTAATTTGGGTTCAGGGGGCCAATGTTCTTGTTGATAACAAAGGTTGCATAAAACTGGCTGACTTTGGGGCATCAAAGAAGGTTGTCGAACTGGTATGTTCACCTTCAATTTTCAATCAGTATTTGTTTGGCTTACTTTATCTGTAATGAAGAGGATATTGATGAAACATGTTTACGTTAGGCTACTATATCAGGTGCCAAGTCCATGAAGGGCACACCATATTGGATGGCTCCAGAGGTCATTCGCCAAACCGGTCATAGCTTGTAAGAATAATTACAGGTTTTGTTGATAAATCTGTAGCTTATTTTCTTGTTTGATTTAGATCGCAAATATTTACCTATATGCGTCACTTCTTTGGATTTACTTTCTAGTTTGAGCCTATACATTTTGTTTGTTTTGCTGATGAATTGGGAAGTGCACTTTTGGTTTCACAATGGGTCTTAGCTCTTGATTGAGTTAGATACTATAAGAATCAATTCAATAATATGATCATACTTGACCATGTTTCATTGCTGCAAACTTGATCATGATTCATGAACTTGCGTTAGTGTTCTGTTGTGCTCAGACAAATGTCCCCTCCTATTCTTACTATTCTCTTAATGATGAGCCTAACAGTTTCTTCTCTATGACAGAAGAACTTATAGCTTATTTATGCTACTCTCACTTCCATGTTCATTTTTTAAACCTTTCTGCCTCTTCTTTATTTTTAGAAGAATCATCCATTTTTTATTTTGGATTTGCTGCTCACCTTTTTGTAAACTTTATCTTATTTTTCTTCTTCAATCTTAATAGTCCACATTGGGTCAAAAGTTTTCTGGTGTTATGTATTTATGTCTACTGCCTTATACTTTCATTCCTTATCCAGTTAATATGCTGATTGGTTTTCTGACAGTTCACTTTGCCACCCTCCTGAGTTATGACCATGTTTTCAGACTCTGTGTCACCTTTACTTCTTATGATACTCTGGTTAATTCTAACTTTAATGTATTTAGTGGTCAAAACAAAAAACAATTTAGTATTTCAGCTTTTGAATCAAAACTGTCTCTTTATAGTAGAACAAAACTTTCTGATGGAAGAGGAGTTTCTGGGTGAAATAGCAATTCTTGTTTTTGACTTTGAATTGGTTCAGTAAAACCCATTGGAGAAATGGCAGTTCTTGTTTTTGACTTTAATGTATGCTTCTGGATCTATTAGCCTTTGCAACATCTTCCTTGAATCGATCACTTCAGTATAAGTTCTGCTGGTAATAATTATGTCCTTGTATATGAATTTTAGCTCTGCTGATATATGGAGCGTAGGATGTACTGTAATAGAGATGACTACTGGCAAGCCTCCCTGGAGCCAACAGTATCAAGAGGTATACACATCATGCAGGTCATGTTAAATATTTCTTTGTATTCCTTTTGGCATATATAAACTGGTTACTATATGCGGGTCCTCTCATTCTTTGCACTGATCCCGTGTTCGTTTTAGGTTGCTGCGCTCTTCTATATTGGGACAACAAAAGCTCATCCACCGATCCCTGAGCATGTGTCTGTTGAAGCAAAAGACTTTATGCTGAAATGTTTACAGAAGTATGTAGTCAACGCTTATCTGACTCTTAAAGAAGTCCAATAATAGCACTATAAAAGTTGTGCCAAAACCTTTTAACTTCAAACCACCCTGTGGTTTGATTTTCGTAGTAGACATAGATATGACAACATATAGAGTTGAAATATTACTCAATTGGAGGGAAAGTAGTTTTATACAATTTCCTTATTTATCAAGTTTATGATGTTTGGTTGTTCAGAAGTGACCTCAAAAATAGTGTAACCAGTAGACATAGTGCTGATTCGTTCACCTTTGTTTGGTTATTGTATCTGGTATAGTTTCTCCTCCCTACACCATTAATGAGACTAAGATATCTCACTCAGGGAACCAGAGTTAAGGCCATCAGCTAGTGAGTTGTTCCAGGTGATTGACTTGACCTATGACAATCTGTTATCGTTTTATCTCTTGTATTATGCAATAATACGTTAATTCTTGGCTTTACATGTAGCATCCATTTGTCACTGGTGAAGCACAACTATCTCTTCCTGATGGTTCTAGTTCTATGATGGTCAGTTTGGTCTACATCAGTTGGCAATGTAATTAATATTGTTCAGGCACTTACATTCTGAACTTCATTTACTGATAGGGAAAATCTCAAGGGCATACTTATACAAGTGGGCATGATGTGAAAAGCGTGTAAGTGCTCTAAAGGCTATCTTTTAGCACAGACCGGTAGTATTTGCATCGTGTAATCTCAAATTCTTAATAGGAACTAAACCTTACAGTTTCAGTACGTAAAGCTAATGTTAACAGATATAGAAAAAGTTTGAAATCCTTTGATTTGTAATATAACAACAGCTATGCCTCAACAAGAAAGTTGGAGTTGGCTATATCTTTCCTTACTGTCTATGTCACTCCATTTAAGCTCATTTTAGTCGCACAAATTGGCTTGGACACCACAGTAAGAGCATATAGTGAAAACAATAACAAGTATACATCTTGTACTGACATATAAATCTCTGATAGGATGAAAAGACTTCTAGAAAACATTGGACCTAAAGTAAACGTACTAACATGACTAAAACATAATCCCAACTAATTGCAATCACCCTATATAGATCTTTTTCTTCCATTGTGCTATAGTTGTTTGATATTAAGGATATGAAATGATAACTAAATCAACAAAATATGCAACGCATTGAAGAGTGCGATGAAGAAATCCTGTAGATTTTGAACTTGAAATTTGAAATCTTATATATCTACTTGTTAAATAGCTTTTTGGTTGCATTTCAATTGGTCAATATGGATTATACATATCTCTGTTGATTATATAGACTATTCAGCAACTATGTTTAATTTCATGTTGATGGAATGACAATCAGTGCTGGTTCAGTAGACATCTGCAACTTGGGTACCTTGAATATCTCAACGGAAAATACTGATAAGAGGCTAGAAATATGTGGAGAGAAAACAGTAGTGATGATGACATGTGTCAGATTGACGATACTGATAATTTACTTTTGGGCGGAGGAACAACATTTAGCACTGTTAAGACGGTGGATGACTTCAATAAGGTATTAAGCGTCTCAGGTTGTTGCTTTTGTTGCTTAAAGTATATACATTCCACTTGAGTTGATTTCTTCTATATCATCATGTTAAGTAGAGTTTCAATCCCATTGCTGAGCCCTCTGATGATTGGAACGGTGATTATGGACTGACTCCTCCATTGCGACAAGGGAATACAGATTTAGTTAACAATCAGGAAGGTGGCTTAGGTGCTGGGAGTTCAGCCTCACCTAATAACAATTCTGCAGGTTTTTGTGGTCCTTCCATATCAGATGAGGATGAGCTTACTGAGTCTAAAATCAGAGCCTTCCTGGACGAAAAAGGTACCCACTTCTCATGCTGCTTGACATATCTCTATGAAGAGGCGTTACGACATATTTCTAACTTTGCGTTTAACATGGTTGTTTTATTTCTGTATTAGGCTCTTGAACTAAAGAAACTGCAGACACCTCTGTATGAAGAGTTATACAACAGTTTGAATCCTTCATACTCTCCACAGTTAGCTGAGGCTACAGTTGATGAAACTACACCAAATTTCTTGCAGTTACCCCCGAAAAGTAGGTCACCAAGTCGAGGTCCTATTGGAAGCCTTGGAAGCCCGTCTACAGGAATTGATCTCATCAGTAGTCCAAGTCCTGAAAGTAGCAACAGGCGAACATCATGCATTGGCAGCGGAAGCAACCAAGACTATGATGACAGTTCACCACAGTCTAATGAACGGAGGCAATCAAATAGTCCAATGTAAGTGTACAAATCAACTGTCTTTTGTCTTGATTTTCTTTCCCCTGCGATGTGAAGACAACTTTTTCTGTTTATAGTGCAAGTTTTAGTGAGATTCAAAGGAAGTGGAAGGAAGATCTTGGCGAAGAGCTTGAAAGAAAGCGAGGTAGATCTTTCTTTTCTATATGTTTATCTAATCTCTCGGTATTCTGTTCATGTCATGCTTGTTTTCAGTTTGTTGATTTATCTGGTTGATGCTCTTCCCTCACTCAGCTCCTGCGCATGAACTCATGCATGGGTAGTTGTGCGTTGACCGTTCAGTATATATAGGTTTCCTCCTTTTGCAATATAGATTAATAGTATTATGCCATCTTAATTTCAACCAGGATAAAAAACTGAGCTCATCTTGATGCACCATATTATGTTTTGTGCTGGACTTTTTACCGTAGCGCCAATTTTTATATTGTTCATTTGTCATAAAACTAGAATAATTTTCTCAGAGAGCTTTCCACTAGCATGCGTAACATTTTCTTGCACCCCATTCCTTTTCGATTGTTGGAAACGTTATATCATCATAGAGTAAACTTTTGCTTTATCATTGTTCTGCACTTCTCTTAAAATGGTACTATAATTTTGTTTCTACTTTTTAAGTGAATGCCTAGTCAACTTATGCAAACAAAAAAAGGGTGGATGAAGTGTTTTGTATCTCAAGTTTCATGTGTGACAAAAATTGCACTGGTTAATAATCAGTAATAAATACTGAAGGTTTGTGAATTCTTGAGAAATACACTCTATTTCTTGCTTTTGAAAACCTTGATGATAGTTTCTGTAGAATATCGTATGCTAACAAATTCTTGGAAGTAGTTGTAGGGCATATCTTGAGGGATCTATTCATATGTAGAATAATGTATGCCTAAAAGATCTGGAAAATTTTCTTGGACATCATATCAGGGAATGAATTTATCTGCAAAACGCTTGCACTATATTTCTCGTCTTCTTTTTGGGAAAGTTTTTCCTCTTACATTTAGGAGGGTGTCCTATAGTGGATCATAGGAAACACAGAAGATTCTTGGATCCATTTGTGATGTGCAGAGTCATATAATAGTACAGCCACTAGAAAATTTTCATCAACTTGATTGTGCCATAAGAAAAGGAAGATGGCGAGGCTTGAACTGTGGGTGCTGGGAACACAACTCTAATGAGTTGTGTACTTGAGATTGCCAACACCATCAAGTCACAACTTGAACACCTTTCTTCGTACTTCCTCTCACCTCATCTCCATTTGTGATATTTAAACGTGTTGGAGTAAGCTTATAAGAAATTTTAATTTTACTTACGTGTTTGGTATACACCAAAAGTGCTTATAAAGCCAAAATCGGCCAAAAGTTATAAGTCAATTTAATATTTATCCCTGATATTTTTTTGTAATTCCTCTCAGTTCCTAGTTATGAACGGTCAATGTGGCTTTGTCCCTAGTAACCACACTGCTGCATCTGACTCGAAAATTTGCAGATTAGGTCACTTTGAATGGCTGCTGCGACTTACTGTAAGGCATTGGGTTTACTCCAGAGCTAAATTCTGACCTAGTATAACCCCCATAGTGATTTTGTTCAATCTTTAGCTTCACACTTCTTTTGTTAAAGTTGAATAGCTTTGAATCTAATACCACTTGTTGGAGAGAAATGTTTAGTCACTTTTCTGGTTCTGAACCGACTGCATTAATTGGTTGCAGAGATGATGCGTCAAGCAGGTGTAGGACGAAAAACATCTTCTCCCAAGGATCGAGCTTTGAATAGACAGAGAGCGTTCAAGGTTTGCATCTCCAGGAAAGTGACTGTATATTTCTGTATCAGCATGCATAGCTCAAGGAAGAGGTTGTTTTCCCCCCTCTTCTATGAAGCACCTTTACTGTATATGTTACCACACATGGAGACAAAAGATGTGCTAAAAACTAGTCACAGAGTTGATCAATGTGCTGTTGTTCTGCTTCCACCTCACAAGCCGACAACAAAATGATATGTTACCACTCGGGATTGATCCTCCTTCCCCAATATTTTTCCTTATATTTTTCTTTTTCTCCCCTTCTCAAGGAAGGGAGAGCTGAGTTTACTGTATGTTCTTGAGTTGTAAAATTCCTTCATGTAGGACAAGCAGCATAGGTATGGCAAATTGTAGCCACCAATATGTCCTGTTCCACTTTCCTGCAATGATTTGTTTCCGGTTTTATGATTCATATTGAAGCGCAGATGTAATTTCCTTGAAAATTTGTTGCGAGTGCAGTTATCTGATCTTTTCTTTTGAAATGTGAAGTTTTACTGATCCAACACCAAGGAGTATTATGAATGTTTATAGAGCCAAAAGCAAAAAATATCTTAAATCTAGTTGGGGATTCTATGAGCTCTAATATAATCTGCATCGTGTACAAGTTCTTTACACCAATTTGAAAATTAAAGTATACAATTCATCTTGTACTTCATTATGTTTACTCAATTGCTAAACATGCTAGCCATTGTTTATGTTTTCCTCTTATTATCTAAAGTAAAAAATAGATAAACTATTTTATAAATTGAAATTTCCCGAGCTCGTCCAAATCCATCATTGTCATATAAGTGGTAAGATTGGCATTTTACTAGTGTATTTTATAATAGATCGAGGAAAACAAATTAGAAGAACAAGAAAGAAATTCTTTTGAAGAGAAAAAAGTAAATAATAATATTAATCAAATGTCGGAATCGGAAAGTCTTCTTGGATCCTTCACTTGGATTTTCCAATGCCCATCAGAAAAATTAGCAATCTTAGCCTTTTTTCTCTCCAATCTTATCCTTGTATCCATCCCTGGAGTTAAATCACAAAACTTCTGAAGCTCCTTAGGCATTAAATCATACACTTTCCACCACTTTGCATGAATTAAATCATTTGGAAAATCCCTATATTCCAAAGCATCCCAGTTGCAGTCATAATCTTTATAGCACATCCATGGCTTCAAACCTAAATAATGCATTGCATATGCATCCTCAGGATATTCATATTTCCTATTCTCATCTGTCTGGAAATTTTTCAGATAATTCAATTTAGCTGGCCATCTATGCCACCAAGAAAATACCTCATTCAGAAACCCTTGATCACCTCCATTGTACGAAACAATAGTTAGGGTTTTCTCCATTAGGGTTTTGAAAGTACACTCTGATGGCTCGATTATCATGATCCCCGAGTTGAACACGTGCCTACAGTTACCAGCAGCTGATAACTGAGGGAACATGAAGAAAGGATCAATATTCTTGAAGAAGAGGAAGTCCGCGTCTACGAATATGAGTTTGTCATATTCTATTAGTTGCCATATCCGGAGCTTGCTATAGTTCCATTCATTGTACGTTCCTCTTTTTGCATGAGGGTTTCTTATTCTTTCTATTATTTTGATCTTCCATCCTGCTAGTTTGAGACTATGCAGGGCTTCTTGTGATATTGAATTGTCGACGAGGAGAATTAGGTCTTTAGTGGAGTTGGATAGGATGATGCTTTGTGCTAGAGATATTGCTCCACAAACATATGATTCAGAGGAGTGAAGAACTGTCACATAAGCCTCTCTTGGCATGTGCGAAATTTTGTTACTTGTGGATGATGAAGCATATTTTCTCCATTCTTCTTGACCTATAGTTTTTTCAACAAAAGGTAAATAAAATGAATGAGGTTTAATCTTTAAAATAAACTTAGCAAAGAGAAAAAGTAAATGAAATACTCCCTCGGCCATATTTTATGTAAAGGTGTTTGACTGATCATTTAGTTTCAGAAAGAAAGACTTTTGAATTTATGGTTTAAAACAAGTCATAAACATTTTGTGGCTATAAATCATTGTACTAAAGGTAAAATAAAAAGGGTTTTAAAGTTAAATTATTTCTAAATAAGAAAGTATGACGATTTTTTAGGGACAAACTAAAAATAAAAGTATGTCCCATACCTGGACGGATGGGGTACTTATACCGGTAAGTTACAAGAATGGCTTTGGAGGTGGGTGGTCTTGAATTTCTGACAAACTTCAAGTTTTAAAACCTTGATGTTTTATCCATGGGGCAAGCGGGGGCCAAAAACTCAAGACCATCCATTTCCAATTAGGGAGAAATTTAAAGAAGGAAATCTTTTCTATATTTTCATTTGCTATTAATGTATAGGAGGCCTCAAGTTTTAAAAAAAAACTAAAATTAAAATGTGAAAAAGGTGACACATTTTTTACCGTTTCTTTCTTTTCTGATATGGTAAAGTAAGTATTGGATGGGGGAATATTATTACCAGGATAATAATTGAATTAATCCGTTGGTAAGTTGTTTACTGTCTTTGATTCATTTCCTTAAAATCTTATTCCAGATTCTAAGCATTGCGTTACTTATAGGCACAATTTGGTGGATGGATGCCCAGCTAAGAACTCATTACTTGCCAAACTTAAAAAATAAATGCAAACATTTGGTGATTGTTCACTGCTTTGAATTGAAGAAGCCAACATACTCCCAAACAGTTCATGTGGTTAATTATTTCAGAATATAAATATGAATCTGAGCTTCAATTATTTCTCTTTTCATGCGATCTTGGTGTAGTAGATAATACCAAAATAGAAGTTATAACAAATCTAGAAAATGAATATTTTGAACCATATCTGGTACCTAAAAAAAAAGTGCAACTAATATTCACTGACTATTTTTTTTTAAAACACCTATCAGACCACATTTGCTTGGTGTAGTAGGTAAAAATCCCCATCCTAACGTTACTTAGTACTTACGTCATGAGTTTCGATCTTAGTACCCTTTTATTTTTCATAGAATCTTTTACGTTGATGGTGTATACAGTATTATAGGAGTCAAGATTTTTACTGAATAGATTCAACCTATTAAGAAAAACACACAAAGAAGCTGAGTGATTTAACGTCACCATATATACATAAAAATAGTTTTGACCTCATATATAATTTTTTGGTGAAGGTGTTCAAGCTAGCTCCACCACCGGGTGTATATAAGTTAAACAGCTTAAACTCAAAAAAGAAAGTAAAACATTAACATACCTGGTTCAGCAAATGGACTGGCAATTTGGCAAGTTCCAACTGGCATGAGAATTTTCTGTTTGAGTCTTCTCAAATCAGGCTTGTAAATCCATGCATTTCCTTCATGCCATATTAGATCATCACACCTGAAAATCTCAAGCATAGGACTACATGGTCCTATGAAAACAACGTAGATTTCGCGATAAATATCGTTACTATCCAATCCATTTTTCACCAAAAGATTAGCCACAACTAGGTTCACTTGTAACCTAAAAACATTGGTAGCATTTGCACAAGGAACCCTAGCCATAACAACATCCAAATCGACATAATCTTCGAGTTCTGGCATTGGAATTTCAGGACACTGCGATGATTTTTGAGGCACGTTCTCATCAATCCACTCCGGAAATAAGTCCTTCCACCTAACACTTTTATTGACACGACGAAAATGAACGTTTACTAGCTCTGCCTCTTCGTCGTGTAGGTCTTTGACTTCAATAGGTGTTTTGTGCACGTTTACTAGTCCAATTCTGAACCTCGTATTTTTTGTTTCATTTTCGAGATATTTGTACCAACTAGGTTTGATGACATGCCTAGGGAAAATTTCTGTTGGTTGTTTTTTATCTTGTAAGGTGTGGAATATTGAGGTTTCATGGCATTTAGAACTGTATGATATACTTAGGTAAATGAAGACTATGAAAAAGGAGATTATTGAAAGGGTGAAAAGCTTTGGTTTGGTGTGAGATGGCTTGGAACCCATTTTTTTGATTGCTTTGAAGATGTGAGGTGTATTTGTAATTGAAAATTTTCTCTAAATAAGGAAATAATTCGCACTCAAGAAAAATAAAGTAAAATGCAATGAACTTTGTTTGCTCGACTTTAGAATCCAAACCATATAAGGATGAAACATGTTTGAATTAAATTGAATCAATAAACGGGTTGGACTATATCTCGTTCAATGTTTTTGGGCTTAACTTTCGCATTGTCTAAATTTGGGTTATGCCTGAAATGATCCACAAAAGAATATATGTTCCAACCCAAACTGTCCAAGCAGACAAGTAAAAATCAAAAGAGACAATAAGACTAAACATTATCCAGGTTAATTGTATAAGTTCAATCGATTCAGAACTGTCAAATGGAACAAATACAAACTATAGTTTGCGATTAAATTGTTGTTTGAACGAGTTATACTTTTATGTACTAAACTTGGTTGGTAGACCATCTTCTAGCCTAGTAAGACCTCTTGCAATACAGGGGAAAAACTAAGGAGTGACCATAGTTGTATTGTGTATATGGCTAATTGGATTACTCTTTAGTACATTCTTTGGTAGTTTTACTTCTAATTAGTTGAAAATGTTGCAAGCATATGTGTACAATCTCTATAAGAAAAAGGGAAATTGTAAGTATACATGATCTGAATTAATCTCTTGTTAGATTAATTAAATGATCATCAATAAGAAAGTCTTCTTGAATCCTCCCATGCCCAGCTGAAAAATTAGCTTTCTTGGCTTTTCTCCTCCATTTTACTATCCTTGCATCCATTTCTAGTGTCAATACACAATATTGCGTAGGATCTAACGGTATTTTCTTGTACATTTTTCACCACCTCTTATGAGCTGAATCACTCGCAAAAATTTGAGATTCCACCTTGTCACAATTACAATCATAGTCATTGTAACACGTTCACGGCTTCAATTAAATAATGTAGAGTATACGAATCATCAGGTCACGATAACTCGAGTTTTCAAAAATCTTGAGAATATTTAATTTAGTAGGCCACCTATGTCATCACGCGAACATTTCATTTAAAAAGGCTTGATCGCCCCCGTTATATGAACCTACCTCAAACCTTTTGTTCATTAAATTTTGGAACTTGCATTTTGATGGTTCTATGATCATGACACCCCCGAATTGAAAATGTAACCATCATAATTTCTAGCAGCTGATAGTTCTGGATACGAAAAGAATTGATCGATGTTCCTGAAAACCACGAAGTCTGAATCAATGAATATCGTATTCCTCTACTTGCCATATTCGAAGTTGCTGTAATTCCATTCGTTATACGCGACTTTTTGGGCATGTGGGCTCCTTATTGCTCCACAAACATAGGCTTCTGAGGAATGTAGAACTGTTACATATGTCTCTCTTGCCTTGTGGAATGTTTTGTCCAATTGTGATACCGGATAACTCCTCCCAGATTTTTGTCCTATACGTAATTTTGACAAAAGTGTAACTTCTATGCACTGTCGTATAAAACTTGTATACTAATAAATAACTTTACATATTACTATCAGGTAGCAGTCCATAGAAAGTGACTGAAAGTACAAAATATGAACTCTGTTTATGGTTTGACAATCAGAACTTTAAACCCCAAAAAAGTAATTTTCTATTTTATTCTGTTCTATATAGCTTAAGCTTCAAAATGAGTAAATTTCGATTCCCCTAATGTCAACCTTTAATATTTCAAAAAGGTTATGAGATATCATACCTAGAAATGGAAAATGTGACCTAAAGAAAATTTTGAACATTCTTTGCCACTTCACTAGAATACTCTCGGTCTCAGATATCAAGGAGATTTTACGATTTATATATCTTTAAAAAATATTTTTACTTATTAGTGTGTTGTAATTTCTTCAACAAAGTTGAATTCAGTTGAACCCCTTTCGCCCTACCTAATAATTCTGCGCTGCCTTTGTTTGTTTTGTCCCCCAAACTTTAGTAGTATGAAATAGCATTATGACCCCTACTCTTTACTAGTTCCTTATTAAAATTTCCAAGAGGTTATGGAATTCTTGTTCTTTTCCGAATCTTTAAGGATTAGTGTCCCTTTCTAGTCTTGTTAGTGTGAAATTGGGGGCTAATACTACAAAATTGAGGACATAACAACGAATACAATACGTACTACTTTAGTTTGGTACATCACTTAATTATTAAAATCGTGATATATATTGAGGATAAATGAATTGGCACAACATAATGTAACTGAAGCTGACGATCGAGTTACAGCCAAATAGTGCATTGTTGCCTTTGAATGTGTTTCCACAAGAGAATGAAGAAATCACACAAAGCCATGTATTGGTGCTGAAATTTTGATGGCTTTGTAATGTTTGGTCATGTGCCATGTCTGGTCCAGAATCTAGGTTTCCTCCCACGTTCTTCTGCCAAGCCCTCGTTATCATATTCATGCATTTATTATTTGATCCATTCCTCAATTTTATGATGTCCACAACACCGTTATATCATACTCACTCCGTTCATTTTTACTTATCGCGCTTCGCTTTTCGAAAGTCAAGTTATCTAATCTTCGGAGCTAAATTGAATTAGATTGATTCAATATTTTAAATTAAAATTTAGATATTAAAAAATTATACGAAAAATACGATAAGTTGCGGTTCATATTAAAATGTTGATCAAAATATATATAATTTGACTCTCGAGAAGCGAAACGTGACAGGTAAAAATGAACGGAAGGAGTAAGCTCATTTTTTTACGCGTTTATGCTAGCTAGATCTCTTTTGTTCTTCTTTGACTTTCTTTATATCTTCCCTTTCATTTTCAATACTTGTATACTATAATATGGATGTTTTATTTCTATTCTCAACTCTCTTACTTCTCTGTATTCGTAATTTTCTTGATGATATTCATAACAATTGAGCTTACCAACATTCCATTGTAGTCTAGTTGTTTAGGATACTTGGCTCTCACCCGACAGACCCTGGTTCAAGTTTCTTAGCAACGGAATAATTATTTTTGTTTAATTTAGTTATCGTTTTAGAAGTTTAAGGCATAATTAATTTTTTTTCTTCATTCATCTTATTATTTGGTATTAATGAAGATGACACATAAATAGAGTAAACATTTAATGGATATATATTATAACTTAGATATAAACAAGGTAAAGTTTCATCCGTTCAATTTTATTTGTCCACTTTTGATTTTGCACGCCCCTTAAGAATTAATAAATGAAGTATGTAATTTACTATAATATCCATATTAATAGGTGTATAGTTTCATTGGACTTGAAGAATAGTTAGGAAATGAGTAATTAATCGCAAATTCTTTTTTGTCTTTCCTTGATATGCTAAAGTGGATAAGTAAAATTGAAAATTTATTTTTAGTATAGTGGATAAGTAAAAGTAAATGGAGAGATTATTTCTTAAGGGACGTGGTACAAGAAAACAAATTGAGACTGAGGGGTACTACACAATCACAATATTGAGATATATGTACATGCTCTTCACTTAGGTTTTATATGCTAATTAGTCATTATTTATTACTTTAATTTCAAAAATAATTATTATTAAAGACAAAATGGAAAGACTGTATTCAATTATATGTTGATTTTATAAGAATGATAAGTAAAGTGGACAGTAATATTTTGAACATATATTGTATGATTTACATGTCAGAACTGTTTTTAAATTTCTTAAATCTTGTATTTAGTCAAACACTTTCCCCTAAATGAAACAACGCAGAATGTATATTTTGTGCAAATGACAATGAATCCAACAAGCGAACAACATTCGGTGGTTACAACTTACAAGAGTAGTTACTACCGGCTGCTCCAGCCGTCCGCTTTGTAATCACTTTCATTGTTAGGCATATTTATACACTTATTATCATTATTTATCTCCTTTCTTATTCATTGTGTTCGCTATTCGCATTAAAATTTGACTCGTATTAGGTAGAGTCTTAATTTTTTTTTCATATTAGGAGCTCGAAATCAAGAACTCTAGTTAAGGGAGAAAATAGTGAAATCATGATTGCTATCAGAAGGTCTTGTATTTGGGTAAATCACGGGTCGACGTAATAGGCTATGAAACGTCGGTAGGTTAAACCACACTGGCCAGGTGTGTGAGTCCCCTGGGAGGTGAAGGCAGATCAAATGTTATCTTGAGATTTCGAACTTGTGACTAAACTCTACCACACCACTCAACGAGGATACCCTGTCTTCAAGACCAACGGTTAGACCAACCTATTTTTTGCTATAAATTCCATTATCAGACTCACCCAAAAACCACATACCCCCTTCCCTGTTTCACGAGATAGCAAACCAAAATGCCAAAGCACTTCCTCACTATTTCCCTCATTCTTTTTTCTTTAGCTCTTCCAATTTTCAGCCAAACTCAATCACAGTCACCTTCAATCGCATGCAAATCCTCACTATACCCTAAACTCTGCCGCACCCTTCTCTCCGCATTTCAACATTCTCCTTCTAACCCAAATGACTACAGCAAGTTCTCCGTAAAGCAATGCCAGAAAAACGCCAGCAAATTATCCAATTTAATCGCGCATTTCCTCACAACTCAGAAACAGAGAGCACTATTTACCAATACCAAAGAGATTAGCGCTTTGAGCGATTGTCATCATCTGTCTGAACTCACAGTCGATTACTTGAATTCCATCTCCGCCGAGCTGAAAGGAGCTGATAGTGGCGCCACTACTTCCGATGCTTTAGTAGGGAAAATTCAGACATTGCTTAGTGCTGTTGTGACGAATCAACAGACGTGTTATGAGGGACTCAAAGAAGCTGGTAGTAGTATGGTGGCGGAATTGTTGGCGCCGATGAGTAACGCGGCAGAAATTTACAGTGTGTCTCTTGGATTGGTGGCGCATGCATTGGGACGCGGTCGAAAATCCGGAAAGACTGGTAGATTGTTGGCTGAGCACGGTGGATTGATGGAGGAAGAGTGGGCACGAGATTCAAGATTCGTGGCTTCCAAGGTAATCCCATTTCGAATTTTACTACTCCCTCCGGTTCAATTTTCGGTGTCTTGCTTCTTTTTTTTTTTTTTTTTTTTAGTAACACTCTTCAAATATAATTTGACTAATTTTTAAAACTAAATTAAATTAATTTGATATTTTAAAATTAGATATTAAAAAATTATACAAAAACATTATAAGTTATGGATAGAATATACACAATATATTTTTGATATCATTAGTAATCTGGTATATTTGTAGTTATGTTAGTAATCTTTTTTATTAATTAAGTGTATATTTGATTTTCGTAATTATAGCATAGGATGACTATTGTATATCATGTATAGAAGTCAATTACATTAATGAAATAAACAAGGGATTATTCTCTTTCAGTTATAATTTTTTTCATGTTAATATAATAAAAAATATTATGTTGTCCCAATTTATGTTACATCATTTTCTTTTTGGTCTTTCAAAAAAGATGTCATCTTTTATATTTAAAAACAATTTAACTTTATTAGATGATTTATGTGATTTAAACTCTGTGTCAAGTCAAATTGTGTCACATAAATTAAGACGGAATGAGTATATTTTAAAATGTTGGTCAAAATTCACATAGTTTGAAATTTGAATCTCGAAAAATAAAAAAGTATCACATAAATTAGGGAGAAGAAAATGTGATTTTTTATATTTCTTAATTTTTAAATTTCAACATCCTATCTAGCATGTTTAAGACCTTTAAATTCATAGAGTATTTTGATTCATTATACACATTTAATTTAACACCATAAACTTCAAAAATCTTTCTTGTTCCATTAAACTCCATATTCGGTTACATCTATAATAATGTGTAATATCAATAAGCCGCATAAAATATAAATACAACTTACCTGAAAATAAGATAAATAATTTATTTTAACTAATTAAAAGTTATTTATACCTCTTAAAGTGTATATAAATTAAATTAATTCCAAATGAAAAAAGGATTTTCAGCATTTATTTGCTGCAAGTTGATTCCTTTGCATTGATTGTTCCACCGCCCACTATTATTTGAGTCAACTTTGGATAGATAGATCATAGATCTCTACAGCAACTACGCTGTGCTAATTTAAGTGCAGTTAGTAGGATACCTTATAGTGCAGCTTTAAATTACAAGCCAAACTTTGGCTAAAAAAGAACTATAACTTTTTTTACTTAGCACTTCTAAATTAATTTTAAACTTTTTATTTTTATTTTAATAAAATGCATCATTTATAATCACATAAATATCTACTCCCACTGTCTCAAATTATTTATCGTGGTTACTAAAATAGTTGTCTTAAATTATCTGTCAATATTAGAAGTTCAAGACACAATTAATATTTTTTTCCATTTCACCCATAGTGGAATTTTGTCATAATGAAGATGACCACATAAAATAGACTAAATATTAATAGAGAGATTATAACTTGAATATAAATAAGGATAAAGTAGGTTAAATATCCTCCTAATTAATATTTTTTAAGGATGTTCCGTCGATTGAAGGATGTAATTAGAAGAAAATTATACCTAAATGTTTGGTTGATGACCGGGACATTAAAATGGGAAAATAGGCAGAGAATAGGACGGGACCGCGGTGCCTTGATTCAGGACCGCGGTGCCAGGAACACGTGCCAGCACCACGATGCCAGGGCGTGGCCTGGCAGTCCAAATTTTTGCCCAATCTGTTTTGGTTGGGCCTGGTCCAACTAAAACCCTAAAGCTCTTATTCTCAACTATAAATAGGAGGCTTACCTCCCATTCCATAGACACCAAAAACCTAAAAGAGGTAAATCTCTTTTAGATTTCTGTCAGAATTCCTATTATTTCTGACTTAACAAATTACATCATAGTTTTACAAATCGAGGGACGTTTGCGTGTGCATCCTCGCACTACACTGACTTAACAATAGTGCAAAATGTAACTGATCGATGTCTTTTGTCTTCTACTAACAACTAGCTAGAAGTGAGAGCTGGTGGTTTTGTATCTTTCTCTTTTTTCTATTGATTGGCCTGAGATAACCCCATGATATAGGTAATTCCCCAAGTCAACAATGAAAACTACAAGTACCATATTAGAACAGTTAGAATGGTAAAATATATGAAAACAAGTTTGCTTAAAAAAAGTGGAAAACAATTTTAAGTATGGAAAGTAGGTTGCGTGACATTCCATTCCTTCCCATCCCCCAACACTCCATGTCTCCATCGCACCGCCACCCCTATATAACCATACTCATAATGTTTGTCTAGATTATATCATAACCGTTTTGGAAGTTGATATTTTTTTTTTGTTACCAAATATCAGAAAATAAGTAAGAAAATCGCTTATTTATTTAAAAAAATATATTTTCTGTAAATATTTTCCTTCCCTTATACTACTGGGCACTGGCCGTATTGGAGACTTGGAGTTGCCCAGTTCTCGCTAGTGGAAAAATTTGCGCCCAGTTCTTGACTTTACAGTTGGAAAATCCAAGCCCAAACAAATAAACGTCTGTCCACTTTAGTCCCTACACTACATCTTCCTCTTTTTTCCATAATTTAGTACTTAGATACACCAATAGCCAAATTGTCAGCTACGATGTACTCTGCATGTGGGAAAAACAATTGGTAAAGGCAAGCAACTCTGACATGACCATCATTTTTTTTTTATAATCCAGGTGGGGTGGCCTTAGTACTCAATATCGCTGCTGCAATCTTGATCTTATCTTTCCCGGAGGCGAATGGAACCCGTTCTTAGCGCCACCGCCAGTAAATCGCGGGATGTCGCCCGCGTTCGATGTGTCGATCGCCACCAGCGGATCAATGCTTCTGGTCGACCCGATATGGATTATGCGAGGAGTATCAAACCCACACCGCAACATGCCCGCGGTTAAGCTATCGAGCTTTAATACGGCGATACGCGGAGAACGTATCCGTCGAGAATCGAACTTGTGACCCTAAGGCCACAAATTTAACTAATGGCCACTGGACCACTATCTTTGGATCTTGACATGACCATCATTCTTACTGCATAGTGCATACTTAGGCTCCCTTTTGTACATCTTATTAAAAAAGAGCTTATAGGATAGAGTTTTTATCTTGTTAGGTGTTTGATTGTCAATAAAAAAAATACTTTTGTACAAAACAATTAAAGTCAAAAGAAGTTTTACTCCAAAAAGCCCAAATTTTAGGCTTTTTGAATAAGTGCTTATTTTAAAATAAGTTCTATTCCTATTTTAAAATAAGTTCAACCAAATACCTTTCAATATTTTAATAAGTGCTTATTTAAAAAAAAAACTTATGAACTTAAAATAAGTTCAACCAAACGGGCACTTAGCCTTCCTCTTCTTTGTTTCTCTTTGTTTTTAATTTTTTAGAATTTCTTTAATGACCGTATTTTTCATTTATGTTACGCTAAACATTTTCTTTTTGGATATAATTGATCTCTTATACACGCTACGGGCATTTGGTAAAAGAGGTCCTCAATTTAGTAGCAATATTATTGTTTTCAAAGTCAACATAACCGGTTATTTTTTAAAAGGAGCTAAATAGGCACATGGCACATGTCCTTTTGAGATCTTAAACCCCATCACTAGTGACCTTGATTTCTGAAGGTGCAAGAAAATAGGTGATGTGCTACCTATTGTGATCATCAAAGTTTGGTAAGTTGTATTACGTTGGATTGTACTGGACAAAAAAATAATACAGCGTTTGGTGGGCGTTTTTAGCCGGATTGGAATGTACTATTTCTAAAAATAGTACACTCCTACTGCCATTTTTGAGACTCATCTCTACTTCATCTAGTAGATGGGTCTTCCCTGGATTGTATAAAAATAAAAAAATACAGTTAATTATATATTAATACTCTAATACCGTCCATTATATATTAATACAGTCCATTACAATACAGTACAGTTCAATATAAAAATATACAGTCCGGTGCAACGTACCAAACGAACGAACGAGCCTCAGATACTCAAACTTTGGAATTTATTGGATGAAGTGTGCTTATTGTGATCCTTTATTTTAGGAGGTCATAAATTCTTCCTCGGATTATTCTTATGGCTAAACAAATCTTATGTTTATGACTTTATGTTGCATGTCAAATATTTATTGTTGCAAGAAAAATTAAACAAAATGATTATAAAAGGTAATGCTAAAAGTAGGAAGAGTGTAGTAAATAGGTTAAATACCATTATTAGTGCTAGTAATACAAAGTCATGTCATAAGAAATCAAAGTAGCTACTCAAAGAGATTAATTAAGGTTTCATTATGGAACTATAAATTGTGGCAGATTACATATGTACATATCTTTTCATCTACCTTTTTGATTTTTCATATTAAGCATGTCTAGTTTAAAGAGAACTTACAAGTACAAGCAGGTTAATCAAGCATTGGAGAGGTCTCATCGAAGAGGTGGAAGGATTCTTGATGAATTGGTAGAAAATGGAGTTCACATTAAGGAAGCAGTAACAGTTGGCCCTTACGGTGGCTGCAACTTTACATCGATAGGAGAAGCCATTGCATTTGCGCCTAATAACTCAATGATTGAAGATGGCTATTTTCTCATCTACGCAAAGCAAGGATACTACGAGGAGTATGTTGTCGTGGCCAAGAACAAAAAGAACATTATGTTGATTGGAGAAGGAGTTGATCGCACTGTGATTGCTGGAAATAGAAGTGTCATAGACGGCTGGACGACCTACAATTCAGCAACTTTTGGTAAGTAAATTATACTGTCCCCTCACTTTTGTCTCGATGGATAAATTGGGTTGCAATAATTGAAAGTAGTAACTTCATTCAAGCTAGTAGTTAGTTGCAAGTTTTCAAGCTACAGAAGTTCATATTAAGGTTTCCTTCAATAAATTTATAGCCATTCGACTTTGATTGCCGGGTGCGATAATAGGTAGAAGTATATTATGGCAAGATATATTAGTCACCCGGGTAAACAACTCTTCTCCCGATCATTTTGGGGTAAAATTCACAAATAACCACTTTTCAACCCGTGTAATTGAAAAACTAGTCATTGTTATGGGATTTCAAATTCCACGAGTAAAACTCCAGGACAATGTCATGGACTTTCACATGTGGAATTTAAAACTCTATGACGGTGGTTATTTTCAAATGACATGACAGAAAAGCGGATAACTGATGCTATTTCTTACATCAATTTGCGCCTTTGGATTAATTTAACAAATGATAGTAAAAAGTCCCTATCGTCGTCATCCAAGAGCAAGTGGATCAAATGTATGCTGGAAATTGGACTAAAGTGCACCCTGTAATACGTCATACTACTGGAAAGATCTGCTCCTTTCTCATTTTTGTTTCTTGTTTTTAGGCCTTTTACAACTTTGACATATTCTTTTTGGAGCTGCATATTCAAGTGTTACTACTTACTACTACCTTTTTGTAAAAGGTAAGGTATAGGTATGAAATCTTCTTTTTTTTCATGTGCAGCTGTTTCAGGGGAGCGGTTTGTAGCCGTAAATATAACATTCAAGAACGTAGCTGGTCCTTGGAAGCACCAAGCTGTAGCTCTAAGGAACAATGCAGACCTTTCCACGTTCTATAGATGTCGTTTTGAGGGCTATCAGGACACGTTATACATACACTCTTTAAGACAATTCTACAGAGAATGTGATATCTATGGTACCGTAGACTTCATATTTGGCAATGCAGCTGCAATTTTCCAAAACTGTAATCTTTTTGCTAGGAAGCCAATGCCAGACCAAAAGAATATCTTTACAGCACAAGGGCGAAGCGATCCTAACCAGAACACCGGCATTTCTATCCAGAACTGCACAATTCAAGCTGCCCCTGATTTGGCTCAGGACTCGAATCTCACGTTGAGTTTCCTTGGCCGTCCATGGCACAATTACTCGAGGACTGTAATCATGCAGTCTTATATAGGAGATGTGATCGCGCCTGTTGGATGGTTAGAGTGGAATGGGACGAATGGACTCGACACCCTTTACTATGGGGAGTTTGAGAATTATGGACCAGGGGCTAACACTACAATGAGAGTACAATGGCCTGGTTATAGTTTAATGAATGCTTCACAAGCAATGAACTTTACAGTCTATAATTTTACTATGGGAGATACTTGGTTACCTTACACAAATATTCCTTTTTCTCAAGGACTATAGGGGAAGGATCTGTATAAATCAGATAGCTTTATGTACTATTCTCACATTCTTTTCTTCAATTTTATTCTTTAACTTAGTGCTAAGAAGATGCTAGCTATAAACAGTATCACTTATTACTACTGCTCTTGTTGATGTGGTAAAAGGAATTGATGCAACTTTTTGAACTCTTTTTGATGTGTATTTCTACATCATGTTATTCTACATTTATTACACTAGATAAGAATAAGAAGTGTAAATGTATATGTATATGCTAAAAGAGAATGTCCAAGTATTCAATGATCTTAGAGAATTAACAGTGTAAAGAATAAATCCAAGCCTAACTCAACCTCAAAAGCTAGCTTGTAGGGTGAAGATTGTTTAAGTCCATATAAGGAGTTCATGTTCCCATTCCATATTGTGAATAATATAATTTGGGGGCTCAACATCGGTGAACAAAGAATTGGAATGTGGCTCTGATACCATGTAAAGAATGAATTTTGGATCTAACTCAACCCTAAAAGCTAGCTTGTAGGGTAAGTATTGTTCAAGTTCATATAAGGAGTCCATATTTTCATTCCATATCCGATGTGGACTCTTAACAAACAGGATTCAATCAAGGAACTTCGCAGTTAATAGGGTGAACTGACGAATTCGTTGACAGGTGTTTGGATATGAAATTGGTGACAATGTGATTAAAAAATAAGTAGTATTTAATTTGTAGTTGAAGTTGAAATGATATTTCAAGTTGTGTTTCTACATGCATTTCACTTGTGGGGTGGGGGGAAATGATGTTTTGTGAGCAGAAAAAGTGTTTTAAAAAACTAACTAAAAAATCAGTCCAATGTATAACCAAACAATGTTTTGACAGATTTTTTACAAAAAATATTCTATGAACAAACGGGGCCTAAAATATTTGAAAATGTGAGTTTGAAAATCTTACGGAAACAGCTAAAGCAAACAACTTTTGCAAAAATAAACTCAAAATGTTGGTTGCAAAGTTATTTTTTGAAAACTTTCAAACAAACGCCTAATATTCTGTAATCGTAGTGGTAGTGTCAAACATTTTAGGCTACATTCTAATTCGTAAAGTGAAGCTCTTAATTGAAATTTAAGACTGCGAATTATGAGCTTTTCTGATGAAATTACATTTATCTACTTAATAAAAATGAAAAAGACTACAAAATTTTCATTTTTAGGGACCTTGTGGGTCCAAAGACGGCTCTATTAATGGCATAGATGACTTTTCTTTTCCTGTCAAGCTGTGTCCTTGAGGACTTTTTTGGATCAAAGGAGGAAACATACAAGACAATTGAAAAGAAAGCAAATAAAGTTAAATAAAAGCAAAAAAATGCATAAAACGTATCTTGTAAAAAGGAATTTGGAACATAATGCAAAGTTTGAAACCTAAAGCATGAGATAATTTAGTGGATTTTCCCAAGGTTCCTTTACATCATTTTTATTTTGGATCTTGTATCAGAAATATCAAAGAATTGCGAGAAATATGATAGAATGAAGCATTTGGATAATACTCATGTGAAATTTAGTGTTGATTGCTTGAAATACTCTTGAGATAAGTTAGAATACTATCTCCTTGAACAAAAACAAAGAATATTATCTCTAATTTTGGTACCAGTTTGTGGGGTCCGAAAGTTATACGAATTATGTAAGAAAAACTTTACAGTACCACTCTAATTTAACATGTTTTATGAAATTAGTTACCATCTATTACAAATTTTCAATCAATACTTACTGTATAGACTTTTACTTGTAATTACCTTTTCAACTCAATTATTATGTAAATATTTCTTAGTGTAAACTTTATGCTATAAAATTAATTTGTGTGGGTAGTTGAAAAAGGAGAGACAAGAATGATAGCTGGATTTGTGATTGCTTTATCAAATAAATTTCCTAAGAGAAGAATCAGCAAAAAACCGAATCACAAAAACCTGTAACCCTTTTCTTTACTCTGTTTATGTCTTCTCCTTAGAAAAAAATTCATCATAAATGCATTTTTTTGTGAAAAGAACTGCTTCGCTACTCTTTCAGTCGCCTGAGTAAATGCCGTGTGATAGCGCCGCAAACCACGTCAGCCGATTAACCACACTTGGCAAGTCATGTGTGACAGGCTCAACCAAGAAGGTTTATGCAGGGGATCGAACTCGTGATCTTGCGGTCCCGCGCTCTACTGCTACACCAACTTGGCTACCCTTGCGGGTAATCATAAATGCATCTTTTTTCATAGTTACGTTGTTCTTTAGATAGGGTTGTGGATGACACGGATTAGGGTAGTAGATAGTTGAGCGTAGTCCTATTTACGCTTACAAACTGGTAGTTGTAATGCTATTATTGTAGGTCTGCTTAGTCTATCATACTAGTAGGCGCAGTATTGCTTTATAGTCCCCTGTCGTTTGATTTCTGTTGCTATGTGTTCTTTAGTGTACTTTGTTTATCTTATTTACCTGCGTTAGTTGCTGCTTCATTTTTTTCCTGAATGCGCGCTTATTCGCTTTTGTTACCATCATTTTCTTTAAACTTCTTGTCCGGGTATGACCGTTTATCGTGTTTTGCTTGTGCTTGTACTTTGTCTTGAGCCGAGAGTCTTTCGGAAACGGTCGCTCTATTTCCCAAGGTAGAGGTAAGGTCTGCGTACATCCTACCCTCCCAGACCCCACGTTGTGTGATTTCATTGGGTAAGATTCAGCTCAGCTTCTTCTTTCTAATATAATAGTATCTGATCATTTCTTTGCCTTCCGTTTCACTTTGGTTAAATTATGGTTTATAGCCAATATTTATTCCCCTTTTGTAAACTAATTCTGGTTCAAGAAACATATTTGAATTCTTCAATTATACTATTTTAAATTCTTGTTTTCATATTTCTTTGTTTATTTCACAACTGAATTTGCAGTGTTGATTCAATCTTTCCTTTTTGTCATGCTTTTGTAAATATGATTTACCTAATTATCACTCATCATTTTATCTTTGAATTGTAGCTTTATTGATTAAAGATTTAGGAAAAGTTACCTTTAATGTTGGTAGTGCTTAACTGCTTATGCTGTAGATAAACATTAGTACTATCATTTTGCCCCCCTTTGTTGATATTCTCTAGGAATATTGACCAACGTAGAAGCAACGCCAAGATGCCATAAGGAATAAAATTCTGTGGCAAAAAAGGAAAACCAAACAAAAAGGAAAAGTAATTTTGATAACAATCCTTTATTCCAGTTAAAAGCAATTCATATATATATATATATATATATCTTGCTCACTAGTAGTGATTTCATTGTGTTAAAAGCTATATATTTTGCTGCACTTCCCGAAAAATGATCATGGGAGCAGATGGTTTTGGTACAAAATCCGCGATTTCCAAGACTTATACAAATATGGGGTTGGATCAATATGATAGAGGAGATAGAGGACATCCCAAGATTCTATCAACTCTAGCTTCTGTTCTTGAAAGATCAGTTCAAAAGAATGAGAAGACGCTGAAGGGATCGAAAAAGAGAGGTGTTGTGACCGTCTTTCATGGCACGAGAGCCCCTGTTTTGACAGTTCAGCAGTACATCGAACGCATTTTTAAGTACTCCAACTGCAGCCCCTCATGTTTCGTGGTTGCATACATATACTTGGAGAGATTTCTCAACCTGGCTGATTGTTTGCTGACTTCACTTAATGTTCACCGGCTTGTGATCACTAGCATAGTGTTGGCTGTCAAGTTTGTAGATGATGAGTAAGTATTCTAGCCATACTGCTTCAACTTTTCACAAAGTTCATAGCTATGTGTTTAAGTTTTTGTGCCTTTTCAATAGAATTTCAGGTATGAGTGTTCGATAGAAACATTGCCAAATGCAGTTACCTTATAATTGAAATTGGATAGCTCACAAAAACCTCTTAACATGATTAAAACCTAATTTTTGTTGGATTTCTTTTGAGAATCTGTCCACTTTCTTCAGCTGCTACAACAATGCTTATTATGCAAAAGTAGGAGGAATAACCACAACAGAACTGAACAAGCTGGAGATGAAATTCTTGGCAGCCCTTGATTTCCAACTGCACGTAAGTGTTGAGAGCTTTGATAAGTACTGCTTGCAGCTAGAGAAAGACGCCAATGTGAAATTACAGATCGATCGACCTATCCGAATTTTTGCATGGGGTAAGGGTTTGATAAGTAAAGACATATCAAATTGTTCACCTACAGTTGGAGGATACACTTGTAGAGCTTTCTAGGCGTAGGGATCCAATGGACAGGCCTGAAGAGGCAGAGAAAAATCTTCTAAATTGTGTACCTGTCTTTGCAGAATTGTGAAGGGATTGAAGATTAACTGCTGGTTTATGCCTTAACTGTAATTTTTCTCTATGTTTCATGTCTACATTTAAACTAGCCAGTTCAATAATGACTTGTATTGTCATATAATGCAATCACATTAGGAACAAGAACTGAAGCCATTAAGAATTGATAATCATCTTCGAAATTGCAACACTCAAAACAACTATTGTTTAAAACATAGTGTCTAAGGAATATGACGTTGTCTAAACCATATCTTGGCTGCAATCATTAAATTATTTCAGCTGCTTACAGAGGAATCAAATATGTTGGTCCAGCTCCCCATTTCCTCGTTTAATTGTTACTAAGCTCTCCTTACCTCTGGCCCTGATATCGAAATCCAAGATGCCTCATCTCCCTGGTCTTAACATCATAGGAGACCAGACGAGAACTTTTGGCTAAGAAAATGACAGTGCTAGAATCCCAGAAGCCACAATACATGGACTTAATATGTGGAAGGCATTGAAAGGTAAGAAGTTTGTTCCAAACACCAGGTTCTATCATAACCCATAAAGCATAATCTGCCCTGATACCTAGGGTCAAGAGGGTAATGGAGTCATCAAGCAATATCAGGCTCCAACAGCATTACTGGGAACATCTGGCCCTCTAATCTCACCGAACACCTCATTGCCAAAGTCAAAACGATAGAAGGCTGCAGTAATTTCCCCCCTCGAGCATCCAGTAATAAGGTCCATTCAGGTAAGCCAATGGTTGTTAAATAAAAACGTATCAAATTGATCACCTACAATTGGAGGATAAACTTGTAGAGCTTTCTGAGTCCAGAATTCAATTCACAGCCTGGCAAAACTGAATATTAGCTGATGGTTTATGCTTCAACTGTGCTCTTCTCTGTGTTTATTTTCTATATTTAAATTTTAAACTAGCCAATTCAATAGTGCAATGTATTGGCATATTAATGCAACTCCCATGTGGAACAAAAAACTGAAGCCATAAAGAAATCAGACTCATAAAATAACCAATTTCCATAATGCAAGTCGTCAACATTGCAACATTCAAACAATAGATGCAGCAATTGTGTAAAGCAAAGTGCTTAAATCTTGATCTTAAATAAGCCATTTTTCTTGGCTGCAAACATTTAGACAGTCTCATAGTACTTTACATATTCGAAATCCAGCATGCACTAACCCACCCCGACACCTCGGGATCGGGACGGAGACAGACCCCGCCAGCCCCGCCCTACCCGACCCCGCCGGACCCCGACCCAACCCCGCCATATCTTAAAACTCCTCCTACATCTTAGTAAAAAACATACAAGGAAAAGGGGAAGATGAAGAAAAGAGCAAGAGCCACTATATATAGTGAGAGTGATTAGCAATGGAAATGTGGTGCATTGAATATACAGTCACTAGTGAATTTGCACTTGCTACAGCCTACAAGCATTCGCTTTTATGAGACCACCTTTTAAATAACAAATTACTGGTTGGTACATGCTCGTTTGAGTTCACTGATTAGTATGTTTTGTAAGAAAAAAAGGTTTGATAAGCGCTTTTTCTTTTAAAATGACCAAAATATCTTGAATCTAGTACCAAAATTATAAATTTAAAGCTGTCTTCATATAAAAAATACGACAAATGAAGAAAATAGAATAGGCAATTAAAAGTTTTAAAAAGAGTATTTAGGAGATTACGGATAAAATTGTAAAAATTCGGTCAAACCAAAATGTGCTTATAAGCTGTAAAATCTAGGGATGATCAAATTTTTTTGACTGATTTTGGCTTATTAACACATGACTTATAAGTTACAAGCACTTTGATGTTCTCAAATGCGTAGATAAATTCTTATAAGTTAATTTGACCAGATTAATCAAATACTTTCAATATATTAAATTTTAATTGGTATATGTCAACTATATTCAATTTTGTTATATTAAAAGAAATCATGACATGTTTAATCACACTCCAAACTGTATTCTCTTAATTCATTATAAGATGCATATATTTTAGCTCACTTATTTTGTTACAATGGAAGAGTAAAATATAAAGTCACCAGTAAATTTAGATCTTAAAACAAATCAGTGAATTTACAACACAACTCTTTCTTAATATTGGGATATTACAATTAAATGCAAACATATTTTAATTTTTAAAGTCATTTGTCAAATATATCCAATTTTATTAGTATAGAAGCTATTATCAAAGGGCCAAAACAAGAAAGCCTATGCCAATTGAATGAGGCCATGTATTGTCATATCGTGCAATACCAATAGGAACAGAAACTTAAGCCATGAAGAATTCACTCAGAGACTCGTTAATAACCAACCATCAATTTCTATAATGCAAGTCCTCAACATTGAAAAAAAATACAATTCGTAAAACAAAGTGCTTTAGGAATTTGACCTTATATAAGCCACACTTTTGTGGCTCTTGTTTAAAATTCGATGGAGCAATGGCCTAGCTCTTCTCCATTTTTATCCCTCTCCGTTTAATTGTTACCAAGCTCTCCTTGTAATAGTAAACTAAACAGCCGCTCTTCTGGCCCTGGTGTCGATATCCAAGAAACCTCGTCTTTTTTGTCCTAACATCATAGGAGAGCAGACGAGAACCTCTTCCAGTTTTCTTCATTCTTGTTAGGGCAATGAGAGTATTAGAATCCCAGAAGCCATAATAACAAGATTCTATAATATGGGAAGGTAAGAAGAAGTTTGCCCTGATTGGTTCAGTACCCATACATCGTAAACGGAATCAGTGCTGTTTAAGATGGCAATGGAGTCATCAAGCAATATTAGACTGGTAAGATCAAGATGGTTAAAACTTATAAGGGTAATATCTGGCCCACCAATCTCTCTAAACACATCATTGCCAAAGTCAAATGAAAGAATACTTCAGTTATCTTCCCTCTGGCTGTTATCTTCCTCTTTATTAGCCAGTAAAAAGCTCCATTCAGGTAAGCAGGACCATCTGCATATTTACAGTACCGATTCTCGTTCTATGCCAATGATTTCGTGACTTATAGGCTGAAGGGCCCTCCATGAGTCGGTAGAACAGGAATAGACAGATGCATATGCTCGAGGGACCAGACCAAATTGGATATCATCTTCAAGGAAGATACGCAACCAAACCACCTTGTAGTTGTTGACAGTAAAGGGGTCTAATCACCCCTATGCCGGAAACAAATGATATGGTCTGGTAGCAGGAACTGAGCTGCAGGGAGGGGTCTCACCTCACTGATAGCAGGATTCCATAGTGCCAAACTAATGTCACCGTATACACCTTTTTGCAACAAAAACAAGCCATCCACGGAACCTATCAGGTTCGATAAATCACCAAACCCTTGGCCCTGGAGATCATGATCAAATTTTGCAATTAGAGGGGTTCACCCATTTTATCCTCCGAAACAATGGTCATGGAACCTGAATCAACTATGTCTTCACAACAATCATATACCATAAGGAGTTGTGAGTTGTGACCGGCGTTTGTTTTTATTATAATTGAAGTGATCGCTTATAAAGCTAGAGCTCTTGATAAGGGTACACCAGCTCTTGCACACGCACTTGAATCGCAAAGACTCCACAGACAACCTCACTAAAATCTCCCTTGCAAGATCTTCAGGGAAATTGTGACCATCATCATCATCCTTGGTGCTGGTGGCCATATTATATTTAGCACTCTCAAAGTCTCAATACAATAAAGGTGAAGAACAAGGGGAAAACCCCTATTTATAGAGTATCAAGTAGTGGCCAATAATTCCTAGCCAAAATTGGTAAGGAAATAACAACGTACCTAGTAAAAAGCAAACTAGGAAAATAAACTCACACTTGAAAAGAAATAAAAGACTTTTGACTTGAGAAATAAAAGTCCCAAAAAGGATATAAAGACTTCGGCATGAATGCATTCAATTTCCGGTTTGGCGTGATCATCTCCTAATATTTTGGTTTCTCCCTTTTTCTTTTCCTCTTTCCTTTTATATTTGTGGCCTTCAAACTTATAACTGCTGAGGTAAGTAGACATTAGAGGCTTTAAATATACCTTGTGCAAAGATCAGTGTATACTTTGCTTATCTAATCTAACAGATTTATGATCGTAGCAAATTTAGAATTTAATCTAGGGAGTATTAGATTATCTACAAACTCAGTTTCTCTCCTTCAGCGTCAAGATAAGTAATACTATAAGATCTGTTAAACAGTGATTCTGAGAACATACAAAATGACGGAAGACATTGAAGAATCCACTAAGTTTAAAGTTGCTACCTTCCCTTTCCATTTTCTTTCCAAACTAGCTTGGCCTGACACTAACAAACTCTTTGAATCTACTACAAGAAAGGCCGATTATAGAACAGTGATTCTGAGAACATACAAAATGACGGAAGACATTGAAGAATCCACTAAGTTTAAAGTTGCTACCTTCCCTTTCCATTTTCTTTCCAAACTAGCTTGGCCTGACACTAACAAACTCTTTGAATCTACTACAAGAAAGGCCGATTATAGCAGTTTAATTGAAGCTCGCAATTGATATTGCCGAAAAGGTTGTAGATTTATGACTGAGAACAGTGGATACATCATACAAGGAACTTAACAACTAAAAAATGAATTGTAAACATGTCCCCACAAAAATTGTCCATCGAGGGATAATTGCGAACAAGGAAATTGGAAAATGTTAGTTAGTTCTTCAAGTCTTTCAGATAATATATATGGGAGACACCTGACAACTTGACAAAAATAAATCCTACAACATTTCAATTGACAGTATCTTAGTATTATGATATAAATTTTCACTACCAACTTTTTTAGACATTTTATTTCGCAGCAAATCAACCCTGCCATTATTCAGGACAGCAATGGTGTTGCTCCACTTCGAAATGGCACGTCCATTACTTTCTAACTGAGATGCTACAAAGAAAAGTGGCTAACTATGTAACAGATCTAAAGCAGCGATCACAAAAAAATCTGCATTTTTCTCCAAGTTGGAATTCGGAGAGATGCAAACGAGCAGAAAACCAAACAATAAACCATGGCACAAGTGATCAGAGAAGAGAAACTTGATATTTGAAACCATGACTAACATAATTTGCTTCACACCATCTCAGCTCGATGCATTCTTCCGCGCAGCATAAACACGGTAAGCTGCCAGTCCCACAACAGCCACAGCAGCCCCAACTGTGACAGCAATAGAGTTAGTATTGCATGTAGAACGATGAAAGATGACAAAGCATCTGGACATATGATAAAATTTAGAGAATGCTAGAGTATAAATTGAATTTATACACCCCAGATGTGAACTATCCCATCTTCAAGTATAAATTATGACAAATTCGAGCCAACCATCCTAGCTAAGTGCCAAACTAAAACGACATGATATTTATTCTACAAGGACAATGGTGCTAATAGATCATCCCCCTCAGAATTTTAGCACCAGTCATTTGGTACTTGCTAATATGAAGAGAGTTCGACCTGTAAGCTAGCTGGCTTCTAAACTCCGGCAAGGCTATTTGGACACAAACACTTACAATTGGCTTTTTGTCAAATATTCTAAGGCAGTTTGTTTGATCTTGAAGAAACTAGGTGCTTGACAATAATCTAGGTTAGAATTACATCCCGGTTAGTTTCTTTATTAAGAACTAAGTCCGAGTCATCAGAGTCAAATAATAGCAGGGTAAAAGATATTAGCTCCTAAGTGTGGCTTCCAATGGAAATGTTTGACATGATGGAAGCAAACTATCAGAGGGTTCGAAATATCCAAGACAATTGAACCATCTTGAACAATAGTTCAGCACTATTAAAACCTAAGTTGCTCGGATTCTCCAAAATGGCTGCCGCACCCGTGTCAGATCCACCAAAAATGTACTACTTTTGGAGGATCCGACACGTACCCGCCGACATTTTTGAAGAGTCCAAGTAACTAGATTAAAACTACAAGACAGCTTAACTTCAACGGATAAGGAAATATACATGTGAAACCCACAATGACTGTTCTAATTGTTTTCTTAAATTTAGTTGCAGCAGAAATTGCTTTAAGCACCAGAAGGAATTCAAATCAAATTATTACCTGATACAAACATGAGAGATCGATTGATGAGCCGATGATATTGCTTACGGCTTCTTCCTGCTTCAGTTTCAGGAAGGCTCAAATGTGGATGTTCTGCTGCCTTAACTATCCCTTGGAACAAATTACTGAAATCTCCAAGCTTTGTGCTGATGGGTATAGGAGCTTCTATCCCTAAATCCTGGCTAACCTATTAAACAAAATCATCAAGGCTTTAGCAAATATAAAATTAATTCTAAAACGTGCAAAGTGCCTAACAATTTAGATGCTACATCATGTAGGTTTCGCCTCTTTTAATAATTATAGAGAAGGTACAGAAGAAAAATTACACCAGGAACATGGATATACTCAATCACATGCAACAGTAACAGCTGAGTGTCACTCTTCAAGACAATTGTTGTTAAGATGTGGTGCAGCTATCACATATCTAAACTTCATGGAGGTAGAAGGCATTTCGCTAAAAGTTGCTGGTTGAAAAAATACTATTTGACATTAAAAAAATATACTGAATTTTTAATGGTATGTAGGATAGATACCCTTGTAGAATCTTGAATTTCGGTCAAATAAGGATCAAGATCATCCTTAGCTGCTACGATGAGACAAGGCACCTCATGCCCAGTGGCCTCTCCGTGGCTAGCAACATCCACTAGCAAATCTGCTGCTCTCTTCCAGGAAGTTTCATGAGAACTGAACATAAAAGGTATTCAGATGAGCTACTTAGCAAATGCAAGGGACAAAAGTGAAAATCCAGAAAGTAAGGAAAATAGAATTATGGTGGAATTATAATGGAATACAGGGTATGCAGTATGCTCTTCCCTCTCCTCTATTTCCTTTTCTTCCAAGTAATAAGGTAGTAGAAGTCCAGCAGTTGTGTAGAAGACAACATGTGCATACTGTGGTTGCATTTATATATCTGGATAAAAAGCTAGACAACTTAGCCTGTATATCTACCCCCAAAAACTGATGTATGGACTCGTTTACTACTCAACTATCGGTCAGCTTTGAAACATTTAGACCGTCTCATACTACTTTACAGATTACCTAGATGTCCTCGGAAAGGAACTAATAACTACAACCAACTAAAGGTACTGCTACCAGCACTGTTCTGGACCCTAATAGCTAATATATATCCCAAATTGTAAATGTTTCACCAGCATCTTTCTGTAATCAATTTTTATTTACCCCCTCCCTCTTGAGGGGCAAAAGAGTTCCTGAATCCAATTCCAATACCGGTTAACTGAATTCTAATGCAGCTGAAGGTGTCAAACAGAAACCAATGAAGAAGAATGACTAGTAATGCCCGCAATTTTGTGTTTCCAAGTCAAGAACAAATAAACAACATGACTTGTGATCGGAGGACTAGGTAAAAAGAGAAAAAAAAACAGAAAACAACTAAAACCAACTTGAATCAATTCAGCAAAGATGCATTTAGTCACCTGTCATGGACAAAAACTGCTATATCACAATCTGCTAAAGCATCCTTGCTAGATAGAAGTTTCTTCACTCCATCTTCTGGTATCTCTCGTAGCACAAGAGTTTTTTTAGCCCCCTGCCAATGTACAGATAATTGTTCTTATGCTAATGACAAATTTAAGTAGATTAAATGCAGAAGAGAGAAAATCCAACAACTACCGGACACGGTAAATAAGTAAAACCTGAAGAGAGGTCATCACATGGAAACAACATTAGGATCATAAAAATATTATTTGAGGAGCTCGTATACTGGGAGATTTTCCCATTACTAATAAAATTATGTACCTTATCAGAAGAAAAAACGTAGGATCATAAAGTACATAAAAAGAATTTTCAGCAGCCAGGGTGCTCTTCACTAAAAATTCTTTGCTATGGAGAATTATGAATCGCAAACGATTAGACAGGATTTGGTGGTTAAAAGAAAGAAAACACTAACATAATACAATAGTTTAGGGAACTTATATGTGAGAAAACACAAACTAAATGCAACTTGAGGTGTTACACTCCTTGTTTCTGACAATCTGCACTCTACCTACAGTTTGAAAGACCATAGAACAAACCTCCACTAAAATAGCATACGCATTTCATACAGTGCTAAAACTGATAATCGCATGCTCAAGAGTATATCCCAAAACCACAATTGTAAAATAAGAACCTAAGGAACTTGTTATTAGTAAGAATAAAAACTATAAGAATATGTAGAGGCTCATCTATATTTACAACCATTATCTTAATTTTGTTCAAATATTCCTCCTAAGATTGTTGTGTTCATGAATCAGAAGGAAGGACTATAATTACATCAAATTGGAGGGAGATATAATGATTTTTTCCATTGTCCTACACGAGTCTATTTGATTAATTCCTTCAAATTAGTGAAATCCTATCTCTTATTTGAGAAATTGTGGACAATCCCTCCCTTTATTCCTCAGAATCAGTGGGCTTTACCAAGATCAGTTTCAGCACTCATGACGGCCCCAACACTTGAAAGAAAGACAAGGTCAAACTCTTGGTGAACACTCCAATAAAAATATTTCGCTTCCCTACTTCCAAGCGAGCTCCTTTGGTCTCAAACAAATTTTTACTTCGCCCTCATTGTTCTTTTCCTCTATAACCAATTTTTGTCTATTTACCTGTGCATTACCTTTATCATCAGAAAGCATATATTTACTAACAATTATAACTTATTTTGGCTCCTCAAAAACATACTGCAAAGTGAATATAATCACAGAGAAAGGTGTCAGCACACCACCATATATAACTACTACCTATTACTTTTTTAAAAACCATGCTGTCAGGGCCAACTTGCGCATTTACACGACCTATCACTCTCAGAGCTCTAAACACTTAATGACTTAATGCTCCAATAAGATCAGTGAAGCAGAGAATTTCCTACGCCAACTCTATATAAATAGCCATCTCTTGGATCAGTCGTCAGTTATAGGCACTCATTGTTGACAAATCGTAAAAGTTAACTTCTCGCCATGTGTCAATTAACTTCTCATTCTTTTACTTTTCCGTACTTGACCATGCACATGATTAGAACCACAATCAAAAGATGAAACATTATGGTGTAATAACGTGTTCATAGCACCGGAGTAAGCATATCGCATGAATGTTATTCTCATAATCCATTTTCATCTTCAGCATTAGCCAAGAAGCAAAGTAAAACACAGGTATGTACCAGATATCTAGAATATACATAAATGTAATTCAGACTTCTCTTTTCCAAATTCTTTTAACTAGTGATGATATCTATCGCAACTGTCTTTCAACCAACCAAAATAATATGATATCTTACCCCTACATCAACAACATTTACTGCGTATTGATCACCAGTAGTTGATTGGTACTCTTCCGGGAATGGCCTGCATTACAAGTTGCAAAAATGCAAATCAGATAGGCACAAGAGAAAAGGGGCCATCAAATCAAAATCTTTCTCAACTAAATATCAGGAAAACAAGTTCATGTGCAACAGCTTCAGAAGAGAAACCTTCCAATAAACGAATTCAGAATGGCTGATTTTCCAGCCTCTTTTGGCCCAAAAACAAAACACTGATAGACATTTCTATCTGATTGTTGCTTCTTGCGATCTAAACGTCTTCTTCGAGTTACACGAATAGCAGACGAAGGCTCACTCGCATAACCAATGTATATAAGATTCTCCACACTATAAATTGGATCAAGAAGTGTCATCAATGCCCACTGCATCCACATGATAGAAAGAAACATGGAAACAATAGCATTAGGAAACCTATAACCAAAGAAAACACTCTAAAATAGAATCATATAAAGTAGCTTAAATTAAAATTCTGATCCCTGGCCCAAGATCCAATAACAGTGACAGGTTTAGAAATTGGCATATGCATCAATTTCGACACAGCCCAAATATTGGCTTTTTGAAGTTACACCATTACGAAGATAAAATCAACCAATCTATCCCAAACTAGTTAAGGTCAGCAAAATATATCTTATCCATTCCGCTTTAAATATTTAGAGGATCCATCATAACTACTTTAGCACTGGTCATGAACCTACCGCAACCCTCATTTTTTTTTCAAGCTTGGGACCGACCATGTGCAGCTCATATTTGTAGTGCACGTAAAATACTGAGCCAACCTAAATGGGCCCCTATAGGAAGAATATAGCATGTTGCATCTCTGACAAGCAAGCAAAGAAAAGAAGAGAAGCTATATCAATCCGTAGAAACTACACCCCTTCACCCATGTTTCCACTCGCCACAAGAATACATTTAGCATGTCATAGTGTCATCTTGTTAAAATAAATAGAATATGCAGATGTGCAAGTCAGCAAAAATGCTCCAGTAATGCACCTGTGAAAGAAAACCATCAACAGAGAGTCCTCCCAAGGCATCCTTCTCAGCCGCATCCTTGTACAGAGCTTCACTCCAGGGGCTGATATAAGATGATTATGAAAAACACAACCATCAGTTAGTATACTATACGGCTTCAAAACCACCTTTCACCTTTTTTACTCCTAACCCATCCATTTATGAGAATATGCAACCAACAGAATATCATGCTCATAATTAGTTTTCCTGATTGGTGAAAACAACATACTCATAGTCTATTGAAACTTTATTTTCTTCACCATAGTGTCTTTTTTTTATAAGGTTATTCACCTTGATAAAAAAAATAAGGTTATTCACTATTAACTTCTTTTGATTACCTACAGGGGAGTAGCTACACCAAGTGAACCAGCACCTATTACTATCACTATAACTTCTTAACAACTCCATCCTCAAGAACGTTGCTCAAATGACAATTTTGGCAGGCCTGAACAGGCACTTTTCCCTCTGTCAACCAGAAGCCACAGATACATCACCCACTCAATATGCAAACCAAAATAAAAGCCGATCATAATATAAAATCATTCATCCTCATCTACAGTAGCAAAAATCAGAAAGAAAATAACCAAGTAATATAAGATATTAGGAAAGACAGATTACTTCTCCGGAGCAGTGGAAAACAAGTCATCAAGCTCATTGGATTGAAGAGCACCATCCTGGTTAAGATCACAAAGTTGTTACAAGTTGTGAGATGACAAATACATCATCAGAGCGACATTTCATAAAATCAAATTTAAGCTCTAAGCAACCAGAATCAACAAAAAGAATAAATAACTGGACAAAGAGCTGACAAGTACAGAGAATCTTTTCCATAAATTGAAAACCAAAACAATTGACATTGATTCAACTATTTTAACAATTTATTGCAAGAACCTATACATCCTACTTCACTATTAAGAGGCCAGCGAAACTGCATCCCAAGCCAACAAATTCCTATTTAGCAAGATGGTCAAAAGGACAACATTGTGGCATGGGCAACCTATAAGAGCTGAAGGAAACAACAGAACCTGAAATATCCATTAGCCATAGCACCTTTAATCAAATCTACTTCCCCCTAATCCAAGCAACCAAACCTCTCCTTCCAATAATAAGAGTGTATTTGGTATGCCATATGAACCATTTTCCATGACGAAATGTTTGGTTGCCTAAAATAATTTTCTGCTGAAGAAACATAAATCACTTTCCTCTACTACAATCTCAATTCTTGATCCTTGTCATTTGTTTTAACCACCACACAAATCCCCAGCCTTTATCACTCAAAAGTATCATCAAAACACATCTTACATTCCCCATTCCTCAACCTATTGTTTAAGTTACCTAATTTTATGTCCAACCAAGGCCATGAATGATATTGAAATTAGCATCCAATATTTCCACACAAAAAATCCATAGAGAATGTCTCAATTATACTAAACAGACCCTACGAGAAAGAAACTTCAAACCTACATAGGACAAGTAGTCTTAACAAGACTCTGAAATGAACTTGTATATCTTCAAGAATTTTAGAGAGAGAAAATGTGCATACACCATTAATGTCAAATGTGAAGAAGATTCTTCTGAGGAAGTCCAATGCATCATTGGTCAGCTCCACACTCTACATGAGGGCAAGAAAACTTCAGTATTTCAAAGTGAACGTTCACAGTTAATACATTGAAAGATGAAGCATCAAATCTTAAGCTGGCAGAACATCACAGAAATTAGAAATAAACAGAACAGATCAATAGATAGTACTACATATAAAGGAGGGAACTGATGAAATTATACGGAACCTTGTAAATTTACTGAGAGCTCTTTCCCCCATGAGCCATGGAGTTAATAGATTTTCTCTTCATGGGAAAAGAGGCAATGCCAACCAGACACTAAGTGGAGAAACATGCATGCCATAATTATAGAATAATTCTGCTTGAATACCAAATAGATATAGAATCAGGAAAATGGCAGGGTTGTCTTACAAATGTACAAAGCAGAAAAAAGGTGAAGGCAAAATCTACGCTGGACATCCACCCAAAAAAAAGGGCAAATATCAGGCCAGGAGCTAAATGGGACCAATAACTGGGAAGAATAGTGGAAAATAGTTTTGACTCCCGTTGCTCGGTAAGAATGACAAAAGGAAGACGAAGGAAAATGGAGAGAAAGAAATTGAGCCTAGTGTATGAAAAGCATAGGAAGTTTCAACTTCAGGTACAGTTCAGGGATAAACTTGCCTGGTCAGGATGTCTCTTGATGGGGGGAGGAAGCTGATCCTCACTAAGCCTGATCTCATTGTTGTAGCCAAATTTTCGCAGGACAGTCCAAGTTGTCTCCAGGCGCCCTTTTTCAATAAACAGTGCATGAAGAAACAGGAAACCTGTCAATGTAAGACCGCGTTCATTGACACCTTCCTGTAATTTATCTTGCACAACTCTCTTAACACCAACTATCTCAGAAGGCTGTAGTGGAGCATTGAAGCATTTGACCTACACGATCATCAAATGATTTCAGAAATGCCCGACCTCAAAAATTAGTTCTCCATAACACAAGTCAGTGGCTAGAAAAAGTTACGCTAAATCTATGAAGTATATGACCTGAAAATCATTTAACTCTGCATCACTTAGGGCACCATCTCTATCAAGATCACAAAGAATAAATATCCGCTTCAAAGCCCTGACACATCGAGGCTTTAAAGTTTGGGCCTCCTGATCGAACAGCGGGGCTGTTGGATGAAGCACAGCTTTTTGGGCATAGTAGAAAACCTCAGGAATCTGCAAGCATAGCATTAATGAGCAAACAAGAGAAATAATTCATCTGAGCAAATTACAAATAACGCTTTCCTTCTTTGATCAAAATCCCCCTTTGGAGTAAAGAACGACACCGTCGACTTCAGACCAGGAGAAATACCAAATTGTCCAATAATGATCGAAAGGTTTCTGTAGTCATTTTAGCTTGACAAGTATCAACTACAAAGTGATGGTGCCAAGATTAAAGGTAATAGGACTTACCTGGATATGCTTGTATGCTGAGCATTCAATACATGTTTCAATCTCTCGAAATTGTTGCATAATTGGTGACATCACCAGCTCCAAACTGACGGGGTTCTGTTCATCCCTCTTATCAAGCATGCAACCCACGACAATGACAGGAACCCTAACCTGCTCAATTATGTAGTCCACAAAACATCAGTAAAGTACAAGGCAAGTTTGTTGGAGATAAAATTAATGAGTTATTACTGCCACAGTTCTAGGGCAATTCATTTTTCTGCCAACTATCACCCCCAAGAATGTGTTGAGCAACTTTCCTGCCAACTTAGTAGACTAGTTCACTCAATACACATATTCTTGGTACAAACCTCCAATCTGCGGAGTTCGGGAAGCCAGAAAGTACTCAGCCGATCAAGAGTCGCAGGCTTATCACAAGCGTAAGTCAGTACAACTGCATCAGCTCTCTTCAGCTCTTCCACAAGTTTAGCTCTATATTCAGGACTGTATAACAAATTATGAAATCAGAATTTCATATGTTATTTCATATATTATAACTAACTAATGTTAGAGGAATCAAATCAAAAATATCCCAGCCAAGTAACAAGATGTACCCAAACTTGCATACACATTAATCTCACGCATACAAAAGACATTTCATCTCTTTGTACAAACCTTTTATAAGCAAAGATTTGTAGGCAGGTCTCTGCTATAAGACAACTGTATCAAAACAAAGGGCCGGATATATGGAACCGTGAAAGGGAAAAAACACATCTTTGATCTTTTCACAAGAGAGACCTCCGGAACACGGGGAGATACATGCCCACGAGATAATAAATACTACTACAACAACAACAACATACCCAGTGAAATCACACAACGTGGGGCCTGGGGAGGGTAGAGTGTACGCAAACCTTAACTCTACCTTGGTAGGTAGAGCGGCTGTTTCCGAGAGACACTCGGCTCAATAAATATGTGCCCACAAAATAATAAATACTACTAGAGTAATTTAAAAAAAAAATGTTCTTGTCACAGAACTATAGACACACTGTATATGCAATTTAACAAGTATCATAGGCACAATTACTAGCCAAGGAACCGACAATAAGAAAGTGGAGCAAGGAATCTGATGAGAACCTAGAAGACGTATCAATAATAGTTACAGGTACTTTATCAGGATAGATATCATCAGGGAGCCTCGTCGGAGGCAACACCGGGGGGACATTGGGCGGAAAAGACTCAGTGGCGGCCGTCAAGATCAAGCTAGACTTTCCGGTTTTGGCATCACCAGCAACTACTATCCGAACACCTGGGGCATTACCCCTTCCAGCATCTGGACCACCTTCTGCCATTCACTCACTATAGTCTTTATCTCCCTCTGTACACACACACAACAATACAATCAATAACCCCAAAAAGACAATATTTTGCACCAAATAAGATAAAGTCATAAAACCCTAAACCAAACGAAAGAAAACCAGTCATATTTATGTACATACAAGTAGTTGGAAACCAAAAACCCCAACTGGGTATTCACCAAGAACACAACATATGCAAAAACAAAACAGAAAGATCAAGATTGCTTCTATGTACCTAATAGTATATTTGGGAATCAAAATCCCAACCGAAGACATACATACAACAACCAATAAACAACAACAAATGCTAAATCTCTATATCCCCACCCAACAAAGAATTTGTTACATATAAGTATTTGGGAAAAATACCTGTTAAGTGTGAAATTTGGGGAAATTGTGAAGGGGCAAAGGGATGTTAAAATAGGGTAGGGTGGTGGTGGAAGCTTGGAGAAAAAGATTTTTGACAAGAGTTTGAAGGCTATGAGGTGACTCAGGTGAGGGGTGTTTACACTGTAGGGATATTTTTTTGTATAAAGGGTTTTTGGCTCAAGGGTTTGAGAAAAGTTTAATTGTAAATTACATGTTTTTAGTAGAAACACTTAAATTTATACATAGATATTTGGGCTTTTAATTATAGGTGACAAATAGATTTTAAAATTGAGTTGAGATAACTCTAGTTTTTTTAACTGAGTAGGGGTGATAAACTTTGTATTAGTGATTAGAGAGTTTTGACTCACTCCAAAGTTATATTTTTAACACTTTGATCCCAAGCTTTATTTTTAACACTTTGTCCCCAAGTTTTATTTTTAACATTTTGACCCAACTCATATAAACCCTAGATAGCCAAAAACACACACCAAATTTCCTGTTTGCCTGCGCTTTTCCACCATTTTTTGCTCTTTTTTTTGCTTCGTTTCTTCTTCTTCTTGCTTCTTCTTCTTATGTTGCTGCTCGTTTCTTCTTATTCTTCTTTGTTTTGATTGGATTTTGCTCAAGAAAAAAAATAAGACCACCTAATTTTACAACTTTTTGATTGAATTTCATTCGTGTAACACTGGAAATTACTTCATAACTCTTTCTATTGTTCTGCTTTCTTATTCTTCTTCCTCTTCTTCGTCTGTCATTGTTGCTCAAGAAAGAAAAAAATGTGACCACCCGATTTTACAATTTTTTGACTGAATTTTGTTGGTGTAGATCGCGATTCATGTAAGTGTTTTCCGCTCATTTGGTAAGTACAACAATGTTGTTTTATTTCAATTTTTCACCGTATAAATCTATCCGTGTGTTGCAACAACTTCAACGATCGGCTGTCGAGTCGGTTCATTGTTGCATTGCAGCAGATGTCGATTGTGCAACAAGTTTGTGATTTGTTGCAACAGATGGTTCAGTTGTTGCAACTTCTTCAACAGCTTCAACAGATTGTCAACTTGTTAAAGCAGGTTTATCATCTGTTGGACATTTTCCAACAAATGGGTAACTTGTTGCAGCAGGTATCTCATATGTTGGAAAATTTCAAATAGATGGATAACTTGTTGCAGCAGATATCTCATCTGTTGGATATTTTCCAACAAATGGGTAACTTGTTGCAACAGGTTTATCATCTGTTGGACATTTTCCAACAGATGGGTAACTTGTTGCAGCATGTATCTCATCTGTTGTAAAATTTCCAACAGATGGGTAACCTATTGCAGCATATAAATCATCTGTTGGAAAATAGATGGGTAACTTGTTGCAACATGTATCTCATCTGTTGGAAATTATCCAACAGATTGTCAACTTGTTGCAGCAGGTTTATCATCTGTTGGACATTTTCCAACAGATGAGTAACTTGTTGCAGCAGATATCTCTCCAACAGATGGGTAACTTGTTGCAACATTGATGGGTAACTTGTTGCAACAGATGATAACTTGTAGGCACCTAAAATACTACATTTTAGTCTCTCATTGTCTATTTAAGTAAAATCAATCCCCCAAATAAACAACATCTTAATCCCACTTCTTTTAATCCCGGAAAATTATATAAGACCTCGTATTCTCAATGTCATAATTCTTATAGAACGTTACTAATCCTTAATGGGAATATGTACACCTATCATTCTTAATCCATTGACGCGCTCGTAGTAACCAAAAAGAATTTTTCGGACTCACATCCTTTGAACACCAACTTCCGGATTTAGCTTGTATAAATATATTTTATTTCTCATATCTGAATCTTATTTCTTAATGGCGTTCTTAATTATCGGCTTAAACTTACGAGGTGTAACACATAACATATGTATCCCCGATGATTAGATGAATATTCCAATAAAACACAAGAAGTGGATCGGGGTTGGAGTTTATTGATTGTGGTGGATGGAAAAAGAGAAAAACATAAACACCCGAATACCCATAAGTGTGTAAATGAGGGGTCCCATAAATAGAGTATTTTGAGGGGAGCCTGATAGAATAGGTTTTGTGAGGGAATATGTTCAATAAATATGTAGTCATGTGAAGTGCATAATGCCAAAAAGACGGGGGTAATGAGGCATGAGGAAGGGAAGTTCGAACAATGTTATTTATGGTTCGAATTTTTCGTTCGACCTTTCCATTTTGAGAAGAGGTGTGCGGACATGAAAGCCAAAAATTCAAGCCATAAGAGTTACAAAAATTCCAAAATTGTCGGTTATCAAACTCCCTTCCATTACCACATTAGATATTTTTTATTTTCCGTTCAAATTGAGTTCAGATGAATGCACTAAATTTAGAATTGTGGAAAAACCTGTGATTTTTTAGACAAAGAAAAAGTCCACAAAAAAATTGAGTAATCATCTACTAATAGCAAGTAATACTGATGGCCTGAAGAACTCAAAACGTGTGAAGTCCAAATATCACAATGTATAATGTCAAACGACAATAAAGTGCATGAATTAGATGAAGTAAATGACAATTGAACATGTTTACCCAATAGACATGCACGACATTTATTCAAAGTCCGTTTTGAAAACAAGTTTTTTTTTTTTAGGGAGGCTAAAACAGATGCCCCGGATGCCCTAAACGTTCATGCCATAATGAATGGTTGAAAACTGCAAAAATATATGGTAACTTGGATTGTTGAATTGGTGAAGTGATTGGATATAGCTCCCATTGACTATCACATCTCATTATGATTGTCCCCGTCTGAAAATTCTTCACGGAAAATTCAAAAGGGTCAAATACAACAGACACCCAATTATCAGTAGTAAACTTACGAACATATACCAAGTTCTTAATTAATTATGGGGCATGAAACACATTCTTTAAGGTTATTGGTGGATTGTGGGGTGACAATTTAGTAGACCCATAACCTCAAATTGAGATAGAATGGTCATTTTCGATAATCATACCATTATTTTTGCTCAAATTAAAATAAGACGAAAGATTACCTTGTTAGGATGTCATATGAGACGTTACACCAGAGTCCATATACCAATTTGCATCGGGTGGATTGATCCCAAGAGTGTGCATGGCGGACTCAATGTCGGTTGGGCTAGCCATCGTTGAATGTGCCTCTTGTCACTGGTTCGACAGTGGTCCATTACTACCTTGTCTGTGACCACTGCTACTAGAAAAATACCTGGGCCCAAAATCGCCGACCAACACCGCCAGCGGCCGACATTCATTTGACCAAATCGGGCTCGCCCGCTTCATTTAGGTAGGGCACGCGGTATCGCCACGCCATCGCTGCCCCACTCAGCCGCCATCGTTGTTGTTTGTTACATTTGCTCGCCGAATTTCCACCACCGCCACTGAAATTCCGGTGGCCTCCATTTTTATTATTTTCGCAATTTTCACCCCGGTTTTTATTACCATTTTTCCTTTTTGTCCCCGATTTTGCGGTGTGGGCTCAAGATATATAGCAATCATGACGAAATTGGAGATGGCGATGACCTTTTTAGCGAAGTCCGCCTCTTCAAGTATAAGCATCGAACGTGCTTGATAAAACAATGAGAGAGGATTGCTTTGTCGGATGAGTGTCCCCACACCACTATAGGCGTTGGTAAGACCGACAACCATTTGCAAACCCAAGCGATTGTTGGTAATCGATGAACCAACGTTTTTAAGTTGATCCGACAAGACTTTAAGGCATTGACAATATGCCGACGCATTTGAAAAATCCGTCATATCAATGGTAGATAATTCTTGTTGTAACGTAACAACGCGAGAATTTTTGTTGTCTTGAAAAATATCCCGCAACCGATTCCAAGCCTACATGACTGTAGAATCTGGTTCCATTATTGTGTGTAACAAATCCGAAGAAATTGTTGCATAAATCCAAGATAGAACTCTGGCATTAAGACTTTCCCAGAGTTCTTTGTCATCATCCGTCTTCAACTCCTTTTCTTTTCCATTCTCCGACGGAATTATATTCCGATGAGAACGAGAACAAATTTTAAACAATTCAGCCCATGTGGCATAGTGAACATTCTCTATCTCCAGGGTGATGGAAACATGCGTTTTAATATTTGAAACAATAAGGACTGTATAAAAGTTGGTTTTAGAGTCTGACATTGGAATACACAAAGTTGAACAAAAAAATTATGAAGAACAATAACGGAGATGAAAAACAAAAAACAAGAAAAATAAAAAAAATGGTGGAGGGGGGGCCGATTTTGGGAGGGTATTTTGGTAGAGTAGGATCTCTTGATACCATGTAAAGAATGGATCTTGGGTCTAACTCAACCCCAAAGTTAGCTTATAGAATGAGAATTGTCCAAGTTCATATAAGGTGTTTATGTTTCCATTTCATTTCCGATGTGAGACTCTTAACAAAATCATCTGTTGTAAGCTCATTACTCTGAATGAGTTTTTCACTTGCCTAGAAGACCCAGTACATCACATATATCATATCCCTACTCTATCAACATCCAATCAATATACCATCATCTGCATTAAACTTCTTGTCCCAGCTTTTGCTCTAATGTTGCAAGTGCATGTTATCGGCATGGCTATGTCTTCTACACTTCTACTCTTCTTCTCAAATATACGCATGTTTCTTTATGTCCAGACTCCATGAAAAAACTCTAGCATAGACCATTTTGAATATTGAGGCACTTGTCTTTCCCTAAGCATTGCAGATTATCCACTGAAAGTGCTGATACCATGCAGTAGCCTTGTGTGTTGTCTCTGCATCAAGATATTTGATTTTACATACTTTTATTGGATTATTATGTGGCCGTAATTTAAAACAAATTTTAACGTTCGAGTTTAATAAATTGTTCTTAATTTAGGTTTTCATATGAAGAAGTTAATGATAATTGTGTCTTTCTAAAATAAGATTTCTGTAAAAATAATTAAGTTTGTTAATTTTGTAATCAATCGACATGCAGCTACAACTCACTGCATTGGATTCAAATTCAACACGCAGTCTACATTCTGTATAGGAACTCAATTGGAGAGTGTTGACACCTAATTTTGACCCTCTCGTCCAATCATTAACCATAGAATGACACTAATTTTCAAAATAAATTTAACAATTTTATAATAATAAAGTGCAACAATAAAACATTAATACATGCATAAATAAACGATTTAATAATGACACCGCGCTTTACATAGAGTATTAAGCACTTTGAGTCTCACGTCCGCATTTGTTATTTGCCTAAATATTATTCATAATTTAAGCCCTATTCTATTTCCATTAATTCTTAATAATTTAAATAATAATAAATACGTAAATAAATAAATTATTAATGGCGTCGCATCGAGCATTCCTTAAAATTATATCCACATTTATTAATACCCAAAGCAATTTTATAATTATTGTTTGTAATTTAAACCCCCATTAATTCAATTTTAATGTAACATCGCAAAGCATGTATAATAAATAAGATTTTAATAATGGTCTCGCATTATAAAGCATTAAGCACTAATTAATTAGCACGCCCGCATTTATTATTGTAATAATTTAAATCTAAGCTAAGACTAACAAAGCACCTAAGATGGTATTAAAATAATTTAATAATTTAAACCCCACTCATTTACCACTAAAATAAATACACTTAAAACTCTACCTAATTAAACAATAACTACCAGCCCACAAGCCCCATAATTTCGCCCAAGCCCAATTCTCAACCCACGACCCGCAAGCCCAAACGTCCCTCTTCATCTTTAGAAACCCACAGCCCCTTCATTTTCTTTTCCCCTTCCCTATCGACAAAAAACAAGAAACAACTAAACCTAAACCTAGTTACCAAGCCTAGTTGCCCTCGCTCCCATCGCCCAGCCGGAATTCTCGCCGGAGAATCCGGCGAATCACCTCATGAATCAACTACCATATCGACACCCTTGTTCTTACCATAAAAATTGAACCGAATCAAGACCCAAATGTCACTAAAATCGTAACAAATCATTACCAAAATCAGAACTTGTCTTACACCAAAAATCATCATAACTCAAAAACCTAAATCATGCTATAAATACCCAATCGATTGGCACATTATAGGCATCGAGAAATTTGGCTAAAAGGGCATCACAAGAGGAAAATATCACGACCACAGTAAGGAACCCATCGAAAATCAGCAAGAGAAAAGGGCATCAGTTCTCGCAGAATAAAAACACCAGGGGAAGACATCCATTTTCGAGGGAGTAAAACATTAATCCATATAGGAAATTAGCAAGAAAGCATCAGTTAATAACCCAATCCGCAGGCATCAACATCCCGGGAAAACGAGTAAAAACCCAATAGGCATCCAGCAGAACAACTTTCGCTTTCAAACCCGAAGTTTCGAACTTTAATCGCATAGCAACCAAACTCCGAGTGAATCGACGACTTGATACGCTACATCGGTTCGCTGCCCGGAGAAGGTAAACTCAAGTTCCTCTCGATTTTAATTTCCATTTGTTATATTCTTGTAGTAAGGTCATGTATGTTTATCATGTTTAACTAATCTGGGTTCAGTGTTGTTCATTAAGTTATCTATACTTAGTGAGAGTATCGCTTATACGTGACTATGATGTATTTTGTGATATTCGCATCTTCCCAATAATCGGTTAGCCTGACTGATGGACTGTCACATAATAACATGCTAGATTAAGTTACGTCCAGGTCTTATGCGATTATGGTCTCTGTCATTGGGTTACTGGAAATATGTGGATTGCCTCTGTGATTTACCTTTGTGGATATCTAATGATAGATCAACTTCAGTTTTTGACATATTAACAGTCTATATCACCTTAATTTAAGCTGAGTAATAAGTGAAATTTCTATGCCTTTTTACTGCTGCGATTAGATATGTCATCTCCGTAATGAACAATCATATCAGGTGAAAGCAGTTAAGCATGAACAAAATTCTCGGAGTTAAGAAATTGGTTTAAATGGATCACTGGTTATTTAGTGTGTATAATGGGCTATGGAATTTCTGTGTGTAACTTGATCAATAGACGCCTAAGTACTAGTTCAAGGTTGGTCTAAATCACGAAATCAGCCTAAGGACTGGATAAAGCATGAAAGACATATTAATATGAATCTAAAACTTGCTATCTTATGGCGATATATGGCCGGATCAGGTGTAAACAAATATTCAACAGGTCTCAGTGGGTTGGAGTTGCTAAAATCTGCAGTGTCTAGACACGTCTTTATTCAAAATAAGCATGTTTGATGATCTGTTTCAACCCTGATATGCCCTGTCTGCTGAAGTTGTTTTCCTTCCCAAATGGTATTAGCAGCAGTATTTTGGCATCTACGGAATCAGGATATCCCTGTTAAATTATGCCATAGTACCGTATTTGTCTCATGGCCGTATTTGCCAAACATGTTATCTAGTTAACCTTATTTATTTGCATCTGGTGTTAATATGTTTTTGGCAAACATGTATTGGGTACATGTCTGAAATGATATGTCTTGCTTGCTTAAATATTGTTAGCTAATGAACCAAAATGGTCCTGCATATAGATTCTGTTAGGATACACCTACTTAGCTCATGTGTAAATCAGTAGCTTGTCTTGATCTATCTCTTAGAGCAAATTATGTGAGTGTAAACTGTGTTCTATCTCTTCAACCTTAAGTATGCATGTCAAATTTGACTTAAACATACCCCTTTTGAAAAATGCACTGCTAATTAAGAAGTCCCTCATTTGTAATGGCTTGGTTTGTTTCAATACTTTCATATAGCATAAATGAAACCTTGCATCCAATCCCACTTTCCTTTCTCTGACTTGAGCTTAATCAGACCTCGTATGTCTATATTCTGATATGATTGAGCTGTTGGCATTTTTGATGTATAAGTTCGTCCAGTGATGTGAAGTTTATATATGTGTCTGATTGATGCATCTCCTCTGACTGTCTGCATATCTTATTTGGTATACCACGAATCTGTTGAAACTCTTATATATGTTAATCCCTATGTATGTTCAAATGTATATCAGTTGAAGGCTTGAGTATTTCCAAAACTGTGAAGGGGCTCGCTTGAGCCTTATTAACGTTTCAGATCTGCCCAACCTTTCCTTTCCTTTATTTTCTTTTGGGGTTTTGCTTGATCCCAACATGTATATTAAGACTTGGCCTCCAATTAAAATCTGCTTGTCTGTTACGGTTGGGCCCATTTTCTTTTTGATTGTCAAATTTAAATGTTTCATATGCGTACTTAGATTTCAGCGTCAATGCGTACTTTTGACATTTACTAATCCTTATTATTTTCTTTTTTACATGAAATGCATCAGAGCAAAATGAAGAGTCTCGTGACAAGACTCATCACGACTTTCGTCAATGAAGGCCCGCATCTACACCTATCGCATTCCCTCCTCGGCAATTCCTAGAAAAAAACAAAATAGGACGGAGTCATCCACTTCAATTCTTTTACTCTCTTAACCTTTTTGCCTCATGTTTATGTCTTTATTTGTTTATTGTAATTTCATCATCTAATTTTGTAATTAACAGAAGACCCAGAGAAATTAGTCTTTGAACATATAAGGTGGTAAGGTAATTTAGAATTAGAAATGCACTTCTAGTTATTTATCATAGGCTTGTCATGCATGTCCAATCTCTTGCCTAACAATTAAAATTGCATATCTAATCATGAAGTTAATGCATAACAAAAGAAGCTGATTTTCTCATAAATCACTTAATGACATTATAATTCATTTCATAATAAAATTATCTTCTTATTATCAATTGTAAAAAATAGCATCTTTTATATCATACCTTGCATATGTTAATCAAAATCGATTTTGCAAATGAAATGCATATCTTTAGTAAATACATCAACTTTGCATCATTTTTCATAAATAATACAAATGCATACGTTTAAACTTTACATGTATTTTTATAGCATTAGTCTTATAAATATTTTATCAAAATACATTTTTTTTTGTATAAAACACTTGTAACATCTTTTAAACATGCATTGCACTCTTAATATAATAATAACCTAGGTTTGAACGTACAACCGCAAGTTAGCGGATCTTAGAGGGCGCCTAACCCCTTCCCTTTAGATGAATAAAGAACCCTTGTCCAGAATCTCACATTAGTTCTGCAGACCATTAAAATAGAGTTAATGTTGACTTTACCTAGTTGACATTTAAGTGTCCTAATTCACTCAAATTAATTAGGTGGCGACTCCGCGATCCCTTTAGCATCTTTTAGCACCTCTTCAGCACTTTAGCATTATTTTAGCAATTTAGCCTTTTAGCATATTTTCTAACATTTTCTAAGCATGGATTCGCTGAATTTGTCGCGGTCGAAAAAGGGCGTGACAGAGAGCAAGAAGGATTTTTGTGAAAGCTTATTTGAACATTTGTGATATGATCACAGATGATGATACTTCTATTTATAGCTTATAAGAACTACATCACGAAACAGATAAGAAAGATCTAGAAGGAGAAGAACTAAATTAGTTAGAAAACTGAACTAACTATCTAAACTGACTAACAAACTAAGTGCACTAATCTCGTGTTTGCTTCTGCATGCTGTTGATGTGGTCCACATCTCTGTGGTCTATTCTTGTATGGAATGACGAAGTTGCTTCTGTTTTGTATAGCCGAGCATCGAACAATGCTGAATATAAGGTGTGGACTGCTTTGATGTTTTGGGTTGAGTTTCCTTAAGCCCAACTGTGAGCATTGTGAGCAAAGGCACAATACCTTTCTTAATATTCTCAATACTCTCAACATCCCCCTCAAATTAGGTACCGAAACAAGTTTTTCATGCCTAGTTTGGATAACAAATATGCATGTTGTACTTGAGTAAGGCCTTTGGTCAGAATGTCTGCTGGTTTATCAGACGTAGGAATGTAGAAATTTGAAACCAATCCTTGTTGAACCTTTTCCCGAATAAATGACAATCAATGTCAATATGCTTAGTGCGTTCATGGAATACCGGATTGGCAGCAATTTGGATAGACGACTTGCTATCACAATATAAAGGAACATACATATTTAACATGATCCCAAGCTCGGTGAATAAACCAGAGACCCAAATTATTTCTCCAACCAGTAATGCCAAGCTTCTATATTCTGCCTCTGCAGAGCTTCGAGAGACAATTAGTTGTTTCTTGGACTTCCACAAAATCAGTGAAGAGCTAAAAAAAACACAAAATACCCAGTGACAAACTTTTATGTATCACAATATCCAGAAAGACTGTTGGACTCACCGGCAGGCATAAACAGGCCCAATCTTGGAGCTTGTTTAATATACTTCACTACTCTGTGAGCTGCTGCCATGTGAGACTCATTTGGTTCTTGGATGAACTGACTGAGACTCTGAACAACAAAGCTAATATCAGGCCTACTGTTTGTCAAGTATAGTAATCTGTCAATCAACCTCTGATAAGTGGCAGGATCTTTTAATAAGGGGTCTTTCAGCATAGTGTCTGAGGTAACTCCAAGTATCTGAGCATGCATATGTGTATCATATAGCACATTAGTAAGCTTAATATTCAACTCCATGGGTGATCCTACCGGTTTAGCACCTAACAATCCCATTTATGCTATCAACTCAAAGCATACTTCCTTTGATGCATGACAATCCCAGTTTTATTCCTAGCAAATTCAAAACCCAAAAAAATATCTTAATTTTCCAAGATCCTTGATCTTGAAGTGCTGCTGTAGTATAGACTTGGTCTCCTATATAAGAACTTCATCATTGCCTGTAATTAACATGTCATCCACATATATAAGAACCACCACCACTGTATTTTTTACTCTTTTTGTAAGGAGAGAGTATTCCAAATGTCTCTGTGTAAAACCAAATGACATCAAGACAGTGGTTAACTTGATGTTCCACTGTATCGAAGCCTGTTTAAGCCCATATAGTGACTTCACCAGCCTACAAACCTTTTCTTTTTCATGTGTGAACCCCTGAGGCAGAGTCACGTACACCTCCTCATTAAGATCTCCTTGTAGGAAGGCATTAAACACATCCATCTGATGCACAACCCATCATTTTACTGCAGCCACAGAAATTACAGACCTAACTGTCACCATCTTTACCACTGGTGAGAAGGTATCTTGATAATCAATACCCTCCTTTTGGTTGTATCCCTTGGCCACAAACATTGATTTGAATCTTTCTACCGCACCATCTGCCTTGTACTTAATCTTGTATACCCATTTACAACCTATAGCCTTTTTGTGAGCAGGTAGGTCAACTATCACCCAGGTATGATTCTCTTCAAGGGCTTTAATCTCAGCCTTCATGGCCTTCATCCATCTCTGATCTTTTGCAGCCTCAAAATATGAATGTGGCTCATATTCTTCAACAAGTTTAGAGATGAAGCTTTTATATGCTACTGAAACTCCAGCATAGCTGACATTATCAGATAGTGGATATAGACATGGCTGTCCATTTTCTGATCTTACACCAGGCTGGATGAAATCCTTCATCCATAAAGGTTGTTTTCTGCTCCTGCTGGATGTTCTTATTTTTTTGCATCTGTAGTCTCAGGAATTCCTGCAACAACTTCCATAAAATCAGCTACTCCTTCACTCTCCATCAATACCTCATCACTGCCTAGATGTGTTGCATCATCAATTGCCATTTGTGCAACATCTGTATTGATTAATTCAGCTTCTTCAGTATGAACACATGTGTTCTCAGCAGCAGATTCATCAAGATATCATTTATCATCATAGGAACTTTGTAACTCCATACTGTTGTCTTTGTATTGCTTGAAAGGAAACATGTTTTCATAAAAACACACATCCCTGCTTACAAAAATAGTTTGGTTAGTCAGATGCAATAACTTGTATCCCTTTTGCAAGATATCCAAGAAGAATCGACTTGATCGCCTCTAAAGATCAAACTTGTCCTCTTTCCTCAGATTTGTAGCATAGCAAAGACATCCAACTACCCTCATATGAGACAGATTAGGTGCTTTGTTGTATAACATTTCATAAGGTGATATATTACCTATCACCACAGATGGCACCATATTGATGATATAAACATATGCTTCTACATAATCTCCCCAAAATTTTGCAGACAGGTTACTTTGAAACTTAATACCCCTTGCAATCTCTAAAATGTATCTATGTTTCCTTTCCACTACTCCATTTTGTTGTGGAGTATGTGGACAAGAACTCCGATGAATTATTCCAAGTTGCTTAAACAGGTCATTACAAGAATTGTTAAAAATCTCTGTTCCATTATCTGATCTAACACTCTTAATAATCATGTTAAATTGTGTCTTAATCATTACAAATAGATTTCTTATAGCAGTAGACACATCAGACTTCACATTTAACAAAAAAATACAGGTCCACCTTGTGTAGTCATCCACAACAGTTAGGAAATACTTCATATTATTGTAAGTAGGGGTCTTATATGGTCCCCATACATCAAGATGTAAAAGCACAAAAGCTACAGTAGTTCTGCTATGACTAACAGGGAAAAGTTTCCTAGTTTGTCTAGCCATAGGACATACTTCACAATGTTGAATTGAAAAACTAAAACCATCTCCAAGGCCCCTTATTTTCCTTAAGACAGACATTGGTACATGTCCCATCCTTATATGTCAAAGCCCAGCTTTCAGCTCAGCTGTTGTGACTGCATTTGAGACAAATACTTGTGTCTATCTATCCATCTTTGAGTCTAACATGTACAGTCCATCTATTACCCTACCAATCTCCTTCACCTTCCCATTGAAGAGGTCATGTAGGACAAAAAAATCAGGAAAGAATCTTGCTGAACAGTTCAACTCTCTTGTAAGTCTTGACACCCAATTTTGTCTCATCTTTACTGAACATTTCATTTAGATCGTCCTTTTTATCTCCAATTAATTTTACTATGCTTCTCAGTCTTGAAAATCGTCAAAAAAATAAGTAGTTTTAATATTCTTCACTAGTTATCGCATAATTTTACAATATCAAGTATTACATTTTTTATAATATAAGCAAAACAATTTTAATATCTCGTCGTCAGTATTGATGATCGATTTTCTCTTAATATGTTTTTCAATTACTAAATTAATCATTTTTTATGAATATTATATTCAAAATTAAATACATATATTAAATCTTTTATCGTATTTTATGCGTGTGCATTTTTTAAATTAATTAAGTTGAAGGAAGCATATTTTATTTTAATTGAGAGATTTGGACTAATTATCTATTAATCTCCCAACAATAAAACACCTATTTTCTACCCAATTCTCATTCCCAAATTAAATAATCATCAACCTGTAATTTCCCCCAGCCCAAACACAAGCCCAACGTCCACACTCGCTTTTTCATTTTTCACATTGATATATCTTGACCCGGCCCAAAATCCTCTTCTTCAACACCTAACTACATAACCAAACTAAATCCCTAAAATCAAACCAAAATCCTATCGATTTCCAACCGATAACCCTTCGATCCACCGGATAAACGGCATCGCTACCGCTACCCATCATCTCCCATCACCCACCTTTTCCCCTTCTTCTCGAATCATTCGAACGTTGAAACTCGTGTGAGGTTGCCTCGACAGCAGATCGTCTTGAACAGAGAAGAGACGATGATTATATCCTTCGCCTCATCAGATTTCGTCCTTAAACCATTAGGTAATGGCGATACCTCCGTCCCAACTGCCTTTTTTGTCAAAATAGGGTAAATCAGACGCTTTTCGATCCGATTTTTTCAATCATAGCAAATGTCACTTTCATTCCGGTCCTTTGTGAATTCAAATTTCAAATTCAAGGATGAAGCCTCTTAATCTTGATGCATAAATACAACCCTTTGGGTTGTCTTGAGGAGATTTTAGTTTTTCAAGGCCTAGAACAAAAAAACTTATTCTTACTATTTTGAAATCGTTGCAAAAATCGAAAGAAACCTTTCTTTTACTCTCACCGCTTGTAAAAGCCATAAAATCCTTAAACTTTTGCCCTTCTTCAATCGCATAGTATAAAAACATCTCCGAGTGGATTCGACGAGTCGAAACGACGCCTCGGTTCGCTACCCGAAAAAGGTAAACTCAACGAACTCAAACTCCTACTACTTCCCTATATTTCTTGTTTGTTACGTTTATGTTTATATTCAAAAATCGGATTTTTGTATGATCTGTTATGTTATATCAATATGATGTAATATGTGCTACTATTTTAGTATTGGTTTCTGTGTTAAAAGAAAATGACACTGGACACAATCAAGATCGTATGTAGTTAAGAATTAATATGCCCCCCCTGCTCTTTATATGTTATAAATGTCTGAGAATAAGAGTTTAGAACTATGTCTGGTTGATTATGGGGGCTAAATATGTTTGTTTGGATCTCTTATCATAGTTAGTAGGGGGTTTAATTTGAAATCCTAGTCAATATGCTTATGAGCTAATGTGCATAAGTGTATAATGGTAGAAGTTGGATGGGAAATTTATACAGGTCTTAGCTTCAATTCCTTTATGCCTTTATTAGATATAAATCTTTGTGATGTGTGTATCTTGTTAAAGTCTGAAATCGAGATCATTCGGTATATATATATATATTTTAAAAGTAATGGCATGTTGATTTTTTTGAACCTAGGAAGACTGTTTGATTATCATTTTGGCATTATTGTATGCCTTGGTCTAAGCGACCTACATATGCGAAATATCCTCCCGATTAATCCTCTACAGCTTAGCTCTGTTTATCTTGGATGTGCACTGAATCGTTATAAATCTATATCATCTGTTTGAGTGTAAAAATGTTTTGCTTTAGGATTATAGTACTCTCTTAAGTCATCTTGTCGTCGGCATGAAACTATCTATAGATTGATCGATTCACATGCCTCATTTGGATTGTTTGAGGTCACTATGCCAAGACATATAGTGTTGAATGCGAATGTGAGTATCTAATTTATGTTAAGTGATTTTTAGTCTCAAAAACATGTTGTTGTCTATTATATGATCACCTCCATGTATCTGTCATTTTACTGCCAAGATGAGAAAGTTGAAGTATACATGGTAGACTTGAGTATACAGGATGTAAGGCTCGGATATATACCGTATATATCGGGGTTTATATATATTTATATACCCTTAAAGTGTACCACACCGCTTGGCATATTTCGCATATTGCTCTCTTTGTGAATTGGGCCCGCAGATTTCCCTTTAACATATGTACATGGGCTTGGCTTAACCCATCCTCCCGTTTCTGGCTTTCCTTTTGTTTCCTATCGCTATATATTTATTTTGGCTAAACCCACTTTTGTTGATGGCGAAGACGTCATTGTTGTTTTATTTGAAGTAGAACTATCTTGTCTATACGTTTGACCAAGAATCATGAGTATATACATGTTTCTCTACTTACTATTAGTATAAGGCCCGATGCCTGGGCCGAACAATTTTTGTTTTACATTATTTTATTTATTTTTGTTTGGATCTGTTGTTTCGTTTTGGAGGCTGTTACAATTAAACAAATAGTTAATATATATATATGTGTGTGCGTGTGTTTAAGTTCACGTTGTTTGGATCTGTTGTTTCGTTTTGGAGGCTGTTACAATTAAACAAATAGTTAATATATATATATATATATGTGTGTGTGTGTGTGTTTAAGTTCACATAAGTACTCACTTTAGTTGTTTATTGTTGGCAAGGTTTGGAATATTTTCTAATTCTTTTCCTTTCCTTTCTTTTATTTTACATGAAATGCATCGGGAGCAACGAAGAGTCTCGTTACGAGACTCAATGCAACCATGACGAAATGAAGATCCGCATCCATGTCCCTTGCATTCCCGACTTCAGAAATTTCAAAACAAAATAGGGCGGGATGACATCGTCACTCGCTTTAGTCATCTTAATTCTTTAAATTTCGTCATCTTTATTTGTCGTCTTGTTATCTTATTATGTAACCCTGTATAATTATTGAAATGCCTAGAATAGTTAGACCTAGATTAACAATTAAAAAAGGGGTAGTTCTAAAATCGGAAACCCAACGCTAGATTATTTTAGGCTCGTTATACATGTCTAAGCTTTCAAAACAATTTGGTCACCTTTTATTTGTATGATTAATTATAGGGAAAATAAGGTTTTACTTTTACCTAATTTGCTAAAAAATAAACTTTCACAAAAAATCATCTCTTGGTATTTTAAATAAAATTGTTTTCTCTTTACTTTCAATTGCCAAAACATAAGTATTTTACAAATAAAATAAAGGCATATTTTTACCTATACATGTATTTTTATAAATAAGTCTTACAACTCTTTTATGTTGTCAAGAATGCGTCTTTCGTTATTAAAAACTTGCAACGTCTTTTATTTAACATTTATAAAAGATTACATGTTAGCACAATAATTTTAAAACCTAAGTTTGAACGGACAACCGCGAGTTAGCGGATCCTTTAGGATGCCTAACCCCTTCCCTTTAGGATAATAAAGAACCCTTACCTAGAATCTCACATAGTTTCACAGACCTTTAAAATGGAGATCATTCGTAGTATTTTATGCTACATTTTCAGTGTCCTAATTCACTATAATAATTAGGTGGCGACTCCTTTAAATAGCAATTTTAGGAATCCAACCATGCGTAGCGGTAATCCCGTTTCCGACTCCGGTTGAAAATGGGGTGTTACAGCATGGCGACTCTGCTGGGGATTTTAGGTTCTTAACCACAACAAACATAGGTTAATTTATTGTGCTTTATTTTCTTTATTTTGCTTAAATTGCTTCCTTTATGTTTTACACTTATTTGCTTTTATTGTTTTGCCTAAATTATTCTGCTTTACATATAAATATTTGCATATTGTATTAAACTGCTATTTGTTACCGCTTTCCTTAAATTGACATTCCGCTCATATTTCTCCCACTCTGGAAAATTCACACAATCACACACTACATGCGAGGTGCGCTTGGTGCATCAGCAAAATTCTTTCTTCAAAACCCAAATTTAGGAGAGTTGGTAATAGACGCGGAGAATCCGGTCCAACCGGGTCACAGAGCCTTCTCACTCGAGTAGTCCGCTCGGGAACCTTGTGTCTAGTGAAGCCAAATCTTAGAAACTTAGGATAGAGCTATACCACCCTTTATTTTTAAGTCACGACGATTTATCTTAGGTGGGTTGATCCCTGGTATCGACGCCACAATTAGGAAAACACCAAAACTTGTCGACGGGTTTCTCAACCCAACGACCAATCAGCATACTATGTGTAGCGTGACAATGATAGACAAATCCAAACCTAATCATGACATGCCAAAATTGGGAAAAGTGCACCGTCATTTGGTCGCCATTTCCAACAAAAGCATTACAGTTGGGCGACTTGGACAAATCCATCATAACCTCGCATATTTGACGTTTAGGCCTACCTCTGGCATAAAGAGGTCCCAAACATGTTAGAGCACGCACTTGATTTGCAATTTGCTTATTGTTATGTATTGCCTGCAATTCTTTGCATATTATACTAACTTGGTTTGCTTCATTTATTAGAAGGTTATTTTGCTTAGCTTATCCCCAAAAGGTTGATTCGTGTTGACTGGTAGAAGCACAATCATCCAACAAATGACCAATTCAGAGGCACCAGAACGAAACAACTTAGGACTCGTCCCCGTTCCTGTAGAGGATGCAGTGGCGTTAGAAAGGAGAAACACCAATGATCAAAACCTCGTCAAACTATTGCAAAGAAATGGAAATCATGCGCAGAAATAGAAAGGCTCAAATATCACAAACATGTCTATTAGTTTGAATGCACCACTCCTGCAGCGCGGACAAATGCAATCATGTCACAAACCTCGAGCTTCCACTTCCCAAAACTCCCGCAAAGACCGCAACATACCACCATACCAAAATGTCACTCACCCTGGTCAATTTGCAAACCGACCTCCAAAATGATCCGTTTATTACATACACATCTTATCCTCCACCTACCTATATCTCCCCACTCAGTCCAAATTGCCAGGCCACCCAATACGAGCAGAGGACACACATCATTGGTCCTAACAAACAATATGGGGGATTAACACATCCGACCGAAAGCCAACCATTTATTATGCATGCATCCTCTCAAGAGACAGATCAATACAAGGAAATGGAGCGGACTGAGCGAGTGATGAAAATATGGCAAAAGAAATCCATAGTTTGAAAGAGGCATTTAGAAGCATTCAGATGAACAAGGGGGAGGCAGGTTTAGAATATGAAAACTTATGTATGCACCCCGATGTTGAATTACCTATGGGATACAAGGTGCCCAAATTTGACATGTTCGATGGAAAGGGGAATCCTCGAGCTCATCTAAGGTCATATTGCGATAAATTGATTGGAGTTGGGAAAAATCAAGCAATCATCATGAAATTATTCATCGTGAGTCTAACAGCGAGGCTACCGGATCGTACATACGCCAAGCACCGAAAATGGGGCGGTTGGAATGCCATGGCACAAGATTTCATGGATAGATTCAGATTCAACACCGATAATCGCATCGATAGATTTTATCTTATGAAACTTGAAAAGAAATCCACGAAACTTTCGAGAATACGCCCGAGGTGGCTAAGCAGCAAAGGTCCAACCTCCAATGGCAGAGAGCGAAATGACCACCTTGTTTGTGCAGTCGTTAAAAGACGCGACGTATTATGAAAAGATGATCAGTGTAATTGGGCGAAGTTTTGCAGAAGTCGTGAGAATGGGCGACTTCGTGGAAGAAGGCATTAAGACAGGCAGGATTACAAACTCGACAAATTTACAAGCAACTAGCGAGCAATGCGATCGATTCCATGGAGGTACCTCACAGAGGAAAATGGATGATCACCTCCACATGGTCATTCGAACATAGGCGAACAACTTCCGCCAGATCAAAGCCCACCGCGTTTACTATAACCAAAACACTCAAAATCCACAATATACTATCAAGATCTGCGCTACCCCATATCCCGCTTTACCATACCAAACAAGCATATCCAAAATACTCACCACAATCACGAACTGCAAATCGGACCCAAACCCCGCATAAATCGAAAGAAAGCCAACGAACCTATACACCTTTAGCCGAACCTATAGCCCAAGTGTATGAAAAGTGAAAGCCAGGGAATACTCCAACCAATTCGAAATACCCTGTGCCTATATCCCGAGGCACGATGAAACCAAACATTGTGCATACCACTCCGTGTCGGCGGGCACGACATCGCAAATTGTTATACACTCAAGGACAAAATAGAGGAGTTAATCGAAGAGGGAGTCATTCAGCTGAAAGATGCCCCTCTCAGGGTAAACAATAACCTTATTCCCGGCTATGAAGATGCTCATGTGAGCATGATAGCTAAAGATGGAGAAAACAACGAAGCGGACTATTACGCCCAGAAAAGGAAGAAAATTGAATCATCGACCAACCGCCGAGAAGAGAGGTGCTCGCGGAGATTGTTTAACTGATGAATAAGTCATTTGTTTAGTTGTGTGCTGCAAGAGATGATCCTACTGAAGACTCAACCATTGAAGACTCAGAGCAAGAAGACAAGTGGACTCGTGCCCCTGCCCTGGCCCGCCGAGTCCGGAAATAGTTAATTTAATATATTTCTCCTTTGCTTGTAATTGGAACTACGTGTGACCTGATTCCCTTGGCGGATACGTAGGCGGCCACATCGGCTTCGGTCCCACCTTTTAGAAAAATCCCAATTTCTCCTTTGCTTGTAATTGGAACTACGTGTGACCTGATTCCCTTGGCGGATACGTAGGCGGCCACATCGGCTTCGGTCCCACCTTTTAGAAAAATCCCAATTTCTCCTTTGCTTGTAATTGGAACTACGTGTGACCTGATTCTCTTGGCGGATACGTAGGCGGCCACATCGGCTTCGGTCCCACCTTTTAGAAAAATCCCAATTTCTCCTTTGCTTGTAATCGAACTACGTGTGACTGATTCTCTTGGCGGATCGTAGCGCCACATCGCTTCGGGTCCCACCTTTTAGAAAATCCCAATTTCTCCTTTGCTTGTAATTGGAACTACGCGCGATACGATTCCTCAAGGATACGTGGCGCCACATCGGCCGGTCCCACCTTTTAGAAAATCCCAATTTCTCTTTCGCTTGTAATCGGAACTACGTGTGACCTGATTCCTTGGCGGATACGTGGCGCCACATCCGGCCGGTCCCACCTTTTAGAAAAATCCCAATTTCTCCTTTCGCTTGTAATTGAACTACGTGTGACTGATTCCTTGGCGGATACGTGGCGCCACATCGGCCGTCCCCACCTTTTAGAAAAATCCCAATTTCTCTTTGCTTGTAATTGAACTACGTGTGACTGATTCCTTGGCGGATACGTGGCGCCACATCGCCGGCCCCACCTTTTAGAAAAATCCCAATTTCTCCTGCTTGTAATTGGAACTACGTGTGACTGATTCCTTGGCGGATACGTGGCGCCACATCGCCGGTCCCACCTTTTAGAAAATCCCAATTTCTCCTTTGCTTGTAATTGAACTACGTGTGACACGATTCTCGGCGGATACGTGGCGCCACATCGGCCGGTCCCACCTTTAGAAAAATCCCAATTTCTCCTTTGCTTGTAATCGAACTACGTGACATGATTCCTCATGGATACGTGGCGCCACATCGCCGGCCCCACCTTTAGAAAAATCCCAATTTCTCCGCTTGTAATTGGAACTACGTGTGACTGATTCCTTGGCGGATACGTGGCGCCACATCGGCCGGTCCCCACCTTTAGAAAATCCCAATTTCTCCTTTGCTTGTAATCGAACTACGTGTGACTGATTCCTTGGCGGATACGTGGCAGCGCCACATCCGTGGCCCCACCTTTTAGAAAAATCCCAATTTCTCTGCTTGTAATCGAACTACGTGTGACTGATTCCTCATGGATACGTGGCGCCACATCGGCCGGTCCCACCTTTAGAAAAATCCCAATTTCTCCTTGCTTGTAATGGAACTACGTGTGACTGATTCCTCATGGATACGTGGCGCCACATCGGCTTCGGTCCCACCTTTTAGAAAAATCCCAATTTCTCCTTTGCTTGTAATTGGAACTACGTGTGACCTCATTCCCTTGGCGGATACGTAGGCGGCCACATCCGTTTCGGTCCCACCTTTTAGAAAAATCCCAATTTCTACTTTGCTTGTAATTGGAACTACGTTTGACCTGATTCCCTTGGAGGATACGTAGGCGGCCGTTTCGGCTTCGGTCCCACCTTTAGAAATTTTAATTTCACCCAATTTCGCTTGTAATGAACTACGTCATGACCTGATTCCCTCATGGGGATACGTAGGCGGCCTAAATCGGCTTCGGTCACACCATTAGGAAACCTTCCCTTATTTTGAAAACAACATAATATACAAACAACCCTATGGAGACCCACTTTAGGCCAAACGCCCTTTGCATATTCAGAACTGGGACAAGGTAGAAAACCAGGCAGGGGTTGTGAGTCCAAACAAGGCAGACGTCCGAGCATCAAGAGTCAAAACTACAAAGTCAATGCGAATCAACCCCCCCTCAAATTCACAAATTTTCTTTGAGCGCAGGTTCTTCATGTTAGCAGAAGCAGACAGACATCAACAATCAAATCCCACAACAAAGTCTAGCGCATCAGCTCGGGTCTAGAGTCAAATTGCAATCCATGTAGTGCACAAACGCACAACAAAGACATCATTACAACAACATCTCAGCATTCACATCATCTGGCATATCAGGGACGACATCTCTACCTATATAGTTGCCTTTCTCAAATATTTATCATTCTGTTTTAACAGTTATACACTAATTTTTCTCAAGCTTAGCTTGCAGGAGCATTTATTATACATGCAGCAAAGAAGAATACCAAAACGACGCCACGTCCGAAAACGACGCCACGCCCAAAACGACGCTAAGTCCTAACGTCCAAAAACGACGCCAGGTCAAAAGCGACACGCCCAAAACGACGCCGAGTCAAACGACTCGAGTCCGAAACGACTCACGTCCAAAACGACGCCACGACGCCAAGTCCCAAAACGACGCCAAGTCCGAAAACGACGCTGGTACGCCGAGTCAAACGACTCGGTCGAAAGCGACTCACGCGTCAAAGCGACGCCTCGTCCGAAAATGACGCCAAGTCCGAAAACGACGCCACGTCCGAAAATGACTCCACGTCCGAAAACGACGCCATGTCCGAAAACGACGCCACGTCCGAAAACGACGCAAAGTCCGAAAACGACGCCACGTCCAAAAACGACGCTAAGTCCGAAAACGACCCCACGTCCAAAAACGACGTCGAGTCCGAAAACGACTCCGAGTCCGAAAACGACTCCACGTCCGAAAACGACGCCACGTCCGAAAACGACGTCAAGTCCGAAAACGACGCCAAGTCCGAAAACGACGTCATGAGTATATCACCTCTACGCAAGGACACTTTCTCTACTCTAAAAATTGCATTCTTGTTCATGTTTTATTACTCTGTCTTAGCAGTTATGCACTAACTCTTTCTTGAGCTTTAGTCTACAGGGGCAGTTGGAGTAAGGACAACATATCCGCATTCGCAACACGTCCGCATCCACACAACATGCATCACATTTTTGCAGGATAACATTTTCTACTCACAGTTACATTGCTTTTAAAATTTTGCATCATCATTTGCCTTATGATTATGCACTAACCGCTTGTTTGTTTAAGCCTTAGCATACAGAGTGAGCACAACGTGGAACTACCTCACTACCGAACCAAGCAATTTGTACCTCGAACGTCGATCCGCTCTCTCCAAAGATCCTGCAACGCCAATGACCCCAGTGTCATCATAATTCGACACTGGGACAAATTTTAAATCTACTCCCTCTTTGGTTTTAATTTTCTAGCGTCACAGAACCCAGTGTCATCATAATTCGACACTGGGACAAATTTTGAATCAGCATCCGCCCTGCTTTAATTTTTTAGCATCACAGCAACCCAGTGTCATCATAATTCGACACCGGGACAAATTTTGAATCTACGTTCGTCCGCCTTAAATTTTTTCAGCATCACCATGGTATCCCAGCGTCGTCATAACTCGACACTGAGACAAAATTTTGAATTTTGCGTCAGTCTCGTCTTAATCGCCCAACATTTTTAATTCTAAGGATCGAGACTAAATTGGCTTTAAGTCAACGTCTTTTTCCGAAGATTCTTCCATCATCTCCATACAAAGATGGACAAGCTGTTGACACCCAATTTTGTCTCATCTTTACTGAACATTTCATTTAGATCGTCCTTTTTATCTCCAATTAATTTTACTATGCTTCTCAGTCTTGAAAATCGTCAAAAAAATAAGTAGTTTTAATATTCTTCACTAGTTATCGCATAATTTTACAATATCAAGTATTACATTTTTTATAATATAAGCAAAACAATTTTAATATCTCGTCGTCAGTATTGATGATCGATTTTCTCTTAATATGTTCTTCAATTACTAAATTAATAATTTTTTATGAATATTATATTCAAAATTAAATACATATATTAAATCTTTTATCGTATTTTATGCGTGTGCATTTTTTAAATTAATTAAGTTGAATGAAGCATATTTTATTTTAATTGGGAGATTTGGACTAATTATCTATTAATCTCCCAACAATAAAACACCTATTTTCTACCCAATTCTCATTCCCAAATTAAATAATCATCAACCTGTAATTTCCCCCAGCCCAAACACAAGCCCAACGTCCACACCCCTCAGTTTTTCATTTTTTCACAGCCCAATATATCTTGACCCGGCCCAAAATCCTCTTCTTCAACACCTAACTACATAACCAAACTAAATCCCTAAAATCAAACCAAAATCCTATCGATTTCCAACCGATAACCCTTCGATCCACCGGATAAACGGCATCGCCGCCCTGCTACCCATCATCTCCCATCACCCAGCCTTTTCCCCCTTCTTTCTGAATTATTCAGAACGTTGAAACTCGTGTGAGGTTGCCTCGAACAGAGATCGTCTTGAACAGAGAAGAGACGATGATTATATCCTTCAGTCTCATTGCATTTCGTCCTTAAACCATTAGGTAATGACGATACCTCTGTCCCAACGGTTCCTTTTGTCAAAATAGGGGTAAATCAGCAGACCTTTTCGATCTGGATTTTTTTTCAATCATAGCAAATGTCACTTTCATTCTGGTCCTTTTGTGAATTCAAATTTCAAATTCAAGGATGAAGCCCTTAATCTTGATGCATAAATACAACCCCTTTGGGTTGTCTTGAGGGAGATTTTTAGTTTTTTCAAGGCCTAGAACAAAGAAACACTTATTCTTACTATTTTGAAATCGTTGCAAAAATCAGAAAGAAACCTTTCTTTTACTCTCAGTCCTGCTTCAGAAAAGCCATAAAATCCTTAAACTTTTGCCCTTCTTCAATCGCATAGTATAAAAACATCTCCGAGTGGATTCGACGAGTCGAAACGACGCCTCGGTTCGCTACCCGAAAAAGGTAAACTCAACGAACTCAAACTCCTACTACTTCCCTATATTTCTTGTTTGTTCTGTTTATGTTTATGTTCTGAAAAAATCGGATTTTTGTATGATCTGTTATGTTATATCAATATGATGTAATATGTGCTACTATTTTAGTATTGGTTTCTGTGTTAAAAGAAAATGACACTGGACACAATCAAGATCGTATGTAGTTAAGAATTAATATGCCCCCCTGCTCTTTATATGTTATAAATGTCTGAGAATAAGAGTTTAGAACTATGTCTGGTTGATTATGGGGGCTAAATATGTTTGTTTGGATCTCTTATCATAGTTAGTAGGGGGTTTAATTTGAAATCCTAGTCAATATGCTTATGAGCTAATGTGCATAAGTGTATAATGGTAGAAGTTGGATGGGAAATTTATACAGGTCTTAGCTTCCGAATTCCTTTATGTCTTTATTAGATATAAATCTTTGTGATGTGTGTATCTTGTTAAAGTCCTGAAATCAGATCATTCGGTATATATATATATTTTAAAAGTAATGGCATGTTGATTTTTTGAACCAAGGAAGATCGTTTGATTATCATTTTGGCATTATTGTATGCCTTGGTCTAAGCGACCTACTACATGCGAAATATCCTCCCGATTAATCCTCAAGCTTAGCTCTGTTTATCTTGGATGTGCACTGAATTGGTTATAAATCTATATCATCTGTTTGAGTGTAAAAAATGTTTTGCTTTAGGATTATAGTACTCTCTTAAGTCATCTTGTCGTCGGCATGAAACTATCTATAGATTGATCGATTCACATGCCTCATTTGGATTGTTTGAGGGTCACTATGCCAAGACATATAGTGTTGAATGCGAATGTGAGTATCTAATTTCGTTAAGTGATTTTTAGTCTCAAAAAACATGTTGTTGTCTATTATATGATCACCCCATGTATCTGTCATTTTACCGCTTTCGATGAGAAAGTTGAAGTATACGGTGGTAGACTTGAGTATACAGGATGTAAGGCTCGGATATATACGGTATATATCGGGGTTTATATATATTTATATACCCTTAAAGTGTACCACACCGCTTGGCATATTTCGCATATTGCTCTCTTTGTGAATTGGGCCCAGATTTCCCTTTAACATATGTACATGGGCTTGGCTTAACCCATCCTCCTCGTTCTCGGCTTTCCTTTTGTTTCCTATCGCTATATATTTATTTTGGCTAAACCCACTTTTGTTGATGGCCAAGACGTCATTGTTGTTTTATTTGAAGTAGAACTATCTTGTTTATACGTTTGATCAAGAATCATGAGTATATACATGTTTCTCTACTTACTATTAGTATAAGGCCCGATGCAAGTAACAATTTTTGTTTTACATTATTTTATTTATTTTTGTTTGGATCTTTGTTTTTCGCTTTTGGAGGTCATTACAATTAAACAAATAGTTAATATATATATATGTGTGTGCGTGTGTTTAAGTTCACGTTGTTTGGATCTGTTGTTTCGTTTTGGAGGCTGTTACAATTAAACAAATAGTTAATATATATATATATATATATGTGTGTGTGTGTGTTTAAGTTCACATAAGTACTCACTTTAGTTGTTTATTGTTGGCAAGGTTTGGAATATTTTCTAATTCTTTTCCTTTCCTTTCTTTTATTTTACATGAAATGCATCGGGAGCAACGAAGAGTCTCGTTACGAGACTCAATGCAACCATGACGAAATGAAGATCCGCATCCATGTCCCTTGCATTCCCGACTTCAGAAATTTCAAAACAAAATAGTATGACGACATCGTCACTCGCTTTAGTCATCTTAATTCTTTAAATTTCGTCATCTTTATTTGTCGTCTTGTTATCTTATTATGTAACCCTGTATAATTATTGAAATGCCTAGAATAGTTAGACCTAGATTAACAATTAAAAAAGGGGTAGTTCTAAAATCGGAAACCCAACGCTAGATTATTTTAGGCTCGTTATACATGTCTAAGCTTTCAAAACAATTTGGTCACCTTTTATTTGTATGATTAATTATAGGGAAAATAAGGTTTTACTTTTACCTAATTTGCTAAAAAATAAACTTTCACAAAAAATCATCTCTTGGTATTTTAAATAAAATTGTTTTCTCTTTACTTTCAATTGCCAAAACATAAGTATTTTACAAATAAAATAAAGGCATATTTTTACCTATACATGTATTTTTATAAATAAGTCTTACAACTCTTTTATGTTGTCAAGAATGCGTCTTTCGTTATTAAAAACTTGCAACGTCTTTTATTTAACATTTATAAAAGATTACATGTTAGCACAATAATTTTAAAACCTAAGTTTGAACGGACAACCGCGAGTTAGCGGATCCTTTAGGATGCCTAACCCCTTCCCTTTAGGATAATAAAGAACCCTTACCTAGAATCTCACATAGTTTCACAGACCTTTAAAATGGAGATCATTCGTAATATTTTATGCTACATTTTCAGTGTCCTAATTCACTATAATAATTAGGTGGCGACTCCTTTAAATAGCAATTTTAGGAATCCAACCATGCGTAGCGGTAATCCCGTTTCCGACTCCGGTTGAAAATGGGGTGTTACAGTAAGTTTAGAAACAGATAGAAGATTATATTTGAAATCTGGCACACATAACACGTGTTCTATAACATCACCTCCTGACAATTTGCAATTTCCCGTATGAGTTATGGCTGCAGTGTCTCCAGTGGGTATTTGAAATTTCCCTGTATCTTCTAGCAAATCAACTTTTTCAATCATATTTTTATTGGCAACCATGTGATTAGTTGCACCAGAATCCACTATCCAAGTAAAACATTAATTTTTCTTGTTATTAAACACATGATTACCTGCCATACGTGCCTTAGGGATTGTCACATCTGTTGTCTGCTGCAAGTTAGAGACTGCTGCATCTTGCTTAAGCATCTCAATAATCATCTGCTGCTTCTCTGGAGTGCATGATCTCAACAAGTGATCAAGTTGATCATGCGATCCATGTTGCTGTTGCTTATAGCTTCTCACATTCCTTTGATCTGAAAATGTCATATGTCCATAATCATCATAGGCCCGTGCATAACTCCTTCCCTCACCTGTCATTATCATATTTGCCTTTTTCTTTCCTTTCGAATCCTCAAGGTACCCTATGAGCTTGTAACACTTATCTCTAATATGTCTTTGCTTTTTACAGTAGTCACAGAACATCAACTTATAGCATCCTTCTCTGGTATGGCTTTTCATCTTATAATAATCACAGTATGCATTAGAACCATATGGTTTTTGTTGCTGTCTTGTTTGAGAAAACATGTTGATTAATGCCAAATTCTTATTATTGCCTCATGTGGACATGTACCCTCCTGTAAGCTGTTTTTGGCTCTCATCTTGAGCCATCATTGCATACGCCTGATTGACACTAGGTGTTGGTGTCATCAATAAGATGTGACTTCTCGCTTGATTATATCCCTCATTGAGCCCCATTAGAAACTCTAACCGTCTTTGATTGCCTAGGTGATTAATGTATTCCACAGGACTAGCACACTTACATGTAGGAGGAGGAATGATTGAGTCTATCTCATCTCATAGATCCTCCAATCTAGAATAGTAATGCGATACTGGTGACACACATTGATTTAGCATTACTAGATCATTTTTTAATTGATACACTCTCGACAGGTTTATTTTGTCAAGCCTCTCTTTCAAGTCATTCCACACATCATATGCAGTAGATCTATATAAAATACCACTCAACAAGTTCTTGTTAACATTCCTCATAATCCAAGACATGACCATTGCATTACACCTGTCCCATTGTTTCACATAATTGGAACCATAAGTATCTCTCTTCACAGATCCATCGACAAAACTGATCTTATTCTTCGTTAATAAGTTCAGTTTCATAACGCGATTCCACAAAGTATAATTTTCCATTAGTAGCAGCTGTATATCAACTTGAATGGCATTAGGCTTGTCGGAAGCACTCAAAAAAGTGGATGACTGTGGTCGACAATATTCGAATTTAAATTCGAACTCTCATCACCACCAGTCGAACCAAGTTGTGGAGTTTTGTCCATTTCTCTACACTTTTGTATGTCATTATAACTGCAGAATCAACACAGTTCAGTGTTGTTTCAAAAATTCCAAAAAATCGAAGCAATTGCTTGTGCAAAAAACAACACTAAGCATAAATTCACGATCTACTATTGAAACTCTGTCGAAGACATCTGAGATCTATCCTCCCAAGGCTTTGATACCATGTTAATTTTGTAATCAATCGACATGCAGCTACAACTCACTGCATTGGATTCAGATTCAACATGCAGAGTCTACATTCTGTATAGGAACTCAATTGGAGAGCAAGAAGGATTTTTGTGAAAGCTTTTCTATTTGAACATTTGTGATAGGATCACAAATGATGATACTTCTATTTATAGCTTCTAAGAACTACATCACGAAACAGATAAGAAAGATCTAGAAGGAGAAGAATCTAGAAAGGAGAAGAACTGAATTAGTTAGAAAATTGAACTAACTATCTAAACTGACTAACAAACTAAGTGCACTAATCTCGTGTTTGCTTCTGCATGCTGTTGATGTGGTCCACATCTCTGGAATTGATCTGTGGTATGTTCTTGTATGGAATGACGAAGCTGCTTTTGTTTTGTATAGCCGAGCATCGAACAATGCTGAATATAAGGTGTGGACTGCTTTGATGTTTTGGGCTGAGTTTCCTTAAGCCCAACTGTGAGCATTGTGAGCAAAGCCCAATACCTTTCTTAATATTCTCAATACTCTCAACAAAGTTATAGTTTAATTATCGTAATTTTTGTCTCTATTAATGATAACTATTTTTTTTTTGTGGTTACGTGAGGTATAAAGTTTGAATAACACCAAAGGTCTTTCTTCTCCTCCTCTATTAATGATAAATAACACTTGACACTTCGTCTCAATCTCTTATATAATTAATTTTATAATCTTCCTAATATCTGATTAGTTCTTCAATTTCTTATCTAATTGATTTCCTAAGTTTTATTAGATCTGAAATACCTTTATATTTTGTCTTAAAAGTGTTTCTCAAATAAGTCACTTGGCTTAATATCAAGGTTGACCGTCCTCCTTTTATTATAATATACTAGATTAAAAAGGAGAATTCACCTTCTAAACAATTCATCCAATGCATTCACCTTCTAAACAGTTCATCCAAAGACAAGGGACAAAAACTGGATACTAATTAATAAGTAATGAAATATTCTTCACAATTATTATATACAAGGAGATCAATGATTACCGTAAATAATGGATCTTGAGCCTAACTCAACTCCAAAAACTAGTTTGTACGATGAGTATTGTCTAAATCCATATAAGGAATTCATATTCTCAATCCATTTTCGATGTGAGACTCTTAACAGTTAATTTATGAAAAATCAAGCAAATTACCAAATGTGCCTAAATTATGCTTTACTTTATTACAGTAAAAATCCCCAATTTAACATTTTTTTTGGGTAATGACAATTTAACATTTTCTTAATTGGTCCGTTCATTCATAAAGGCTCAAATCAAGCGATATTTTTTGTACGTGTGAGAGCCATATAATATACTGGATTTTTTTAATCTAAATTAAAATAAAAGAAATAGTAGCACACAAAAAAGTTCCATCTTATTAAACAAACCAGAATTATAAATAAAAAAAGAGTATTAATTTTATTTTAAAGTAGTGAATGTAATACATAATAAAGCTTTTAAATTACACATTAAAAGGGGAAAATAAAGAAAGAAAAAGAGCAAGACTCAATTTTTATGAGTTCATTCTATCTCTCTTAACATAGTATCAGAATCAGACTCAATAAAAATAAAATTTAAGTAGATAATTTTTCTACACTATCAATACATATACATTCAATTATTTTTAATATAAGAAGTATTTTCCTCTTCTGCATATTTGTATGCTACTATATTCCTTTCACTAAAAAAAATTAACTGGTCCTATAAAATTATTTAACCGGTTTTCTGAATTTTATTTAATTCGAAATATATAAATTTTCGACAAATAAAAAATTACTCGTAAAAGAAGTTTCTGAAACGGGTACGAAGAGGAAACTTGGAAGGTCCCTTTTGGCAGGCGGAGGTCAAAAGGGACCCATCACTATACCAGTCCACCTTCACGTGGAAAATGTAAACAATGCAAAAAACCATATTCAGCTTTGCAATCATTTCTTTTTTGTATGCGGTTTCTCATTCGGATTCATATTGGGTCATATTCGAAATTTGAATCCGAGACCTCTAATTAAAAAAAAAATAACCACATTCTTTAATGATTTTAATCAAGTATTTTGTCTGTGTATAAAAAGTTTCCACTAACTAACAACACGATTAGAAATAATTATAATATGAAACAATAAACTATACAATTGATCTTCTAGCACAAAAATATTTTATACTGTTGTTTGGTTAGTGAATACGAAATTATAATATTATTCTCTGTTTGGTAAACTTTTGATTTCTAGATTAGTAATTTCGGATTGTTTATACCATAATTATTGTATCCGTTGTTATATGACATTGTCCTTCTCCAAATCTTTTCTCCCAATTTGATAGTAAGAAAATATCAAATTATAAAAGTTTATTCGAATTAATTTGCTTTAATTAATATATCTCACATTCTAATTTCAGTAATAATAATAACAACAACAACATATGCAGTGTAATTAAACAACGTGATCTAGGGAAATTAGAATGTACACATATCTTATCTCTACATTTTTGGGAGCAAAGAGTTTGTTTCCGATATATCATCGACTAACAAAGAATGTAGTCAATGTAAATTGCAAGAAAAACTAATCAAGAAAAATATGATGACTAAATAGCCAAATATAAAATAAATGGGAATACACACATAGAAACAATGCTCCAGGTAATACCTAAATACTGCTACTTAAGGAAAGGAGAAGAGGAGACGGAGAAGCTAGCCCCTCACCTTTCTCTCACACATCACGACAAAACTCAACTGCCTACTATCCTTCTATCCTGATCATCGACCTCCAAATATTCCTATCCACGGTCATGTTCTTAGTCAACTGAAGTAGTGTCGTGTTTTTTTTAAATGTTTCATTACAAAGGGGTACGGGTAGGGGAAGGGGAAATGAGGAGGGGATTACAACATTAGAATTCGAACCATCACCAACAATGTGAGAGTTCAGGTAGCCAACTAACTAAGCTACTAAGGGTGTGTTTGAATTAGCTTCTGACATAATTGATTCTGACAGAATTGATTCTGTCAGAAGTGATTTATGTTTGAATGCAACAATGTAAAAGTGATTCTTATAATTGATTATGTTTGGATAGTTTTGATCAAAATTGCTGTTGAATGTAGAATTATCAAAATGGACATACATATAAATAAAAATATACATATAAATAGATGGAAGTATGTAAATAAAAATTACAAATAGATAATAGAATTTAAAGTGCAATATAGTACTTAAATATTAGTAGAATATTATTACAATACTAATTTAAAGTGCAAATAATATTTAAATATTATTACAATACTAATTTTGCATGTACTCTATAATGTATTATTAATAGGAATAATATTATACTTAATATTTATTTTAAAAAGTACCTTGAAATCGGTTTTCAGTTAAAATTGTAGAGTATATTTTGCCGCATTTCTCGGGACTAGCTTCATTTAAAATTCTTGAACTAGCTTCATTTATATTAATAATACATTATAGAAAAATTAATAATATTATACTTAATAGTTATTTTAAAAAGTACCTTGAAATCGAAGTATTTGAAAGAAGACAATAGAAAAAGGAGAAGGATAATCCAAATGAGTTGCACTATTCTCATTCCTAAGTATGAGAAATGTCCTAAAATTAATAATAACATACTCAAAACAGAACATGAGTAGTATATTTGATTTTTTTAGTAATTATTTCTAGATATTTAAAGAGGGTAATGAAAGTTGTATATTTGAATATTTTTTTTAGTAATTATTTCTAGATATTTAAAGAGGATAATGAAAGTTGTATATTTGAATTTTTTTATTAATTATTTCTAGATATTTAAAGAGAGTAATGAAAGTGGATAGAGTTGTTGATGAAAATTAAAGAGGATAATAAATGAAAGGTTAAAATTCAAATTGAAATTAATTACAAAATTGATTCTGCCAGAATTGATTTTGGCCAGCCAAACATGTCAATTTTCTGATTTTCACGAAAGCAATTACCCAGTGGATACCCAAAAGCTAATCCAAACATACACTAAATTTCTACAATGTCATGTCATGTCTAATCAACTCCCCAGTTCTTCTTCGGTCTATCGACTCTATCCTACTTCTTCTAACTCATGCAATCATCAATCTCTCACTCCCCTAACTGGGGCATCCTTATTTAAAATAATATACCTCACATTTTAAATTTAAATTCAGTAATCAAAGATGGATATCAATAAAGATATGTTCATTAAATAATTTCATTATTATTTAATTTTATATTATAATTACCGACCAAACGATCCTAAATGGATATAAGATAAAATAAATTCCTTTTCAATAATCACATATTACACTTCCCAAGAAGACCCATCATCGACCCCACACCACCGAGTATATCACCCTTTGTGCTTATTCATCACAACGTAGGGATTAATCGCTTTCAAAGCCGCTTACTTTTTTGAGTTTTTCTCTTTAAAAAATGTCCATTTTTGTTAAAGGATCATTTGAAGTATAAAGTTGGGAGTCTTTGGATTTTGATTATTTGTGATGTTGAAAGTGTACGTGTTTACGTCGGGTTCGTACACACATTGAGATTTAAAAATTTACATTTTAAACCTGACGACAGTCAAATTGTAGTATGATAAGTAATGAAAATATAAAGGTAAGTGTAATATTTCGATAGAAGACTTACATTTTGAGACAATTAGCCAAGTAGTTGAATCTGTTACTTTGTGTAGTCCGAGGGTGCACACGCAAATGTCTCTCGATTTGTAAGTTCTAGGAGAACTGTGATGTAATTTGCTAAGTCAGGAATACTAGAAATTCTGATAGAGCTTTAGAAGAGATTTATCTCTTTTAGGTTTTAGTTGTTTTTGAAATGGGAGGTAAGCCCTCTATTTATAGTTATAAACAGAGGCTTAGGGTTTTCGTGGGCTGGGCCCAGCAAAATCCTGGACTGACTAAAATTTGGACTGCCAGAATCCGTATAGGCACCGTGGTTCCACTAAAGAGGGACTGCGGTGCTGCCCAGTGTCCTTGGCATCGCGGTCCCAAAACAGGGCACCGCGGTCCTGTCCTAATTTTCAGTCTTTTTCCATTTTAATGTCTCAGTCATCAACCGAACATATAGGTATAATTTCCTTCTAATTACATCCTTCAATCGACAGAATATTTGACTTAGTGTTACCATTCAGGCCTTTACATATCGTTACTAATTACATTAGGATCTTCACGAAACTCCTAGACTACGCCGGAAGACGAACCCAATATGTAAAGTTTAGCTACACCAAATATGTGAACTGAACCTATATGCGAGAAGATAAAATTCCTTCATTCATGACACACTCAATCAAACTTAGGATTTGTCAAGTGTCTATCCAAATGACTTGATTATTATAACTCATCTATATTAGTTGACAACATGACCATGTTACAGACATGTCCAATACATTGATCGATGACTTAGTCAACCTAATAACATATGAGTACCTGAGTGTTCACTCGAATAAAAATTCAAGGAATGAATCATTTATTGGCTCACATACCACCTTTAATCTACTTCGTAATGCACCCAAAACAAGCCGCGTCTCAACCTATAAGGCATTTGAGCTTAGAACAGAATCAAAGTACATTACTCCGTAAACAAGATTATAGTGACCTCAAGTCTAAGAACTTCTATCTCCCACACGTCGATGACATTATAGATATATAACAAAACAGTACATCAGTAGGGCATATCAATATTTCAACAAGTATCCATGTGTCCATCACGAGTTGTCATAACTCGTAGTAAGTGAGACATACTACATCCCCTAAGGATATGATGCAGACCACATGTCAACGTATCGCATATCATCGATATCCCAATTTTGATGATTATTAATCGAGGTAATTTAAGAATTACGTTATAAGATTAATTCTCACATCATTAATAAACACGTAAACTCTAGAGATGCATTTATAGAATATTATAAACAATCAACTAATAATTCAATAAATGCAAAAGCCATAATATTAATCATCCTTAATATAAATACGAATATGTATAAAGTACATTATGTCATAATATAATAATATAAATTCTCTCTAGAACATACATATACTTTCAGCATAGAGGAGCTTTAGCTGCTCGACGGTAAGGAGAAGAGTGGAAGCCATTTCCTTAATTATAATCTGCTAATTTTTTATTAGTAAAGGCTTTTTTCGTTAGTAAAGGCCAAGTACAATTCTTGATTATAATTTTGTATAGTTAGAGAGAGAGAGAAAGAAAGATGTCAGCTGATCTGGACTCCATATCAGAAGCAGCTTCTGGAGCGATTGGAGCTCTAGTTAGCACTACTATTTTGTACCCTCTCGATACCTGCAAAGCTAAGTACCAAGCTGAGGTTCAAGGCCATGGTCTCCGTAAATACAGGTTATTTTTTTCACTGATCATGGATTTTTTTAACTTTTTGTTTTGGGATTTTTTTGCTGTTTGATCGATTTTTTGGTTGTTTTGTATAAAAGGGTGTGTTTTCTTGAATCTTGGTGTTTTGTGGAGACAAAAACAATAAAGGGGGATGAATTTTCTATGAAGGGGTGGTGGGTGGATCAAGAGGAATTCTTGATTGGTAAGTAAAGTCTGGATCTTTAAAAGGGACTTTTTACATCCGATTCGTGTTTTGATTTTAGTTAACGGATCAACTGAAATCCATGTGGTCGAATCTAGTTTTTTCAAGGATAAAGTGAATTTTTGTCTTTGGAAAAGGTTCCATTGCTTAATTTAGATATATTCACCTTTATTAAAGAATTTGTTCTTCACATCATCATAGTTTTTCCTTGCCTTTTGGCTAAAAAGGCTTTCTTTTTGCAGAAACGAGAATACTGATTCTATAGTCAAACTTTTGGAAATGATTTTGTCGGTAGACCTTTAAAAATTCTAGCTTTCAATTGCTTACGTAAATAAGTTTCCAGTGTTCTACAGAGAAAGAAAGGGACGAGCCAAAATTTCCTAACTTACCAGGGTTAATAGATGACAATGATTTGTGCCTTAAAGTTTGTAACAATTTTTTTTGGTTCCCCGTGCGTTGTCATTACCCGCATTGGAGCCTGACTATATCCGGATTCGCACCGGGTAGAGCCCAGGGAAGCTCCCTACCAAGGATTTTTCCATACCCAGACTCGAACCCTAGACCTAAACAAGAAGGAGCAGTCCACATCCTTACAACATATAAGGATAGTCAGAAATTTCTGGAAGAACTGACTTATCAGAAAGAAAGGAAAGAAGTTTATGTGAGAACTGAGTTGTTCCAAGACTCCAACAACTAAGGGCATAAGTCAAAGGAGTCCATTAAGCATCAGTTGACCTTGTTAGCTAAGAGAATTTTTCATATAAAGATATGAATTTTTGTCTGCTTTATAAGAGTCAGTCTTCAATTTTTATTGACAATTAAGAGTCAGTGTTCATAATGTGTGAGATTAGCTGTGCTGTTGGCATTATTTATATTAACCCCATAAGTCATAATTATGTATCTTGCATATCTTTTGCTGATCCCAGGATCCTCAAAAGATTTCACTATTTTTCTGACTGTATTCTCTAGTAAAACTTGATTGGCATGGTGGGATTTGAGGTATTGCCTTCATATAAATTTCCAGGCAAGAAGGTTTTGTCATTATTGTACAAAAATCAGAGTGACGACGATTCTTGATCATCAAACTCACAAATGTCTAATCCGAAGAAATCTTGCTTTAGTCGATTAAGAAATTTTCTACCTCCTCTGGTTCAGGTCACTAGAGAGGCTTTTATTGGTTGCAGACCTTTGCTTTAAGTAGTTTAATTTTAACAGGGACATTTGGGAATCACATGATTACGTGCTTGAAGACAACATCATACCCAGTGTAATCCCACAAGTGGGGTCTGGGGAGGGTAGGATGTACGCATGCCTTACCCCTACCTTTGTGGGGACATCTCCTCTATTTTACATCTTTTAGTATGAGGGTTGGAATTTCCCATGTATTCTCATGCAAATGGAGCTTTTTGTCATGTCCCTTCGCTTCGTGTGATAACACTGTTTTTCAGGGTGTCTAAATTTTTTGGGTTAGTTATTATCTGTTTTTTGTTTACCAAGATGGCTGAGAAAATCTCCATTGAGCTTATAACCTAATTTACTGTAATGAGTCCTGCGTAATGCCAAAGTTTAAATCTCTGAATACTTACTAAGTTATTATGAAGATTTTGTCAACAACTGTGTTTCATTCTCGTGGTAGCGAGGAAGAGATATTTCCTGCTTTTCAATATTGATTCTGATTTCTGTATGACACACCACTCCTTTAAAGGTTTGGAATTTATGATGAAGTCTGGGACTGAGATGCCTTTAGTTTCTTTTACCGTGTTCCTTCTTTCAATTATTTATCTCATTGAAGTGACACAACACATCTAGAATTTGTAAATTGCACATCCTTTGTGACAATGTGCTAATATTTGACAAACTTGTTCTTTGATACCTCTCCGCTGCTTCTGTTAGAACATGGAGTACTATGCTTTTTTCGACATTGTTAATTTTGTCACTGATTCATTTTTGCCCTTCTGCAGGAATCTCTCTGATGTTTTGCTGGAGGCGATATCAACCGGTAGGGTACTGTCACTGTACCAAGGTCTGGGAACCAAGAACTTGCAATCTTTCTTTTCCCAGTTTGTGTATTTCTATGGATATAGTTACTTTAAGAGATTATATTTGGAGAAAAGTGGTGCCAAATCCATTGGAACAAGAGCCAATTTGTTAATTGCAGCTGCAGCTGGCGCTTGTACAGCAATAACAACTCAGGTAAGATTTTGTATACTTGCATCTGATTAGTTTCTTGTTAAGTGACTTGCTGGAAAAAGAAAAAGTAGTGCTGCTTCCTACTTTTATTTCAGTTGCATGTTGTGATGTGGCATAAGAGTGTGTTCTGAAGTCATATTTTATGATCAACAGCAAATGCTTCTTGAGGGACAAGCAAGCTTTTTGTCTTTTTGCTATGGCATATGTAGATAACAGTAATGCTGCTGATCTGGTTGTTTCCAACTGGGGAAGGAACTAAGAAAAGCAATTGTTGAGACATTGAAACTAGTTTTATGCATCTTTCAAATAATATGTGTCCTCAAAATTTCTCCAAGGCAAAATTGCAAAATTTGGTTGTCTTAGAAGTAGTGCTCCTATTTGCAATTCTGGCACATAGACCAGTAAAATATTAGTGGAGCAACTTTCCAGGTTGTTCATAGCTGCCCTTCGCAAAAGGTTTAGTGCAACTCTCTCAATAAGATTGTTACTCTCTAAACACTAAATTTCTCTAATGTCTAATCCATGGGGTGTGATAAGCTCATGACTTACGAATTATGATTTTCTGTGCTAAGAATTTAAAATTTAGGTACATGAGCAAAAACTCATTGTCAGATGTCCATGGTCCAATTGTTTCTCATCAGATTCCATGGAAATTTGCTAAGCCAAAACCAAACAACAAACAACACCATATTGTGTAATTTCATACATCTGAAGATGACACTGCTCATTGGATTCTGATTTTAAGTTATTTGATGTTCTTCTGTAGCCATTGGATACTGCTTCCTCAAGGATGCAGACAAGTGCCTTTGGGAAATCAAAAGGCCTTTGGAAAACACTTACAGAAGGTAGTTGGAGTGAAGCATTTGATGGGCTTGGGATTTCCTTACTATTGACATCCAACCCTGCCATTCAGGTACTTAATATTCTCTAAAAAACCAAGTAGTTTCTAGTAAATTGAAAAAGTGACCAGTTGAATCAGTATACAAATTTGAGTGAATTTAATGAAGCCTTGTGAATTCAAATAATATGTGAAGCCACAATTTTCTACTAATTGACGATAGAGTATGCTAAAATAGATGTTTATGTGATGCAGTATACAGTTTTTGATCAACTTAAACAACACTTGCTAAAAGGTAAAGAGAAGACGACAGAGAAAGACACATCCCCTATTGTACTTTCTGCATTCTCAGCTTTTGTATTAGGTGCACTGTCGAAGAGCATAGCCACTGTTCTAACCTATCCAGCGATCAGGTTGGAATCTCTATGGAGCTTTGATCATGGATTCACATTATTTAATATCCAAAAAATCCTTTAACACACACATGAAATCAGGTGTAAGGTCATGATTCAAGCAGCAGACGATGATGAGGATAAGAAGGCTGAACCGAAATCAAGTAAGACGATCAGTGGTGTCATATGCTCTATCTGGAAGAAAGAAGGAATCTTGGGTTTCTTCAAGGGATTACATGCTCAAATCCTCAAAACAGTGTTAAGCTCAGCATTGCTTCTAATGATAAAGGAAAAGATCTCTGCCACAACTTGGGTCCTCATACTTGCACTGAGGAGAATTCTGATGCTCAGGCAGAGAAGGCTAAAAAGTGCTTAAATCGTTCCCTTGATGATCAGCTGAGCTGAATGTGTGAAAAGTGGCTTTGATGAGAAATCGAAAGAAAGATAGCTAATCACGTTTCTGCAATCTAAGTACTTACTTTCAATGGGGAGAAGTTTCCTTGTTAAACGTCGTTCAGGTCCATAGCATACAAATGATATTACAGGCATCAAGGCGTTAGAGCAAAATGATGAATTTAAGACAATAATATGATACGTTTTGGTCTTGCTAGAAGAGAATAATCTGACAAGAGATATTTGTTTATTCAATAACTTTAGGAGAGAAACCATTAATACATGTTTGATTTTCTTGCTTCCCAGGTAGTTGGTTCTCAATATGTGAAGTTGGATCTGTCATGAAAACTGAATGAACTAAATCCTCAAAGTTAATTAGAATGGGGTCTGAATCTGATTATACTCCAACTATATTATTGGAAGTCATAGCGTATGGGAGATATCTTCTATGTTTTTGTCCTTTGTTCAATAGGACAGAGGGAATATGCCTAAACAAAATGCTTCGTTGAAATTGCAAATGAAAAGGCTAAAAACCCTGTGCTGTGGATCACCAGCCTATCGGCCCTATCCGTTAAAGAAGCCCCTATTGAGCATGGATTCCCCTAGCCCTATATTATACCCACATTGTCTTTCGATCGTACGACATTACGAGAATTCTTTTTTGGTGATCTAAATTATCGTATGTAAGATAGCGCGTAGCATTTTGCTAAGAACCAAGACTCACGATCTACTAAGCTTTATATTGATTCAAATCCAATCGTGACTGACAGAAAATTTGACTACACGAGTAGTATGAAGTCACTTCAAAACGACAATATCTCGTTTCCTTTGTAAGTTTCAGACGTCTAGCAGTAAATGTAGCATATTTTACTGCTATTTACGGAATAATCTTCACCGACTACTGCTAACAAATGAAATATTTAGAACACATAATAATATGATAATACAGCTCCATCATAGCTAGGGTTTTTATGAATAATATTGTCATTTCCATCTTGAAAAATGTTAAACCTTGGCTTCAACTCTCATCATCCACTCAATTTTACCGTGTAAACTCTGTGTTACAAGTTTAATTTTATCGATATAGTTCGATGTTGCAAACAAGTAAAGAAACATCTTTTTAAACTGACATCGAATTATATTCAAATACGATGATTCCGTTCTCAAACCTTGATGTAATTAGATAATAAGTATTCACAATTTTATAAGTCTACTTAATCTTTGAATTAATCAAAGAAAAAATCAATAAGTTTATTTTCCAAAAGAATAATTTCAACGAGAACTTGTTATAATATGTATCACAAAAATCTACACATAGTCCATCGATAAACCCACAAATAGATTTTGTATTATAACTTTTGCATGGGGAAAAAGGTTAATTAAATATCCAATTTTTTAAAAGTGCCAAAAAATGCTCGAACTCTATCATTAAATTTTTAATTATCAAACTATTTAAAATGGTGCCAAATTAAAACTTCTTTAAGCTGAAAAAGGTTAATTAAATACCCAACTTTTTAAAAGTGTCAAAAAATGCTCGAACTCTATCATTAAATTTTTAATTATCAAACTATTTAAAATGGTGCCAAATTAAAACTTCTTTAAGCTGAAAAAGGTTAATTAAATACCCAACTTTTTAAAAGTGTCAAAAAATGCTCGAACTCTATCATTAAATTTTTAATTATCAAACTATTTAAAATGGTGCCAAATTAAAACTCCTTTAAGCTGACAATTAACACAATTAATACTAGTTACTACAAAGCCACCAAAGAAACTTAGTTGGAGTATTTACATGGAAATATGATTTCAATAATCTAACCAGATATAAAAATAGAAAAAGCTAAACTCATGGTTACTTGTCTTAATCGAAGGACATTGAGAGGAGAAGAGAGAAAGATAATGTTTTGGGTTTGATTCTGTCATAATTTTAGATAAAAATAAGCTTCTGGTTCAAAAGAACAAAAATAAGCTTCTGGTTATTGGGTTTGTTTTTTATTTTTGTGATTTATGGTGAGTTTTGGGTTGATTTTAGTTTGTCTCCATTTTGGATTTTGTAGAAAGCAAAAATGGAGCTTGGTGTTGGCAGATGAAACAATTTAATTTTCAATTTATGAATTAATTTAAAAAATATTTTCTCTTAAAATGTTTGTTAGTTATGTTAATTAATGGTGTTAATTGTCAGTTTAAAATTTCAAAATTTGCCTTCCTTCATAATTTTCAACAAGAATAAAAGAAATCTAAAGGAGAAAATTCGCATTTACATAAACCGGCTGATTTATTCAGATATTCCTTTTTAGATTTTATTTTAATTTAAAAATATTTTTTGACAAATTATATAACATTAAATTCATTCTAATATTTACTCTCAACTTTTCAAGATACTATAATAGTTTACCGTCTTAACATTTCTAATAGCTTGCAAAATTTTCAAATTGCTCAGATTTATGGTAGAAGTTTAATTATGGTATGACAGATTTATAAATTCCAAGAAAAATAATATCTCAGAAAAAGTAATTTGACAATTTTTTTAGGGAGGATCACAGATCTGAGCTGAAAGAACAAATTTGCATATATACACACATTTACAGAGATGATGTCCAGCAATTACACCGCAATTGATAATCAAAATGTCTCGGGATCTGTTCCTGTAAGTTTTTCTCAATTTTTTTGTAGGTTTCATCGAATTATTCAGATCTAATTGTTGAGTATTACTTGCAGGCAGTCGCAGATCCACCTGGGCAAGTTGCCGTCAAATTCACTGGTAATGAATGTCTTCACATTTTCAACAAAATCATAGTTTTTGGGACCATATTGAATTAGTTTGTGAAATTTTGGACTTAATTTGTGATTGCAGAGTCAAATTTGCAGACATTTCCACCTTCCAGTTCCCAGGGAAAAATATCTGCTGCTTCTGGACCTCCACGTGATGCTGACGGTATCTGCTCCTAAGTTACTACTAACTTTTTATATGAATTAAAAGAATTGTCGTATGATTGTTATTGGTAAAGCGTGTAGTTTTCAGCTGAGTTTTTTTGCAAAAGAAAGAACAAAAAGGGGAAAGGAAAGATTCGTTAAAATTTAGACATACAAGAATTAGAGCTAGTGCAGCTTGTAGATTTGATTTTATATCGTTGAAGTTGGTGATATGACACTTAGTTGTATCTAGGCACATTCTGATGCTAAAGTTTTGAGTTTGCTTACAATTTCTGTTGCTAAGTATATTCACTTCCGCACCCAAGGGGTCAATGAAGTGGATTGAGAGCCAGGAGGTCTCAGGTTCAAACCCCTGAAACAGAGGCAAAAAATTTTCTTCCCATCTATGCCTTGATATATAGAGTTATCCGGTGCTTATGCTGATGAGAGGTAGCAGGTACCTCGTGGAATTAGTCGAGGTGCGTACAGGCTCCACAGTGATAAAAAAGTATATTGAATTCTAGCAACACAATGATAACAGTGCTCAACATTGTCTTACGAAGCGGCTGTCCCACATGTCTTAGATGGTATTGCCACCCAGCTTAAAGATGACTCACTTCTCTTATCTTTCTGCATGGAGGAAATTTTACTACAACTAAGCTGATGTTAAAACCTTACACACCATATCTAATTGCTATGGCTTCTTGCACATTGAAATTTTCACTTCAAGGCTATGAAGCGTAATCTTGAATTCAAATATACATTGTTCCTACAATAACTTTGGAATTTGATTGAATTTGGACATAAACTTGACTTGGATGATATTGGAGAGAGTTTCTTCAAGGCTCGGTATATATGTCCATTCAAGTCTTGATTGTGGTAAAATGGGTAAATAACATAATTATTGATGTTATGAGCGTGTTGTCGCTGATGTTGCGATTATTAATCCCGAATGATTTATCGGTGTTTATATTATATCATCGATTGCTTCATCGTGTCATGCTTGGATTATCATTGAGGTCGTCCATGACACTGTTCTTGCACCAGTGATGGTACAGGCTTTACCTAACCTAAAGTATTTAAGATGCCATCAATAGAATCGGAATCCTGATAACACTGGCATTGACAACATCTTTGACCTTGATTTGATTTAAATTGTTACTTGACAGCTGATATGTTCTAATCACCCAAAGATAATGGTAATTATTATATCTGTCCAGTGTCTTAAATTTACTGGTGAAAAGTATTCTTGACTGGCATGGTTTACTTGGTGCACTTTCATATGCCTATAGATATACAAGGTGGAAACTAGTGCTTTAATTGGACTTGGAGTTTTGGTCTGGAGATGTTCAACCTAAAATGGAAGAATCTTGATTGAACAACAATATATTGGAGAGATGTTGGCATGCTACTGGTTAGAAGTGACAAAGTGAAGAAGAGCTGTGAATTTTCCCAGCAACTGCAAGGTTGAATTAGAAGTCTATTTTTTTTTGAAAAAAACAAGTTAGGCATAGAGGCAGTTCCTGCTCCAGTCTATTTTTAGGTAGTGCAGGTCCACATCAATTTTTTGGAAGTTTGGCTGGAACAGTGAGCAATTCAGTCCCTATGTTGCTTTGTGGAATTGGAACAAGTTGAAAAGAAGAGATATTGGTTTTTTTGCTAATGAAAATTGTAAAGAAGTCTTGTTATGGAAGATCTTGATAGTAGGGAGACGATTCATCAAAATGGGAGTCAAAATCAGATAGATTTTTGGAAAGTGATGATGCTTCTGAATGTTATGCAAGTAGCCTAGTACTATACGTGCTGTAGAATCATATGAAAGAACTCGTTTTGACAATACACAATAGGAAAGACGAATACAATTTGGTGTGAACTTATAAGTCAAAATGAGGTGAGGAAGAAATCGTTTTGCCAGGATAAAATAGGAAAATAAGGAAATCCCGGAATGGGTCTCGAGGAGTTGCAATAATGTGGTTACCTTTACTCTAGGTATACCTACAGGTTGTATCATCTGGTGCTCCTTCGTATTGATTAATGAGTTATTTCATTATCTCCAAAAAGATACTCTCTCAAAGCGTTAACTGAGGGAAGCTGCGAGTCATGCTATTCTGTCCTTTTCGTTATGTTATTTGTACTTTTAGTAAATTTATTTTTCTTGGTTCAAAGTTGAATTTACTTCTATTCTCTTTTTGTTTAATAATTATAATTTTCTGTTGTAGATACATTCTCTAAACCAGTATCCGGTTCTGATGAGCCCCAGCAGGGCGGTTGGTTTCGTGCTTTCACTATTGATGCTTATAAGCCCTATTTTGATGTTGATACCTCTGATGTTCTAAAGAGGATAAAAGATTCACTCTTTCCTTTCACGGGATCCTTTTCAGAGAAGACTGCCAATAACCCAGATTTGTATGTTTCCCGCTCTTTCATTTTCTATGTTTATTGAATTAGCATTTATTCTCGTGTATTATTCCTAATTATAGCTCTTCTAAAAACCTATTACTAGTTGTTATTTCCTGGAAATATAGGCTTTGTGTTTTTACCATTTTCGTGTTTGACCATTATTAAATGGCATTTTTTATCCCATTCACTTCCATCAGTTCTCTGCCCTTGGTGTTTCCCGTTTACTGCCAATAAATAAACTTATAAATTTCTTGGAGAACAAGAATGCATCTTCCCCCCTGTTAACACTCCTCTTCTTGAATATTTTTTCCTAATATTTTATTTTGATTTTGCGGGAGATTTACCTTAACAAGTATCCCTTTCTGACAATTTGGTCCTACAATATTCTCATTGATCACCAAGAAATCCCAGCCGGTAAATGCCTCTTAATCATTTTCAGTTTCCAAGGGAGGTTAAAAAAAAATCAAGGTCTAATTAAGTGCAGGTTGTAAAGGAATTGTGTAGTGTAAATTCAGGCTAATGGATATGGAACTATCTTTATAATTCTTGTTGCTGTAAAGATTTATTTGTTCATCGAATCTCACCGCCACCCATTATAAAAAAGAATTAGAAAAAATAGATCAGCACGTGAGGGGGCGTGTTGAGAATACTACAACAACAACAACAGACCCAGACCCAGTATAATCCTACAAGTGGGGAAATAATGTTGTCCTTGAGAATCAAACCCAGGACGCTAGAGACAATTTTGAGGCGTGTTGAGAATATAATTAAATATTAAAAAGTGTGCTCTCTCTAATAACTTAAGCTTTTAGATGAGATGGTCACACACTTCAACAATTCTCGTTCTCATTGCTTGTTCTTTTATAAACTTGCTGTTGTGTTGCTTGTTTGTCTAATGTTGATGTCAAGTGAAATTCCCGCTTGAAAAACTTACAGAAGGAGAGCTGAAAGGGCAATTCTGTTAATTTTCCCTCAATTCTCTGTTAAAATTAGGACTTTAACCAAATGGAGTCTGTTTCAACTTCTGGTGGTATATTTTGAAAATTACCATTACAAAAACCAATAAGAAAAATTTGGGCTGGTATTGTTTTCAATTTTGAGTTGGAATTTGTGCTGTGCATTGTACTGAAGCTAGTGTATTTTGTGCAAATCATCAGTTTTCCCTTCTAGAAGTTATATGCATTTGTTTTGATTTCTTCTTCTATCTACATGTCTTCTACTATTACATTAGGATTATTTAGATATTCTATTCACATTTCGGACCTTTTATTTCCTTAGTGTCTTTTCAATTTTTTTATTTGTACTTTAACTTTATATTGGGTTGCTTAGTGGGTTTCTCTGTGTGTGTGTTTATGAGTTGGGGGTTTTGGGGGGGGGGGGGGAATCATTCAGCTACTCATTGTCTCTTGTTTCATCTTCTTTATGCATGTTCGGTCTATCACTTCTGACCAGGATATAAAAGCACATGTTTGTTTATTTGCAAGCAGCAAGCTCATAATGGTCATTCTGGTACCTTGCTTGGACGCTGCTTAGAGTGATGGAACCAATGATGTGATGATTCTCAAATTTGTTTCATGAAAAGTTATTTGTTGGCTTTATGATACATTATGACTGGTTTCAACTCCTTGCTTCTTTTTCACTTGGTTGCCATTTGGTTTGCTTTGTCGGAATTGGAGGTGCGCATACGGCATTTCAACTGTACCTTCATGGACAAACAACAGTCAAACAACCTACTAAAGAAATTAATAAAAGAAAAGAACAATGATTATCAAGTGAAGTTTTGCCGCTACTGCCCCTATGTACGTCTTTAGCCCCAACTTTTCCTGTTCTGTGAGTAAGAAGAAGCTTGTTCAGAACTTGCCTGCAGGAAAGTTTTTGCTAAAGGGTGCAATGTAGGAAGAGAAACAATGTTTGCAAACTTTATATCTAAACCTATAGAAGCTTATGCAGCCAAAACTCTTTCTAGATGCTTATGAGCCATTATCTGCACTGGATGGTGTCAAGACTAGTTTGTCCCTTAAGATATTATCAGTGCATTTTTCAATAGTTTCCCTTAAGATATTTGCTAACTTCTTTACCATAATGGTTCATTTTTTTCATTTCAGGTATGGACCGTTCTGGATATGCAGTACTTTGGTTTTTGTTGCGGCTTCGATTGGTACATTTATTACCTATATAGCACACAAGCTACAGAACAAGGAGTGGAACTATGACATCAACCTTGTCACTTGGTCGGCGGGTTTATTCTATGGTTATTCCACTATAGTTCCTCTTTGCTTGTTTCTAGTCCTCAAGTACTTCTCTGCCCCATCTGGTCTCGTTCAGCTACTGTGCCTTTATGGCTATTCCCTTTTTGTCTTCATTCCAGCATTGGTAAGTTTATGTAATTACAGTATATTTTGTTGAACTTTTGGATTCTGTTGCTTGAGCAATCATTTTTTTAAGTTTGCCATTTGAATCCATACTAAGATCTATGGTTACGCTTACAGTGTCTGTCTCTCTTTCCCTGGGAGATAGTGAGATGGGTGGTTGCTGGTGTAGCTGGCTTCATGTCTGCAACATTTGTCGCTCTTAATTTGAAACAACACATAGCATCGGCTGGTGAAAGGTGGTTCTTCATTGTGGCTGCTATCTTCCTGTTGCAACTTGCACTTGCTTTGGTACTGAGGGTTTACTTATTCAATGTTACAGTACAACTATGAACCTATTGAAATGTGTCTAGGCTCAGTTTGAACATGTCATATTAATCAGAGATTGGCGATATACAATAATATAGTTTCAACAAAAGGGTTCTCAGCTTGTGGTCCTATTTACCATTTATCTTGAAGTATATTTTACGATGTCAAAATCTCTGGCCGTGTCTTAAATTTCATAAGTAGGTTTGACAATGTCACACTTTTGAGCTTTAATAGTGGTCTTGAAGTTCCATGAATCGACTATATAGTTAGACATTTGTGTTTAGTGGTATTTTAATTCTAATGTCAAGATTTGTTTAGCAAATTCCCACTTACAAGATATTCAAACCATGGGGAAATATTTTTACTTTGCTTGCTCCTTTTGCGGTCAACATTAGATTGTGATGATTAATTACAATTTTCTCAACTCTTGCGGCTGCACTCCTTAATTCTATTTCTCTTCATAGTCAGACCATTCATTGTGAATATAGGAGGGTTTATCACAGACCAAAGCAAGAAAATTATAGTGTGGTGACAAGATGCTAAAGGTACAGTTGAACTTTGTAGTTCGCTGATGCAGTAATATACTAAAGTTCTTAGTTTTGGTGAGATATAAAAACTCACAATTAAGACTATAAGAGCTCGTTTGGTACGTCGCACTGGACTGTACTAATTTCATTGGACTGGATTGGACTATACTGGGCTGTATTAATATATAATGGGTTGTATTTTTTTATTTTATTTTTATTTTTAGTACAGTCCTGGGGAGACTCACCTGCTAGATGAGTCTCAAAAATGACAGTTGGACTGTACTATTTTTAGAAATAATGTACGAAATGGTTAAAACGCCCAACAAGCATTTGTATTTTTCTCTAAGATCAGAACAATACAACCAAACGTGCTCAAAACATTTACTTTTCGTATCATCTACAGTAAATGCTGCATTTGAAAGTGCTTGCGTTTTTACAAGTCAATGGAGTATATATTTAGAAAGAATTTATTAAATCGACGATCCTCGAATCTTAAGCTTTGCTATGTAAGTCACAAGTTGACTCAGACAAAGGAGACAACTGCTGCAAGCAAATTTTGCCAGTTAGCATACAGGAAGATGAAGGTCCCAACACGAGATCATAATCTCAAAGTTTAAGCCTACACATTATACAACACGTATAGAGTTCAACCAATGTGTCATTGAGAAATTACTTGCCATGGCCATGTACTTGAATAGGTCATGATATATGATGTCTTCATTACATATAAAACAATATACGTAAAGATTTATCTTTTTGGTAATAAAATAACGATGACGGGATTTGGAGAAAGGACATTTTCTCAAGGTATATTTCAAAAGTAATTACAATAATTTCAAAAACCAAGAGCACCCCAACCTCAAGTACCTCCTCCAGATGCTACGCCTGTAAGTGCTCATTTTCCAATACGGTTAGTGCATTCAAGATATTATATGATACTTTTATATGGTATAGTTATCATTCAAAATAATAATCGACAGATATATGAATATTTGAGTAGCAAATGTTATTATTTTTTACAGAGCCAAATGTCCAACTTACCCGTATTATATTATATTGCTTATTAAGAAACTATAGGCATTAGTAAAAGGACAAATTGCCCAAACATAAAAAACCGTCAAATGAAATGGGAGGGAGTAGGTTTAATTAAACAAAACGTCACAAGAGTTTATGGTCGGAGAGAGATGCTTAATTGACTCAAGAATTTTAGTGATTACTGTTTGTGCTGACATTACATTTTGTCATCATCCATACTTCTCCAAGAATGTAATTTCTATGAAATTACTAATGAAAAAATTATTCAACCAAATCCCCCACAAAACCGAAAGCCCTTTGTATTGATTAACTTTTCACACAACTATTTAGAACTCACCTTATTAAAAGCTAATACCATGCAACTTACTTTAGCTCCCTCAATTATATATACTCATTCACAACCTTTAATTTTTTTCTGATCTCTTGGTTCAGTAGCCATATCTTTTTCTCAATACAAACATATTCTCAGACTAATATATCAAGCAAGAGAAACTGTGAGAAGAAATTAAAGGGCCATGCTTGCCAAAAGAAGTATAGTACTATGGATGATCTTTGTGACATTTTCAGTAGTACAACAAGATGTTTTGGGAGGTCGGTACATGCAAGGTAACAAAATTATGGAAGATAGTGCTCAAAGTCCTGTAGCTACTACAATTAGTAACAGCCATATTGGAGATGAAGGTGGTTTTGTTGCATATGTCAATAGAGAAGTGCCCTCTTCTCCTGATCCCTTGCACAACAGGTAAAAGACACAGCTTACAGGCAAACAAGAACATTGAAGAGATAGTTGTACATATATAGATCAATCCAAAAGCTATTGGATCATTAGGTATGTATTCTCTATCGGCTAGCTATTCTGCTTGGTGCTTGTTATCTCCTACCAGAACAAATGTCGGGTAATTCTGCCCATCAAGACATATAGGCCGATTGAATCCTGCTAGCTCCTGTGATCTTTATCCACCAGACAGCTGGTGGCTCGTATTCTTATGTTTTGTATGTTATATGATCAAAGATGCTTCACAGCCCCTTGCATGAAAGGTAGAAACAAGAATTGCTATGAAAAGGGTTGTGAAGCATAGTCATTCTCATAGTAATGTCCAAAAGACTTGGGAGTTATTTTTATTACTGGTCTTTTCTTTTCTTCTTTGATTTTTTCTTGTAATCAACAGCTTTGGAAAATCCCTAGAGTTTTTGTATAAACCTGATTCCATTTCCTTTTAAACTCCCAGCAACTTCCATTATTTGCTCTGAATAACAAATCCGTTGTTGCTTTTTTTATTTTATTTTTATGTTGGAATACATGAAGGGTCATTAGTGGAGTGCAATAGAGCGGTGAACATTGAATTGAGGCTTGTAGAGAAAGATAAAATTATGTCCACGCGTTGAAATTAATCTCATTGTATCACGTTGATTAAGGACTAAAGTGGTTAGTTTAGGTTCTACTTTGAATTACTTCAAAAAGTAACTTTTGAGTTTATTTCATTTTTCTCTCATTTCTAATATTCTAGTTTAGACTCCCCTTGCGTATAACTATTTGCATATGAAAACTGGTAGAACCAGATATTTGATAGGACGTGTATCAATGTACATTCTCCAAAAACTTACATGTCACATTGTTCTTACTAAAAAAATTATTACAGAATAAATTAAGCATGCCGCCAGCGTAATCCCTTCATATGTCATATGGACCGGTCTTTAATTTTTTGCCCTTCAAAATTGAACTTATCCCCGCATAAGTTCTTTACATAACTTGTAGATATTATGATAGTAACTTATGCCCTTCTGAAGGCATAAATTCAATTTTGAAGTGCAAAATTTAAAGAACAGCCCATTTGAAGCGCATAAATTAAAGACCACAAAATAGGGGGAAAAGTACAAATGACCCATCATAGCAAGCATGAAAAAAAATGGTTACATATTTCCTTGCGTGGTTGGGAACTCCATGGATAAAGAATCCGTCCATTTACCCTTCACCACCTGAACTCTTACTACCAGACCAAAGCTTAGAGGCTAATTACCAACTACGTACCATTTTATTCTTCATATTTTTTGCCCAAATCAGCTTTTAGATTTTCATGATGCATCACCAGAGATGCCTCAGTTTCATAAGATGTCCCGGAAGGCAATGTAAAGCTACCACAACATGCAACAATTTGCAGGCTGTTTATTTTATCAATAAACCAAAGGTCAATTTGTCACTGAGTTAGCTGATGAGTGATGGACTGAATTTCTAATAAGTGAACATAAGCATCCACTTGAACAATTTACAGAAATAAGATGTTAGTCAAGTTAAAACCATTGGAGATGAATAAGTCACAAACTTATGAATTACTCACTCCGTTCCATAATAAGTGGTTTCTTAGGCTTATCAATTTTTTTTCAAAATAAGTGGTGTTTTAGAATTTCAAGAATACTTTAAGCAGATTCTTCCAAAATTGCCCTTATTTAAATTATCAAAATTCCAAATACTCAATGTTAACTTAAAAAGTAGCAAGTAAAATTTAATTAGGGGAAGTTAGTAAAAAGACTCCAAACTATCTAGGAGTGAGCAATTTCTTAAGGGGGTGCATGAACTAAAAGAATCACTTATTACGGAACGAAAGGAGTAGATTGAGAGAAAATGAACATGCACCCCTAAGGTCGTGTGCTTTCTCATATTACTAACCAGTCCATTAATGTAAAATCCAGGGATATCAAGTAAATCATTACTGACGATTCCATCTATAGTAGGGATTACAACAAAATGAAGGTTCAAAATAGTTTAAATAATCATGCAATTAGCATCTACAAATACAGTAATAGGAGTTCGAAAGCAATCTATCAACTTAAACCAAAAATGACACCAAGTGGGAGGTAGCAATCTGCTTTTCTACGTCGATGACCCCACTTAAATAAACTGTTTTCTAATTCGTTTGTTACACTTCCAAAATTCAAAATTAGTTTGCCCTCATCTTCTTTCCCTTGTTCAAGAGAATACATGCTTCAGCTCATTCAGGAATGGAAGTTTAAGTGATAAGATTGGAAAGATTATCATGCCTTTGACTTCTTTCCTTTAACTTCTTTTGCTGGAGGGGCCTGGAAAGGCATGAATGTCTTCCCACCCATGTATGGCCGTAGAACTTCAGGAATCTCAACTCCATCCTCCCTCTGGTAGTTCTCAAGTATACAACACATAGTCCTCTCTGTCGCTGTGAGGGTGGAGTTCAATAAATGCACGTACTGCTTCGCTTGCTCATTACCCTAAGGAAACAATTATGTCAGAGTAGTTCAAATTTGTGTGAAACAAAATATCTAAAACATTGGAAACTGAAGTTGCACCAGAGATCAGGTCTTAGCCCATTCTTATTTGCCTTGGTGATGGATAGACTGACGCGACAAATTCAAGAAGCGGTGTCATGGTGATGTTATTCGCAGATGACATAGTCCTGATTGATGACACTCACAGCGGAGTGAACGCTAAACTGGAGGTTTGGAGACAGACTCTGGAGTCTAAAAGGTTCAGGCTGAGTAGGACTAACGGGAGCGAGACCATGAGACATACGTGGAGGTGAGGCTTGAGTAGACTAACGGGAGCGAGACCATGAGACAGACGTGGAGGTGAGGCTTGGTACTCATGTCATTTCAAAGAAAGAAAGCTTCAAGAACCTCGGGTCTATTATCCAAGGGAATGGAGAGATTGATGATGATGTCACGCATCGTATTGGGGCAGGGTAGATGAAATGGAGGCTCACATCTGGAGTCTTGTGCGATAAAAATGTGTCACAAAAATTTAAAAACAAGTTCTATAGGGTGATGGTTAGACCGACTATGTTGTATGTAGTGGAGTGTTGGTCAAGACTTCGCACATCTAAAAGATGAATGTTGCGGAGATGAGGATGTTGAGATGATGTGTGGGCATACAATGAGAGATAGGATTAGAAATGATGATATACGGGACAGAGTGGGAGTGACCTCAATGGAGGATAAGATACGGAAAACGAAGTTTGAGATGGTTAGGGCATGTGCAGAGGAGAGACAAATGCCTCAGTGCGGAGGTATGAGAGATTGACTATGGACGGGTTCAGAAGGAGTAGAGGTAGGCCGAAGAAGTATTGGGGAGAGGTGATTAGACGGGATATGACGATGTGCAACTTACTGAAGACATGACCTTAGATAGGTTGTGGAGGATACATATTAGGGTAGAAGAGTAGTAAGTAGTTGAGCGTAGTCCTATTTACGTTTACAAACTGATAGTTATAGTGCTATTATTGTAGGTCTGCTTAGCCTATCATACTAGTAGGCGCAATATTGTTTTATAGTCCCCTGTCATTTGATTTCTGATGCTATGTGTTCTTTAGTGTACTTTATTTATTTTATTTACCTGCGTTAATTACTGATTCTTTTATCAGAATGTGCTATCATGACTTATTCGTTTTTGTTACCATCATTTTCATATTGCTTTAAATTTCTTGTCCGGGTCTGACCGTTTCTCATGCTTTGCTTGTGCTTATGCTTTGTCTTGAGTCGTGGTCTTTCGAAAACAATCGTTCTACCTACCAAGATAGAGGTAAGGCCTGCGTACACTCTACCCTTCCCAGACTTCACGTTGTGGGATTTCACTGAAGCTGAATTGCACTGTTCACTAACACTCTGACTGAATACCAGTGGAAGACAATAAATAGACAATTATTGGCTTTAGTTTCCCACTAGAGATTTCTTCTTTTGCAGCCATACATGTTGAAGGAAGGGGCAGAAACAATACCTTCTTCTGTCCAAACCGAATTTCCAATTTCCTCGACTGATAGTCTGTGCAGTTTGAGCAGGACACAAGCTCTCTATAAGTCGATGATGCAGGGTACCATCCTTCCAGATCATACTTCTTTGCTGCTGCATCATTCAGTGCGCCAGAAACAATAGCCACAATTTGGTAAGGAATCCCTAGCTGTGAAAAAGGAAGAGCCAGGATTAGATTTCCTTGCACCCAATGTATGTCGAGTCGAGTTTGAGATCAGCCTATGATAAACAATAGTAAATGCCTAGTATTATCTAATATATAAAAGACACAGTGAACCAGAATCCATTCCTGAGCTGCAGAGACTGATTTTTTATCAGAAAGTGGTATCAGAAATCTCAAAAAGTATAAAGTTCTTTGGATATGTAAATCTCGGATTATAAAGCTTACAAACAATCTAGATAAAACCAAAAGACTTAGACCCAATAGGTAGTGACCCTAAACATGCCCAACGATAGCCACAATTTGGTAAGGAATCTTTAGAGATATAAAGGCTTGCACCCCAGGGTTATGTCAAGCCAAGTTTGAGATTAGTCTAATAATAGATAATATGACTAAACAATAGCAAAAGCCCATGATTTCCTTTTCCATTAAGAAGATGGATATAGCTTTAAGAGGAGCCTTCCCAAAAGTTACTTGGCGGCGACTACTTTGCAACAACCTGGGAGCCCCAAAATGGATATTCACACTGTACCTCACTATAAATAAGAAGCTCTGTACTAGAGACAGGCTGTTAAAGTGGGGACTAATTGATAGGAACCAATGCCCTTCATGTTGTTCAGCAGAGGAATCAGTGTTATTCTTCCTATGTCCTTATTCTGCTGCAATAAGAGAAGCTACTATTCCTTTTTGATGAAATAGAAGCTACTAGTCTGGCAAGGCATCCATAGACCACCTATGAAATGGGAAGATGAAGTGAATTGGATGATCAATTATGTGAACAAGAATAATGCTCACGATGAGATGTTTCGAATTGTTACTGCTGCTTGTGTTTATTATGTATGGAAAGAGAGGAATCACAAGCTGCGGTCTTACCACTATACCAAAGAACTAGGGGCAACAAAAGGTCTCTTACCATCTACCTAAACCTTGGTGGGCATAATAGGACGTGCTAGTGGGAGGTTGGACCTGGTAGGTTTAGTCAAGTTGGTCACAAGTAGGGCCTGACTTAAAAAAAAAAATACACGGCACAACAGTCTGGGACTCTAGAACTCGGATATTCCAAAGAACTTCATTCTACAGTTTCCAGATCAATTTGCAACTGAATTATTCATTACCACTATAGCTTTAAGCACAAAATTGCAGAATTTAACAGAACAAGTTGCTTAAACAAACAATTCTGATGTCAAAGTAGCTAAATTAAGAATACTAGAATTTCATTAAACAATTAATATATATATATATATATATATATATATATATATATATCGGACTAAAGAAAGATCATTTCAAGAAAAGAACTAATGGGCTAAATGTGATAATGTGATTGGTCTGCATCTGTGCATTCACAGAAGTGAAAACCCAGACAAAGTGACATTCTGATTCCAAGAGTACCTGCTATACACAAATTGGTATATGTTAGTCTGAAGGGGTTTCGCAGGGAAGCTAGTGCTGCAGCAACCGAGTAATAGGTAAATCGTCACATTCCTACCCAGTAAATGATTGAGGTACGTTGGCAACTCGTTGAGCTAGAAATATAAATAGACCTTTGTCCAATCAACATTGTTTAAGTAGCTTCAAAGCTTCAAAGATACTTCTAACAGTAGGCAATATCCCAGAAAATCGAAGCGAAAATTAGACCTACCTGCTGAAAGAATTCCTCCGAGTTTTTAATCATCTCCTCATGCATGTCCCAGGAGTCAATGCCATTTGGACTGGTCAAACAAAACTGTTCCACTTTCTCAAACTGGTGGACTCTAAAAATTCCAAGCGTGTCGCGGCCATGCGAACCAGCTTCCTTGCGGAAGCATGACGAATATCCAGCATACCTGGTGGATGGCTAAGATGTTAGTCCATAAAAGCCAACTGGCAATAGAGGCAATAGAGGACACACTGTTGGTGTCAGGTTGTGTTACAATACCTTAACGGAAGCTGCGAAGGATGAATCCAGTCATCCAAATGATAAGCACACAGAGGTTGTTCAGCAGTGGCAATCAGATATTTGTCATCTCCTTCACCGGTGACCTGTCAAAACATAAGATAAGAGAGGTATGTCTTTCCAGCAATAAATTCAATCTGGAAAGCATGAAATACCTGTCATCTTGTAAGAAAAAACATCAAGAGTGTAGAGTTAATGTTCCCTTAAATTTCTCTTAAATCATGGATAGGGAGCTTCTATCCCGATGTACAATTGTACATACTTTTGGACTCTCTTGTCCAATTAATGAAATGAATTTACTATGTCTTCACGAATTGGATTTGAACAAATATCTATGGGCGACTTTCCTTTTAATAGATCATGAGGGGGGTTTCCACTTTATCTTTTACTTTTCAACAAAATGCAGAGTTACTGTCATTAATGAACAGTAAATTGGGGATTTTTCATTCTGACGGAACTGAAAAGATCCTCTGAAATAAACTGACATTGTTTTCAAAGGCCTTTTGCTGCAGTTACAGCAAACTAATTCATGGAATGAACTGCACTGTTTAGTGAATATTAACTCCATCAGCTCCAAGTACCAAAACATACGAGATATTACCTTGTAAAGTTCTTCATCAAATTGAGCTAACTGAGCACATTTTGCCATAATATCTTTCCTCATGAAGAACGGAGTCTGCAATGGAGTATATTCCCTCTTCTCCAAGAAATCAAGAGCAAAATTAATCAACGCTTGATTAAGACGTACACCAGCCCCTTTCAGATAGTAACCTCTTCCTCCAGCAACATTTGCACCTATATATTTCAGATATCTTTGCATTAACTTGCAAGTCATATACCAATGAGAAAAAATAATAGGAATTGAACAACAAAATTTTTAGAAAGAAAAAGGGTAAGAAGAACAATATATCCTGAATATAGCGGGTTGACAGATAAAAGCAACGGATGAAAAAACAATTCCAGAACACAAAATAAGACCGTGCAGAATGCAATCGAAGAATGGGGAAAGGCAATATAAGAAAGGGAGACTCATGAGAGAGAGAGAGAGAGAGAGAGAGAGATAGAGAAGGCAGAGCAGCTCCCCAATTGGCATCGTGCTTTAAATAAGCAGACAGCCAAGGACTTCCTTATAAGTTTATTTAATATTTAATACATGAAAAACTCTCTTACGGTGTCTTTAAAGCAAGATGTCCTGTTTTCTAATACTCAGATATTTTGCCTTGGTAATGTTTTCTTGCAGGCAGATTCAGTGTCAATTGATTTATTCCAGGCTTGTATTGACAAGGGGAAGTGTTTCGGGAAATGGAAATAGAAATTCTAGAGAAAGTGAGAGCAAGAATGTCATGAATATTTAAAAATGGGAATGTGGACATGTAGCTAGTAGCTAGTACCTAATAAGCAATTTACTGTTTAGAATCCTTAATATCGACAAAATTTACTTCCCAAACTACCTGGTTCCCTCTTTCAGAACTTCCCTAAAGGGATGCATGTCAATAGTGTGTTAAGAAAAAAAAACATTGTGAAGCATTTAGTTTTCAGTATTAAGAGTATTCTCCATGGTAAGAGGATAACTCCTACAAGCACGTACTAGCTGTTGAGTCTATAATGTGGATTAGCTGGCGAGGAATTACCCACTGCTACCTAGTCCAGGGGAATGTCCTAGTCATTCATAATAACATGCAGAAAGCACAACCCATAAAACAAGTGCACTTAATAAGTGCAAGATGTCCCAACTTATCAAAATAAAATAAATGAAAGATGCCTAGTCCCAAAAGTTCAATATAGCTCTTACCCTTTGTTATGTCCGCAATTCCAAGAGCTTCAACGAGATCAACATGATTTTTAAGACCCTTCTCAGTCCGCTTCTCTCCCCATGATTTAACGATAGCATTATTTGCCTACAAAATAATCTTTGGTTAAAAGAGAAGTTCATTTTAAGCTCGTGTATGTCACTGAAAAGGCAACAAAGATCCATATACCTCATCATTACTAACTGGCACTGAATCGTGCACAAGATTACCAATGATTTCCAGCTTTGAATACAAAGCAGCTCGAGCCTCCTGTACTTCTGCCTCTTTCTTTGCAGTTAGTTGCTTGTTCTCTGCAGTGTCCTTAATTTTTTCACTTGCATCCCCACCAGACTTTATCAAAGGGAAAGAACATGATTCAGATTCAACTCTAACATTGAACTTGAGAAAAACATGCATGGTTGGTAATAAACGGAAAGCAAACAAAATCAGTTGCCAATGAAAGAGGTAGAATTAATTTTAGTTGCTCGAGAATGAACAACCAAAAAAGTGTTGATGCATGGTTGCTTGATAGGGTGACAATAGATACTTGTTTATAAGGTAAAGGGTGATAATAGATACTATTCGTCTATTGGTGGGAACATTCACTATATGTAATTATATTCAAGAATAACAACAGAATTTCCTCCCAAATAGCATTACTTCCACTGCCAACAGCTAATATAAATCCTTAATTGCACGTATGAAAGAACACAACTACTCTGCCTAAATCCCAAACTAGTCAGCTTGGATATGTCCATTAGCTCTACTCAAACCAATTATTCCAATATTAGCAGTCCACTTATCCTAGTTTCGCGGAGCCATAAGTCCTGATAAAGGTGGAGACTTGTGGTTGATAGACCGCATAAAGATAGTCATAGCATCATGAAGATCATTGTGGTATATCATCTCTTAAATCCATCATTCCTCCCCAGCATCAGGGACAGTCTATTTCTCAAAAGAAGGAAATCACTTCTGCTTCTGACTATGGAACCTAAAGTAAATCTTTTTCTTTTTGAGGGCAGATATTAAGTTTTTATCCTCCATAATTCTTTTGGTAACAATAAAAAAGGTTCACAAATATTGGCTTTTACTTTCAGACTGTAACATTAGAAAAGGACCAAGCCTAACATTGGAACTGGAATTTAGATATCATCAACGACATATAAACATTAGAGAGACTTATATAATACATATTATTCTATCATCCTAATCATCTATGGCTTTCAGACTTTCCATTTTCCTAATCGGTACAGCGAAAACATGTTTACACTTGCAACTGATCAATTTCTTAGGTTCTCTTACCATTAGGTCACCAAATTACATAATGTGATAAACTATAATCATCACGACGGCATAAGACATATTAGCAGATATGCTGAACAAATTATCTGAAAAGAACATTTTGACAAGAAGAATAGAACATATGAATTCAACAATTAAATAGAACACTCACAATTTTGAGCTTGGCAACTTCTTTGTTGATCTTGTTGAAATCTTTCCGCAAGTTATCAAGCTCAAACTGGCCTGAAATTTACACAAATCTTCATCAAAATCATGCCACTAATTTCCTCCACAAACATTTAGAAATTAATTCATTATCATTCTCTAATACTAAAAAAAGTTCATCAAAGCATTATCCAATTTTATAATGTTGTTATTAATCCTTAATATTTATATTTTCTCAGAATGATATTTCCACCACAGTATAAGCAGAAAGACGCACAAGATAGAGATAAAACAAAGGGTGTGTTTGGTATGACTGGAAATATTTTCCTATTTTCTCTTATTTGGTTGCACTGAATATTTTTCTCAAAATAGGCGAAAACAATAAAAACACACCAACACATCGCCGGCCCACACCCTAACTGATTACATCCACCACCAGAAGTTGAACTCTGAATTCAAAAACCTCATAGTGTTTTGATGTAAATATATGTAAATGCTCTTAAAATGACATTTTCCAAGTGCGTACCAAATGAATAGGAAAATCACGTATTTTCAGTGAAAACAAACACACCCTAAGTGAATAGAGTTTTACTCCAAATTAGAGACAGTAAATTTAGAGAGAAAGATCTAGTGTGGAGATTGATGAATTACGCTGACGCCATTCTTTGTCGAGTTGAATGACCTGATCGACGAGACTGACGTCGGCAAAACGACGACGTTGAGATTCACGAATGATTTCGGGATTGTGTCCCTTGTCCTCTCTGAAGAGATTTATATCCAACATCGCAAAATGTGAAGATAGAAAAACCAATTAGGTGACGGCGGAGGTTTTATGTTTTTGCCCTCACAACACCAATAAGCTCCTTTGGTCGGAGGACTACTATGCTCGCTTTGGTACAACTTAGTTTATAGGAAAAAACAAAATCTTTTATCAAAAAATTGTTATTTATTTGGTTGCCAATTAAAAATTTTAAAGCCAAAATAAGTTCATACTCTAAAAAACCAAATTTTGAGCTTTTGGGAATAAGTGCTTATTTTAAAATAAGATCTATTCCTATTTTAAAATAAGCTCAATCAAACACCTCTCAATATTTTAATAAATTCTTATTTAAAAAAAAATACTTATGAGCTTAAAATAAGCTCAACCAAACACACGCTAAATGACTACTATACATTGGAGATCTAAATCAGTATCGTAAATTTTCATTAAATGAGAAATAGGTGTAAAAATTAAGATCATGCGATTTGAGGGGTAAAAATTAAAAATCAATCCTTTTGAAAGGTAAACCGTTCAATTTTTTTTTTATTAAAATCGATTTGTTTGTCACAAGTGATAAGGAAAAAAAATAAAAAATAACCTTATAATTACACCATTTAATTGATGAATAAAAAACGACACTATATAATTGAATTTGGTGTAATTACTATTAGGATAGTGATTTTACAATCTATTACCCAATGAGGTAATTACCAAGGTCTATTTGTTTGTCAAAGAGAAAAAATACAAAATAATATTGTAATTGAATTTATGTTATATTTTTCGATTTCAATTTGTTTAATCTATTATCACATTGCTTTTAATATAATATCATCATATTATATTTATAAATATTAATCTTTTTGTCAAACATATACGGTATATATTTTTTACTTCTATAAACAATTTATAAAAAATATGAATTTTTTTCCCGCCCTACCCCATCCCACTCCATTGCCCTACCTCATCCTCAAATTTCAATTTCATATTTTTTGTTACTTTTATAAAAAAATTATTAAAAAATATGATTTTTTTCTTACCCCGTGCAGCTACTACATTCTCAAATTTCTATTTTATATTTTTTAACTTTTATAAAAAATTCATAAAAAATATGAATTTTTTTCATACCCCACCCTACCCCCACCCCACCCCCATTGCCCTACTCCATCCTCAAATTTCTATTTTTTTATTTTTTATTACTTTTATAAAAAAAACAATCTTCAAATATGATTTTTTTTTACCCCGCCCTACCCCAGTCCCAAATTTCTAATTTGTATGGGATATTATATGAGGGTAAAAGAAATTTTGTGAAAAGAAAAGGATAAATGGACCCAATTTTTTTATTATTTAATGAGCAAAAAAAGCTTCTCGAGAAGCACCAAATTGGCGTTTCTGCTTCTCTTCCCATCTAGAAATACTTTTTTATTTCTGGAAAAAGTGTTTCTACTTCTGGAAAGTACATGTTTGACCTAAGAAGTGTTTCTGAGAAACAGAAACACTTCCAAAAACTTGGCCAAACAGGTACTAAATCCTGCGGGACCAATTCCTATCTGTTGGAATCCGACACCGCCGATTAACGCAATGACTAGTGCGAGAAGGTGATATCGGTATGTTCCTTTTGATGTTTCTCAAGACTGTGTTCTCTTGTTTTTCAGAGAGGACACTTCATCTGAGAGAAGGCTACGGAATGAAGGTCGAACATATTCATCATCTCCATTAATGGAGGAGAAAGCTTTTACAGAGAAGAGTACTCAGGAAGATGAGGAAGCTTCCTGAGGAAGATAAGAGAAGAGAAGTCTCGAATGTTCTGTTCTAGCCACAGAAGAGAAGAGTTATGCCCTAATATAAAGTGGGCGTTTCACCAATTTGGCCTTTAATGGTGGCCTTTATTTTGGGCGGACTTATTAAAGGCGGTGACCATAACAAGAATAGCCAAAAGCAAATATACATCGATATACAACTTATACATGGGCCTTTATCCTTTGGTTTTAACAGCCTCCCTCAAGCTGGCTGCTCGAATATATCTAGCAAGCCGAGCTTGGAACAAAGATGTAGATGTTGTAATCGTGTTAACCCTTTTGTAAGAATATCTGCCGGCTGCTCTGCAGTCTGAATATACTCTGTTTGAATCATCCCTTGTCGAATTTTCTCTCTAATAAAGTGAAGATCAATTTCGATGTGCTTAGTCCTTTCATGGAATACAGGATTGGCTGCCATTTGTATAGCTGACTTCATCGTCGGTGTACACACGATGTTGGTTGCACTGATTATACGATGTCTTTCAGTGACCCGAAGCCATGTAATTTCAGCAGCAGTATTGGCAAGACTTCTATATTCTGCTTCTGCAGAGCTCCGAGAAATAGTGCTCTGTTTTTTTTGATTTCCAAGAAATGAGAGTGTCTCCAAGCTTGATTAAATAACCGGTGATAGACTTTCTTGTATGTGGACATGGAGCCCAATCTGCATCACAAAAACTAGTTAAAGTCTCTTGTTTGTTACTAGATAATAGCAGCCCTTGCCCTGGATTACCTTTTACATATCTTACAATTCTGAGTGCAGCATCATAGTGTGATTTCTTTGGATTTTGTAGGAATTGGCTAAGTGTTTGCACACTATAAGCAATATCTGGTCTAGTAAGAGTCAGATATAGCAACTTACCAATTATCCTTTGATAGGGACTGATTTCTTTTAATGGTTCATCAGCAGTGACTGTTTTTCCAGCATTAGAACTCTGCTTCTCTACATACTCATCATACTCTTTTGTGGTGAGTTTCACATTAGCATCAGTAGGTGTATTACAAGGTTTGGCAGCAGCTAGGCCAAGTTCAGAAATAAGTTTTAAGACATACTTCCTTTGATGCATAACAATTCCTTTGGGGGATCTAGCAAATTCTATTCCTAGAAAGTACCTTAGTTCTCCCAGGTCCTTCATTTTAAAAATATTATGAAGAGACTGCTTGGTATCCTTTATGAGACTGATATTGTTCCCTGTAATTAACATGTCATCCACATAGATAAGAATGATAATAATATCCTGCTTACCTTGTTTAAGAAATAGAGAATGGTCAAATTCAGATTATGCAAATTCATCCAATTAGTGCCTCAGTAAGTTTGAAATTCCACTGTCTTGGAGCTTGTTTCAGCCCATACAGAGATTTAGTAAGTCTACAGGCAAGGTTACTGCCTCCCTGGCTACTGAAGCCTTGGGGCAAAGACAAGTAAATTTCATCAAACAGATCCCCTTGAAGAAAAGCATTATACATATCCATTTGATGGATATGCCATCTTCTGGAAGCAGCAATAGAAAGAATAGTTCTTATAGTAACCATTTTAACAACAGGAGAAAAAGTTTCTTGATAATCAATGCCTTCTTGTTGACTATAGCCTTTAGCAACAAGTCTAGCTTTCAGTCTTTCTATTTCTCCAGTGTCTTTGTATTTTATCTTGTAGATCCACTTACAGCCTATGGGCTTTTTTCCTTTTGGTAATGTAACAATTTTCCAAGTATGGTTTTCTTGCAAGGCATCTATTTCAGCTTTCATAGCATCTACCCATCTAGGATCTTTTGAGGCTTCCAAGTAATTTTTTGGTTCAACCAATTCTGATACAGAAGTTAAGAAAGTTTGATATGCAGGTTTCAGATTATCATAGGAAATATATTTGCTAATAGGGTAGATTACATTGTTGGCATTGGTGGTAACAAAGTCTTTGAGCCATATAGGAGGTTGTTTGTGTCTGCTGGACTTTCTTGTTGAGTGATCAGTAGTTTTCAGAGTAGTATCAGTGTTCTCTTCTACAGAATTATTAGCAGCATATTCTTTCCTTTTGGACTTGAAGCCAGGGGGATATCCAACTAATCTATAGCAGGATTCCTTTGTGTGGCCTCTCATCTTACATTCTTCACAAACAAGATTATTCCTCTTTGACCTCTGATTTCCAGTCTTAGAGTACATAGCAGTAGTAGTGGGACCAGCTCCAAGGATTCCCACATTCTTGGCAGATATCCCCTTTTGATTTTCATCACTCACTATCATAGAGTAAGCTTTATTGACTGTTGGAAGAGGTGACATGAGGAGAATTTGGCTCCTAACTTGCATGTAGCTTTCATTTAAGCCCATAAGAAATTGATACAGTTTCTGTCTCTGAAGGTAGTTAGTAAAGTCCCTAGAGGTAGGGCATCCACAATTAGGTGGGGGCACAATGGCTTGATATTCTACCCAGAGATATTTAAGTCTAGTGTAGTATTCGCGCCACACTGTTCCTCGTGAAAGTGTAGCAATTTCCTATGCAAGTCATAGGTCCTGACTCATCTATTTTATCAAATCTTTCTTTTAAGTCTTCCCATATCTCATATGCTGTCTCTGCATATAGTACTCCACACAATAAGCTATTAGAGACAGCATTCATTAGCCAAGCCTGAACAACAGCATTGACTCTGTCCCACTGTTCCCACCATTCCATCCCATACTGATTTTTAGTACGGTTCCATTCACAAATCCTAGTTTATTTCTTCCAAGAAGAGCAATCCTTATTGTCTTGCTCATCAGTATAATTTTGAGCCAAGTAAGCGAAAGGATATTAAGGAGGCACCACTAACATCGAGGCTTGTAAAAATAGAGGATGGTTGTGGTCAAGAGTAGTGGATTTAGAGGTACTAGCCACCAAACCCCTAGAAATAGTACGCCTCCATCTTCGGAGGAACTACTCTCACAGGAGGATCTGTTACCATCGTTAAGAGAACACGATCTTTAATAGTTTATCAAGATAGGTGTTACCATATAGGAGCGATGAGCATGCACGATCGGTAAACCAAGAATAAGAATCGGTATACAAAAACAAGATCTGACCAAGATTTCAAAGTACAATAAACCTCAGATCTATACACACATAACACGATGCTTTACTCGATCCGACGCACGTGCGATCGCCGGGATAGTCGGCTCGATACCATGTCGAATCCGACACACCGATTAACGCAATGACTAGTGCGAGAAGGTGATATCGGTATGTTCCTTTGATGTTTCTCAAGATCGTGTTCTCTTGTTTTTCGAGAGGACACTTCATCTGCACGAAGAAGGCTACCAATGTAAGGTCAGAACATATTCATCATCTCCATTAATGGAGGAGAAAGCTTTTACAGAGAAGAGTACTCAGGAAGATGAGGAAGCTTCCTGAGGAAGATAAGAGAAGAGAAGTCTCGAATGTTCTGTTCTAGCCACAGAAGAGAAGAGTTATGCCCTAATATAAAGTGGGCGTTTCACCTTGGGCTGGCCTTTAATGGGCTGGCCTTTATTTTGGGCCAGACTTATTAAAGGCCAGTGACCATAACAAGAATAGCCAAAAAAACAGAAATATACATCAGTATATACAACTTATACATGGGCCTTTATCCTTTGGTTTTAACACTATCAAGTACCAGAATTAAACATTTTACACCCCTCACTAAACAATTAAAAAGCATAAATTAATAAAATAGGCACTACAAAGAATTGAAATCTCTTTAGTTTTTCTTGACAACCTACTTCTGATCTTTATGGATATAACAAAAGATTTCACCAATACATACAACTTATACACAAGCAACTTACTGGTACCATGTTCTTCCCCCTTATTGGGGAGAAAAGAAAGGAAAAATCGGGAACGATAACCTACTGATACAATGCTTTTACTACATATCTTGCAAGGAAAGACTGCCGAACAAAAATCAAGTAATCTTTATGTCACTCTCTACTGCCGTCTGTAATGTACCTCAAGCTGTGCCTCTGCAACATCAAGATAAGTCGTGTATCTTGATGTTCAGATCTTCATTTTTTTTGTCCCAAAGCATACTTTTGTGCGCACAAAACTCCTCCAAATAAGCCTAAGGCCAGATCCCTGGAGAGCAGCAGTCTACATTCTTCACTCCAGCCTCTCAGAGCAATCTCCAGTTGACACGGTGCTAATCCAATTTCCTTATCTCAGATTTGACACTTCGCGAAGTTGATATCAACATTTGATATTTTCTCACCATCCAGTGATTAATTTAGGCAACTCTGGAGGCTCACTGCTTATAAGATTTGCCCACAGATTTGCAAGTGTGAGGAAGAAATGCTCTCCATTCCAGTCGATAAGGTCCATCCCTGATTTTAGTATTGCAAGGGTAAATAATGTAAAGTGAAATTAGCATACATGTGATAACTAATACACAGTGAGTGGAGGTCGATTCCCAAGGAATTAACAGAACCAAGCAGTTCAATGAGTTTCACTTTAATCTACACACACCATCATAGTAAAAACAAAATAACAATTAACAACAACGTCTTGCACAAGTTTCAGATAGGACCTACACCTAATTCTTCAATTAAATAGACTCGCTTTAATTGTTTGTGAGATTTCCTAAATTTTATTTCTTTTTGATTTATTTAATTGTTTGTTCTTTTGATGAGTAAGACCTCATTGTTTGCACCAACAAAGTCCCACAATGTTTTGTAAATAGACTTCTGGTTCCCTTATAATTGCACGGAGTCCTAAAAGTCAGCAAAAATATTCTTTCACAATTTATGTCTCTTCCGGTTAAATAGAAGAAATATACAACAATCCATAGATTTACAGATAGGCCTCTAAATACAAAATTTCAAGGGTAGAGCAGACTTATTACTACTGAAAGCACCACTTGGCTGTGATTAGCTATTCATTTTTTCAAATTTCCTTTTTTAAGCATCTTGTTATGCATCTCCAACTATTGGAACCACTACACTGTCATGACTACTACTCGCACCATTTCTGTGGCTCCTGCTACTAACATGGATTTGTCACAAGTACGGTAAGAAGCAGACTGATTCTTCACTCTGAAAATTATGAACTTGTAGAATTTGTATACCTGGCAATACTTCCAAAGTTAGAAGCGATAGCCTACACACTTCTTTCTGAGCATAGAGATGTTTTTGAAGGGTAAGTGCATCAAGACCATGAATTAACTTGATAGAGTCCAGCAATGAAGCAACAGAACTCCCATCTCCAGAAGAAGAGTCTACCATACATGACAGGGCTTCTCCAAGACCCGAAGAGGACCATATAGTGTGACATTCGTCTAGCATGGAATGAATACTTGTACACTGAGCAGAATCCAACCAAGTCCATGGTTTGCATAGTTTCAGAGATGCTTCAAGCACTACAGTAACCCTATAGATCTCACCCAGGGCCCGGATGAATGCCCTTCCTGCATTTACCATATTGATCGCAATAAGATACCGGAACTAAGAAATATAATATTTTCTACCAAACAATTTCAAGGAATTCCCTACTTTGGGAACATAAAATTTTCATTGCACCATCTTCACAGGGCCACGTACAATAGATACAGATAATATACCTCGGGGGTGAGAGAACACGTGACTCTGAGCATTCATTTCCAATATCTTCTTCCAGATACAGGAACCATGTTGCAACTCTTGCGCACAGACAGAGATCATTTTATACCATTTTGAAACATAAATTGATTGCTCCTCCAAAGATCCTGACCTCAAAACTTTTAGCATCATCGTAGCATGTCTTATAAGATCCACTGTTGTTTCCAAATCAATTTCCACCTATTTACCAGAAAATCACATGTAAGTACAATAAATCAAAGTGTATTGTACACATGAATATGCAAGCACAATATCCAAAAGGATGCCTAAGTTCATTGGACAATGTCTATCATGCACCCGAATTTACATATGGTAACGTTCATCTATTACCAAAAACAAGTCATTTATGGATATTATTAGGAGGGACGTGCAGGTCCAGTCTAGTCTACCTTTCGATCCACAAGGATCACGATCAAATGTAGTGCATTCTCTTTGTATACAAAACACTTTTCTTAGATTAGAGGATTTGATTAAAAAATTCAGTATTGATTCGAAATTCAATACTCAAAAGAGCCATACATTATTGTCTTGATTAGTAGGCCTGGGCGCCGAGTCAAAGCATTGTTACAATGCAATTGAGCCCAAGCAATGATGTATGGCTTGGCGCCCAGGCCTACTAATCAAGTTACAAGTTTGAATGGTATTTTATTTTTGGAAACTGCTTGAACATATTTAGAAAACTTAAAACTAAAAAGCTTGTAATTTAGAAAACTTTAAGATTCTTTTCTTTTTAAATGGAAAAAACCTTTAAGATTCTATTACTCCATATTTCATGATATTCTTTCCTCCATAGCATGTCCCAAAAAGAATAACATATTTCTATATTTAGAAACAATTTAACTTTAGATTTCCCATTTTCCCTTGTTGAGATGATTTATAGCGCCATGGAATGTCTATGGATTGTTTTTATACCACAAATTTCAAAAGTCTATCTTTCTTTCTTAAACTCCATATCAGTCAAATACCATCAAGTAAATGGGATGAAGGGAGAAATAAGTAATGTAATTGCTTAATTGATTAGTAAAGTAAGAATTACATCTAAGCATATAGCAGTTAGAAAGTTAACTACCTTTGGAATGGGGGGAGGGGGTAGGAGAAGGCCATCAAACAAAAAAATTCGCTCTAAGCATCAGCAAATGGAGAAAATGACATACCATTGATAGTCTCCTCGATAACTGGTACTCTGATTCAAGTATTTGAAATTTTGATTCCTGCAATTTCTCAATAAATGCACCCATACAAGCATTGTGAGATAAATGTCCTTCCAATTGGTCACCTTTGCACATAGCATTACCCTGGTCAAAATCCTTGCAAGCCTCCTATAAAATGAAAAAAATCACACAACGTCAAATGGAAAAAGATATTTTTGCACATCATATAGAGGAAACAAAAGGAAAACGGTACATCACACCTGTGAACAGACTTTTTGTCTCAAAACTATTTACAAACAGAGAGTCACTGAAACCTAGTGAATCAAGGAGGCATATGAAGACATGAGATGGTGGTGAAAACAATTTCCAAAAGGACCTTAACCTACAATAATTTCTTGCCAACTGTACAGCTCTACAAGCGGATCAGTAGCCAGAAGTCCCATCCTTGAGTTCCCTGAATTGAAAAGGGCCCTTTTTTAGAAGATTTCGATCACCATGTCTAGTAGACCTAATTGAAGAGCACCTTTTTCAACTCCTTGAGGATAAACATGTGGATCTCAATAAAGCAAAGAATGAAGAAAAACAACTCAAAGAGGGAGAGAAATTTGGAGAGCAGAAATCACTCTTTGATTCAAACTGGATGCATGTTTTCACTTTGGGCCCATACTAAGCAAATGTCTACTTTCCAAGATCGAGTACCTAGGCTCTAGTATTATATTAGAAGCACGCCATGACATAACTAATTTATCATTTACGTTTTTTCTCCACCAACTAAAAGACATCAAAGGTAAACAAGGCAAATGAAACACGTTACCATCCTTAAAAAACAAGGAAAATGAGATTTAAGCAACATAAACATCACCGTGACAATTAAACTGTAGTCAGAAAAAAGTAGTCTCAGCTTAGCTAAATGGAAGGCAACTACTAATTGTTTGATAAAATATAAACCAACTTGCTATGTGTAAGCAAGCGCACCCTCTTAGTGGGGATTGTAATTTATATTCCATATAAATTCCAGATTTCATCAATGGATAACTTCTCCGTTAACAATAGGAAGTTCCATAATATAGTAACATGTTCTACATTTTCCCAAAAACTTGTTAGATCCTCGAGCATGGAAGTAGACATCTCCACATCTCAAAAGTTGATAATCTCACAAATTGCGGCGGGGGGCTGAGCAAATGTTCATAATATACAGTAATATATGGACATAAATAAAAGAACACAAACCTCAATTTCCTTATTAAGAGTTGAAACTTTTTCTTCCTCTACTTGAAGTCCATCAAAGCTTCGAGCTCTCTGGAGGAGCAGAATATAAACAAGTCAATGCACCAGTACACAAATTCAGCTGGTTCTCTGTATGTGGAACTACATATGAAAACTCGAAAAAATATTAAGCAACCACACAGACCTTAAGGTCATCGAGATGGCGTTTAGCATGATAGCACAACTCATTCCTTAATTTAGAGTACAAATCCAAATAATCATCCAGAATGAGATTGGAAAAGCTTCTCTGTGGTGGATCCTCCAAAGTAAGAAGCGAAATATCATTATGTAGTCTCATTTGAGAAGAGCCGTCCTTAAACTCCCATTCACCATCATCCAAATCATCCTCACCATTCAACAAATCTGAATTTGAGACTGAATCTTGTGCACCGTGACCAGGTGAGATCGGTTCAACTTGGCTATATAAATTTGAAATGAGATCATTAATGGAAATGTTTGAATCTGGACTTCCATTGTTCTTAAAATAAGAGGCATCATGAAGGACAAAAATATCTTCAGTTTTAGAAGCCCCATTGATCTCCAGCTCTTCATCACCAAATATAGATAGGGGAAGAGCCCCTTTATGATTCTCTAACTTTGACTCCTTCACCTGGATAATAATAATAATCAAGAACATGTAAGGAAAGGCTGGATATAAGTTGCGTAAAAACTAGCCTTGCCTAAGTTCAAAAACATAAAGAAGAAAAGCTCTACCAATCTTGGTAGATGATGCAGTTCTCTAATCTAAACTTGACAATTCAAGAAAGATAAAGAGGCTTAATATTGCAGGCCCCATGGTTGTAGACTTGTAGGCATGAAAAAGACAAGTAACGAAGATTGGGACTTCATATCAAAATTTTAGCACATTGCTTATACATTTAATGTGAAACAGATATGCTATTATTGATAGGGGCAAAGAATTCACCATGACCAAAATGAACGTGGAAGGAACAAACTATAATAAGGTCCAAATTGTTAAGCTAAGTTGGAAAGGAACAAAAATGAGAAGAAGATGCAAAAGGAACAACCTAAATGCTGAACGAAGACCTATCTTTAACAATGTCCAAAATATTAAGTGCCCATTTGGCCATGGATAGTTTTCACTTTTTCCCGGAATAACTGTTTGGCCATAGAATTGTTACTCCTACAATTTTTCGGGTTGAAGTTGAATTCCGGAATTTGAAAAACTCCAAAAAGTTGTTTTCACAATAATCACTCCAAATCACTCACTAAAATTCAAAAAACAACTCCAATTTGTATTCATGTCCAAACACAACTCCAATTTTCAAATACCATTTTCAACTTGAAGACAAATACTACTTTTTGCAAATTTCACAATTCTCATGTCCAAACGCCCACTAAGCAAAATTGAAATGAAAAACATGGGAAGAAGACCCAAGAACTGAGTAAATACTAAACACAGTTTTATTTAAAAAGGTCAATTAAACACAGCTATCTTCAATAAAGTCCAGAGTGCTAACTAAACTTAACAAAATATATGAAAATAAAAGGAGGAAAAAGAGGAAGAGGAATTAATCCTTTTTCCAACAAAAAAATAGAAATTTCTTCACAAAAGGGAGTGCCATTAAATCAACCATTAACCTGGTATTTATCATCAGATTCAGAAGCTTGGAGTTCAGAATGAGCAACATCATTCACCTTCCATTCTTCCTGCATAAAAAGATAAAAAGAAGAACGGCCTTTAAGCAAAAAATCCAATAGTGTGGCATATATGTGAAATTGATCAGCATGAAATTGCCTCTAGTTTCAATCCAGAATCTGAAGATGCTGTTGTAAATTCCCCAAAATCCTCATCGGATTCAGCACTCTCACCAACTGGATGAAGGCCCAGTGCACCATTACTCTCTTTTTGCTCACCTCTACCATCTGATGCTGAAATATACACATTTTTAGATGCCATAGATGGTTCAATATCAAATCCAAATATATTGTCAGGGTGAACAACAGAAATTTCATTACATGTCGCAAATAGATCAATTGGTTGACTTGTTGTGGCAAATAAATCGATAGAACTATTTAGACTACTGCCAAATCCAGAGGAATAAGCCTGCATGTCACCAGCATGATGTGCCTTAGAATCAGATGTTGTCGATCCATTTGATGTTGCAAACAAGTCGACTGATCCATTCAATCCATTGTGAAAATCAAAAGAGAAGGCATTAGTTTCATGCTCCTTCTTCGCCTCTGATGTAGCCTTCACACAGAGGAACTAGATTAGTGAACCATAAACACCTTCATGTCTACAAACTAGCCAAAGTTAAATAAGAACAAAAAAGGTAACCAACCAAGAAATCAATCAACTGTTCCTCAATGTCAAATTAGATGGAGTCACATTATGAATCATCGACGTCCACTACTCACTGACCACCAAAATAATTACATCTCGATGTGTAGTATATGAACAATGGGGAACACACAAAAAAAACGCCTGATGACTCCAATATCACATGTTCATAATATGAGCTTAAAATAGTGCAGAGAAGGTTTTCACACTAGTAGCACAACATAACTTTTTTTCATTTGTATTAGTGCACAACATAACTATTATTGACCGTAGAAATGACAAGCTTTACCTTAATGTTGCCATCTCCAACTTCAGAAATTGAGTAAGCATCCTTGAACTCCCATCCTTCCTCATCGTCATCATTGTTATCGTGAGCTTCATCCAATTTTCCACTTGAGCCAACAGCATTGAAGTTTGAATTCAACCCACCAACATTGGTACTAGCATTTGACCTTTCAATAGCGGATCCAACTCCACCAAAATTCGAACTTGATGCATTTGCAGAGGAACTAAAACCATTTGAATTTGGAACAAGACCGCCATTTTCAGTCTTGATCTGCTGAGCCTGAACATTCAAGTTTGTTAGACCATCCAAACTCAAGGTTCTGTTCAATCCAGTCAGATTGGATTTCAACCTATTAATATCCGCATTCCACACACTTGAAATTGTGGCAGCTGAAGAAGAACTTACACCAATTAAATCGACACCAATTCCCACATTCTGACCCTGATCATTCAAGATTGATGGAACATCCAGACTCGAAGTTTTACCTAATCCATTCTGATTGGATTCAGACATACCGAAATCCGGGTTCCACACACCAAAACTTGAACTTGTGAAATTTTCTGAAGAAGTTGACACATTTGACTCGAAAACAGGGTCAGCACTTTTGGTCTTGATCTGCAGACCTTGATCATTCAAACTCATTACAGCATCTACACTCAAAGTTCTATTCAATCCATTCTGATTAGATTTGGACATATCAAAATCTTGATTCAACATAGTAAAATGTGAAGTTGAATCCGAAAAAAGACCCGAACTTCCTGGTGCCCTAATCTGTTGATCCTCACCATTCAAGCTCGCCAGATAGTTCAAACTCTGCACTCTACTCACACAAGGAGAACTCAAATTCGTATCGAAACCCAATCCATACTTTTTGGAATTCGAATTAACACTATCCACCCCTACCAATTTATTGGAATTTAAAAATGACCCATAACCTAAATTAACATTAGATCCATTTCTTACTTTACTATTTGTATCTTTCTCATTTTCTTGTTCACCGAATAATGATAGTGGAAGAGCTCCAGAAGGTTTAACCCACACAGTTGTTTTCTTGGATTCGAAATTAAAGGGTTTGGATTGGGTGAGGGAGGCTGCAGATCCACTAGGGTATTCGACGAAATCACCCCATTCATCATCTTCAACGGAGGTGATTGATTTGGGTGTGGTGAATTGGGTGTTAAGGGAATGGATAGGGAAAGATGCAAAGGTAAAATCGCCGAAGCTCTCATCGTCCTTCTCCACCATAGTTGATTGGACTACGAGGTTTTGTGTCACCTTAATCCCTGTACGAGGCTGTCGTGTTCCCTTTTTGCGGTCTTAACCGCCCAACTCCGACTAGTTTTACTTCCCATACATTATATATCTAACACCTAAACTACTTTGGTCACGCGCTAACATTTCCTAATCATGCCCCGCTGAACCATAAGGTACCGTAAAGCAACCGCTTGGCCCCAATTTTTTTAAAATAAATATATCATATATTATTATTGTTTTTAAAAACGTGTACTGTTAAATTTCAAGGGAATTTTGTATCTTTCAATGTGGGAATGTTGCACTAACACGAAACAATTTCGAGATAATTATAGTATCCTTATGTGGAAATCTATTTTATATATCAACTCACATTATTATTTTTATATTTATCATTTTTTATTCTCTCTTTCACTATTTTTATTCTCAATATTTTGAAGTAGAACTGCATATCGGGTGATTCAGTTCGAATTTGAAAGTTATCAGTTAAACTTATTGGTTATCGGTTTAACCATTAAGATTTCACACGAATGTTTTCAAGAACAAAGAACTCATTTTCAAAATTGAAAGTAGCTTCAAACAAAATTATCCAATTGAAATAGGAAGGACACAAATAAATTTGGACCAAAATTATTAAAACTTATCACTGCAAACTGATAGAAGACGATATATACTGATATTCCGTGTTTATCCTTATACGATTATATTTGTATAAGAATTCTACAAATAAGGTAAAATATACAAAATCTGACCGTTGATATACACAAGATATTTATCACAAACAATCAAGCACCAAATGCATAAAGAAAATAAGAAATATTTTTCAGGCAATTAAAGTTTCAAAATGCACTTTTACGTAAGAAACATTATTGGAGGAGAAGGGTTTCAATCGCCGCTAGTGAGAGACTATTCTAAAGTGAGAAATCAAGTGAACCCTAAGTCTAGTCAGGTGATTTTATATATGGAGGGATATAATTGTAATTAATTAACTGATAGGGTTATCAGTTCACCTGTTAACAAATGAGGTCAAATCGATACCCGGACATATACCCCAATAACCATAAAATACCACTTGATACTCGAACGAATAACCCGAACCATTAACTCAATAATCCAATAATCGACCAAAATTATTAGTTTAACTTGTAAACGTGAGAAAACAATATATTCCCTACCCATAATTAAAATATTTAGGATTTCTATTTTGTGTAGGCTTAGGATTCCTATTGTATAAAGGATGAATATTGTACTCTATATATACCTTAATATTAATGAAAGACTCCCCAAGAGAGATTAATATCATCTTACATGGTATCAAGAGCCTAAACACAAAATCCTAGAATTTTTTTTCTTCCCTCTCTCTTGAGCAAGCCGTCGCCGACCACCCACCCCCACCATCGGGTATTGCGCCGCGGCTCTCCACTCTCTCCACAAAATTCTTGGTTTTGTTTTTCTTCTTCATTTCTCTCTTCTCTAAATGACTATCCCTGAATCTTCCACACTTTCTGAATCTTCCACCTCCACAAATCCCACCACAACGTTGTCATCCTCTTTTCATCCAGCCCTAACTATTACAAACATCAAGAACTCTATTCCCATTATTCTTGATCAAGAAAGCGATCAAGATTCTCCCCGGTTGAATCAAGCTTCGTAATCATGCATGTCTCTATAACGTGCTTAATCACATCGATAACACCATTCCGCGCCCTCCGGAGGTTGATGAGTCTACTTGGCGTCGTCTAGACGCCGGTGTCAAACAGTGGATTTATGGTACTATTTCTCAGGACCTTCTTCTTACTATCATGAAATCATCTGGCGCCACAACCCTTGAGTTATGGAATCGTTTGGAGGAAATTTTTTAGGACAATAAGCACACCCGTGTTGTGTATTTAGAGAAGCAATTTAACAATACACGTCTTGAAAACTTTTTCAATGTGACTGAGTACTGCAAACAGTTAAAGCTACAGACGGATCAACTTGATTTTGTCGACGAGCCTGTTACTGACACCAAACTGGTGTTACAATTGATTAATGGTCTTTCTAAAGGCGAATATGATACTTTGGCCACCATGATTCAACAGGCAGATCTGTTACCCAGCTTTAACAAAGCTCGCTCGCAGTTGTTGCTCGATGAGACTCGACGTGCTAAGCAGGATGAGCACAGTCAGAAGGCATTAACGGTCGAAACGCGCCCTCAAGATCCAACGTCGCCAGAAAACTCTCAACCGCAACAGGAACGCGGTGGCAAGGGTGGCAGGGGCAGCGACATGGGAGGTCGTGGTCGTGGCAAGGGTCGCGGTCAACAGAACCAGCAACAGCAACAACAATAGGGATCACAGAACAACTGGGCCGCGGCTCGCCACTGGCAATTCGCACGCGCTGGCGCTCGTAGACGCGACCGAAGTTCATTCGCATGCGTGAGCCCTACAATCCGTATTCTTACCCTGGTTTGTTGGACCTCGCTCCAGCCTCGCAGCATGTCCACTTCATGCAAGGTCAGACTTTGCAGCCCTCATCCGGCATGACACCCACTGAGTTGGGACAGACATTCAACACCCTCTTCATGCAACAGCCTGACAATACTTGGTACATGGACTCAGGTGCCACATCTCACGTCACCCAATCTGCAGGTACTATCCCTAAACTGTTTAGTTTAAAGCATCCTCAATATGTTACAGTGGTAGTGGACAACGCATTCCAGTTAAAGGGTATGGTACCTCATACACACAACCTCTTCATCCACCCTTCTCCCTAAAAAACACCTTATATTCCCCACACATGATTAAGAACCTCATACCTGTCCGCCAATTTACTCGTAATAATTCTGTCTCCGTGGAGTTTGACCCTTTTGGTTTTAGTGTGAAGGATCTTCATACGGGGACACCTCTTACGAGATACAATAACACGGGGGATCTCTATCCATTCACTTCCACCTTTGCTGCCAGATCTTGCTTTCCCGTCACTCTAGCGGTTGTTTCTTCTTCAACTTGGCATAATAGGCTTGGTCATCCAGAAGTCCCATTTTTTAATTTTCTTAAAGACAACAATTTCATTGCTTGTAATGGGAAACTTGCCCAAAATTGTGTTTCTTGCTCTTTAGGCAAACAGAAGAAGATGAACAGGTGGTTAGTCTGATTCACATTCAAAAGTTAGGGCCTTACTATTCGTCTTCCGTTTAAATCATCTACTAGTGTTACACTTGCTCCTTTTGATATTATACATGCCGATTTATGGACATCTCATATCTCTAGTTCTCTCGGTCATAAATACTATCTTGTGTTGCTTGATGATTTTTCACACTATGTTTGGTTATATATTCTTAAATTTAAATCGAAAGTGTTTGTCAAATTTCTTGAGTTTCGCAAGTTTATCCACACACAATTTGGAAAAAGTATAAAATCATTTCAGTGCGATAATGGTCGTGAATTCAATAACTCTATGTTTCACCGATTTTGTCAAATAATGACATGGTTTTTCGCTTCTCCTGCCCTCACACCTCACCACAAAACGGTAAAGCTGAAAGAATCATACGTACCATTAACAATATGATTCGCACCCTATTGATTCATGTCTCCCTCCCTCCTTCCTTCTGGGTATATGCTGCTAAAATGTCAGAATACATTCTAAATATTCTCCCTATTAGCACTCTTCACAATATGACCCCTATCGAAATCCTATACCATAGAGTCTCCTCCTATGATCATATACGGATTTTCGGTTGTCTGTGCTATCCCAACCTCAGTTCTACCGCCCATCACAAGCTTGCTCCTAGGTCTACTCCTTGTGTCTTCCTAGGATTCCCGCTAAACCATAAGGGCTATCTATGCTATGACTTGTCGACTCATCAAATCCACATATCTCGTCACGTCACATTCGTTTTCGAATCTTCCAAAATTCTAAAAATCGGACTACTCATTTCTTGACGAGCCTGCCATCTCTCCCCTAATCCTCGAACAACTCACGTCCTATGTTCCGTCGTCAGAGCCGCCGCCCCAAGGGAAGGCGCCGTGGCGCCTGATTTCCAGTGAGCAATCTTCAGGAATACCGTCGACAATGCCGCGGCCCTGCGGCGCCCAAACTTCGCAGGCTCGCCAACCTTCTAGCGCCGCGGCCGATCCAGAGTCACGGCCTCCGACGGCCGCTTCACCTTCTCTTTATCCAACTGTACTCACCGTTGTTGACAGACAATTTTGACTCGTTTTTCGTATATTTATTGCAATTTTATGTGTTTAGGACACCACATTTTAATCATCATTTTTTACATTTTTATCTTTTTATTTTTAAATTAAGCATTATGTCTTTGTTAATATTATGTTTCTATTATTAGTACACCGTCGTTTGTTTTAATAATATTTGCATCTATTTAAATAATTAATTGACATCCCGTTTTAATTTTTAATTAGACATTAAACATTTGCTAAATATTATATTTTATTATTATTGCATCGACATTTGCATTTTAATAATTTTGCATCTTTTTAAATAATTTTCTTTTAAATAATTAATCTGTTTTGCATTTAATCAAATCAGTCCCAATTCGATGCTTAATTCGGATCAGTCCAATCCAACACCCTTTTTATTTTTTATTTTTTATTTTAATCCAACACTCTTTTATTTCCCCCCAAAACAATACCACACTTTTTATTTCCCCCCCTAAAATCAAAACCCACTTTTCATTTCCCCCCTCAAAACTAAACCCTAATCCTACCCCTATATAATAACATTACCCCCTCCTTTAAAGGGGACACCATCAGCAGCCGCACATTTGCTCTCTCCCTTTTATTTTTTCAAATTCACTCTTCATCTTCCTCACATCAACACTCAACCCCAACACCCTCAACCCTCTGTCTGCTGCCATCGCCGGAGCTATGAGCTCCGGCGAACCATCGCCACTGTCCCACCATTAACCTCACCATTATCACCCCACGTTTTGTCTCGTCGGAGGTGATGGCCGTGAACCATCGCCGAACATCACTCGACCACCATCGCATTCAACCATCGGCTGGCGGCGTGCCCGGCGATAGCCGCGTGTGACGCCATCCCAATCTCACCGCATTTGCACCTCGACGAGACTATTATTTGTTTCTTAATCTTTATTTCTATATTTTGTGTTTGTCGGACTGATTTTCTTCATTTCGGATATGATCGGAGTTTGTTTAAGCTCCAGCGACTGCGTTTGGTTTCTTGTTGAGAGTTTTGTTGGATGTTGCTGGTGGATGGTTTGATTTTTCTGATTTTTTGGTCTGTTGTTGGTGTTGGTTGGACTGATTTTGCATTTTTGTATATCACCGGAGTTCTAAAAAACTATGGCGACCTGTGTTGGCTTATTTTTGTGGTTATCTGTAGTCGTGATCTTTGTTGGATTGATTTCGCTGATTTTAGATTCGCCCGGAGTTCTTGAAAACTCCGGCGATGTTCTGAGATTTCCGGCGATTTCGTTGGCTACTGTTTTGATGTTTTCCGGCTGTTTGTCGGACTGATATTTTCCAGCATGTTTCTACCGTTTTGGCTATTTTCTGGACGAGTTTTGATAAATCTGTCCTTTTATTTATTTATTAAACTGGTTGGACAGATGTTACACTTGGTGAAAGTCTCACTGATTTTGAACATGATACTACACTTTGATTGGCCAATGAAAAAGTTATCCGTCGATTTTTAAGGCCTCCACAGTTACAAATACGGAAAATAAAATAAATGAAGCTTTCTGGGCATTGATGATTTCTTCTACTTACACAGGATAACCAACATGCGCTGGCGGGGCGAATTTTCGCAGTCGGACTTGTTTAGGATGTCCCACTTTATTTTTATATATCTGAGCCCTCCGTGTTTAAAACTATTATTGTTTTGGTGCGGATTTAAAGGTTTTATTTATTTTATGGTTTCTAACAATATTGGCTGATGAAGAAATCTCCGTCTGATTTCCAAGGCCTCCCTTGTACAAAAGACGAATTTATTTTTGGTTTTACTTATTAATTGTTGTCATTGCTTTAAAATTATTTATTCTATTACTAACACTTTTATTAAGTGTTTATGCAGGTACTCGGAGATCATCTTGTGCAGAAGGCCTAAAAAGGACTAAAAGATGTCCTGGAGTTTTATTCGATTTTAGCTTTATTATTATGTATTGCATTCTGTTGTAATTGTAAATTAAAACTGCTTAAAATATGTAGAATAAAAAATGCAATAAATAATTAACCTAGGTTTGAACGAACAACCGCAAGTTAGCGGATCTTAAAGGATGTCTAACCCCTTCCCTTTGGGATAATAAAGAATCCTGATCCAGAATCTCATTAATTTCGCAGATCATTAAATGGAGATTAATTACAGTATTTTTATTGCAATAAATCAAGTGTCCTAATTCACTTAACTAATTAGGTGGCGACTCCTCAAAATCAGCATTATTGCTCCATCAAGGGGAACCGCGCCAAAGAGCAACGTTGCGGATACCGTTCAGACCCCGAGGTCAAAAACGGACGCGACAACCGTCTCATACACCACTCCGACACCCACTGTCCCTACTCATCCAATGAAAACTCGTTCAAAGCATGTAATCTTCAAACCCAAAGTCCATTTCAATTTGTCTGCCCAAACCATCTCTCCACTTCCAAATAACCCAAAATTGTCCAAACAAGACCCTAATTGAAATGCGGCTATGTATGAGAAATACAATGTTTTAACTAAACAACACACGTGTGACCTGAGGGCGTGAATGTAATTCGATGTATGTGGCTTTTTCGTCACAAGTTCAGAAACAATGGGGATCTTGAGAGGTATAAGACCCGTCTTGTGGCTAATGGCACAAATCAACAGAAGGGCATTGATTTTGGAGAGACCTTCAGCCCGGTTGTCAAACCGGCTACTATTCGTACAGTTTTGAGCATTGTCATGGGCAAACACTGGCCGATCCATCAACTTGATGTGAAGAATGCATTCTTACATGGGGACCTGAGAGAAACAGTGTACATTCATCAGCCGCATGGGTTCACCCATCCAGCAGTCTCTCACTATATGTGTCGTCTCCGTAAGTCACTATATGGCCTGAAACAGGCTCCCCGTGCGTGGTATGATCGCTTTGTCAGGTATATCTTGCAGATTGAGTTTGTATGCAGCAAAAGTGATACATCATTCTTCATTTTTCATCGAGGTAGTAGCACTGCTTACTTATTAATGTACGTGGATGATATTGTTCTGACTGCCTCCTTAGATAGATTGAAAAATGAGATTATTGTCTTACTTAAGTCCGAATTTGCAATGACTAATTTGGGAAAGCTGAGTTATTTCTTGGGGATATCAGTGACCGGGTCTGCCAATCATATGTTCTTGTGTCAGCGTAAGTATGCAGAGGAGATAGTGTACAGGCCTAAGATGGCGAATTGCAAAGTTATGCCTACTCCAGTCGATTCGAAATCTAAGCTCAGTGCTATGGATGGTGCTCCAGTCTCTGATCCTACTCTGTATAGGAGTCTTGCAGGTGCACTTCAGTATCTCACATTTACCAGGTCAGACATAGCTTATGTTGTTCAGCAGGTGTGCTTATTCATGTATGCTCCAGGGAGTCTCATTTCACTGCTCTTAAGCGTATCATCGATACATTAAGGGTACTCTTGATTATGGTTTGCACTTATACCCCTCTGCGCCAAACAAGTTGCTCTCATATACGGATGATGATTGGGCAGGGTGTCCGGACACGCGACGCTCCACCTCCGGCTTTTGTGTTTTCTTAGGGGATAATCTGATTTCTTGGTCTGCGGCGGCACTACCCTATCTAGATCCAAAGGTCGAGGCCGAGTATAGGCGATGCAAATGTAGTAGAGCGAGATTTGTTGGCTCGAAACTTCCGTTAGAACTTCGTCCTTGCGTCGACATCTATTGTAATCGTGATAACATCTCTGTCATCTATTTGTCTCATAATCCGTTCAAAGATCGTCAACCAATCACATTGAGATAGACCTACACTTTGTTCGTGAGAAAGTTGCTCTAGGCCATGTCAGAGTGTTACATGTTCCATCATCCTATTAGTATGCAGATATATTTACCAAAGGACTTCCCAGACAGTTGTTTCTTGACTTCAGATCCAGTCTCAGCGTCCGACCTCCTCCCGCTCCGACTGAGGGTGTGTGTAAACATGTAAATATAGGAAACAATATATTCTCTACCCATAATTAGAATATTTTCATATATTGTGTAAATATAATTATGGTAAGACTATGATTCCTCTTTTGTATAGGCTTAGGATTCCTATTGTATAAGAGATGAATATTGTACTATATATATACCTTGATATTAATGAAAGACTCCCCAAGGTAGATTAATATCATCTTACATAACTGTTAATTTGCACAACCCTATTTTGAAGTCTCCCAATGTCCAAACGGCTGCAAAACTTATTGTGTTTGCTTACAAAAGATAAAGAATTATTTTTGGTGTCCACTTCAAAATTTCAAGCATTATAACAAGCAATTATTATATTTAAGAACACAACACTATTTTCATAACATTATATCAACTTATCAAATTTTGACCCGAATTTTATTATTCTAACTTTATATTATATTTTTCAATTAAAGTTTGTGATTGTTGATATTCTTACTTCATAAGTATATAATCTTGCGTTAGTTATTATTATTATTATTATTATTATTATTATTATTATTATTATTATTATTATTATTATTATTATTATTATTATTATTTATTCAATTTAAATATGTCAACTTAAAAATATGAATCTGATTATCTAAAAAGAGAAAATTTGATGAATTAATTATTTTGGATTAACTATATTATGAATTGAAAAAGAATTGTTAGAACAAAAAAAATTTAAACAATAATTAACGACTTTGCATCTAAAAAGGCTAGAAAAATAATTTAAAATATTAAAAATATATATGATGATGTTTTTTTAAAAAAAAAATAGGGCCTAATTTTCAAGTTTAGCTTTAGGCACTCAATCTTGTTGAGCCGGCCCTATTCCTATTCCTAATCTAATAAAATTAATATTTTTCATATTATGTTAAGGTATTTAATGGAGGGTTAAGCATTTCTAAAGTAATATTTTGTCTAAATTTATTATCTTAACATAAGATATTTAAACCATAAAATAATGTTATTAAAAAATACATTCTTCTTTTTGTATATATAAAGATAAAATAACATCACATAAAATGAGAGAGGTATCCCTCCATTCACTTTTACTTATCTACTTTAGCAAATCAAGAGAAAAACAAACCTTTTTCCTTTGTTTACTCTTAACATTAATTATTCATTATCAAATCATTTTTCAAATCAATTGAAAAGATACATCAATTAATATGAATATTATGGTAAAATACATACATCAATTATTAGTTTTTAAATGACGTGCAAGGTCAAATATGGACAAGTAAAAATGAACGGAGGGAGTATGAAGTAACAAAATCAATTATCCAATTGTAAATTCTTGATAATTTTTCACTTATCTATCTCACCTTTAGCATCAATGGTAAATCAATAAATTTTTATACACTTTTAATATTATGAGTTTATCCCAATAAGTAAATATGAGAAATAAAAAGAAATTGATAGATCACAGTATCACACTAGGTAAAGTAGCTTTGCAGACCAAGAGTGTATCAAATTATTCAATCCATTTGTTTGTCTATATTCCATATTAGTTTTAACCCAAAGCTCGTAAATGAATCTTGAAAACGAACAAAACAAAGAGTATATACAGTAATTATAACATTTTCTTCGCACTTTCTTATTTTTAAGTTGCAAACATAATTTAAATGGCTAATGAGCTGTGACGTGTGAGTAACGTTTAACTGCCGACGCCATTACAACACATTGGCGGCCAAAAATTTCATTGGATCGCGTCCCTCAGATCACAGTCCAATGACAAAGAATGGGACTTAAGGCGCTCTGAATACTTACAGCGTGTGGTCGATTTTCTGTAGGAACACTCTGCTCTCTTCTGGGGTTGATCCTTGTAGGTGTTATCAGTTAACCGTTCTCAAACACTAGTTATTAGAGCACATCTCGCGTCCGTTCTCAAACACTAGTTATTAGAGCACATCGCGAAATTTATTGGTGCATTCACTATTTCAGGTTAAAGTTGCAATCATTAATTCTCAATTTAATTCAATCTAGAAATTGCGTAATCACCATATTAAAATTAAAAGGCACACGATGATCGATCCACACAAACCCTTGCAATATGCCAATACATACATATATGGAAGAACAGTCAATACATATAACATAAGGACCAACTACCAGTCTCATTAATCGTATAAGAAGGTGAATAACTTCACGACCTCTTAGAGGATGTCCTTCTTGAGAGTAACTCGTGCCTAGTTTGACACTTTGAGAGCACGAATGACGATGTCTCGACATATCTGTCGCAGACATAAAACCGTATGACAGTTGATCGGGTGACACATCCTTAATTACAAATCGGAGATCGAATGATATAGCAGACCCCTTGACAAAAGGAATACCCAAAGATCAAGAGTTCTGCCTGTCTAGGAGAATGAGCTTAAAACCCAATCAATACGAACTGATATAGTGGAGACACCCAATCTTACATACCGGAGATCCCAGAAATAAGGTTCAATGGGAAAACTAAATTGTAAAGGTTCAGTTGAGCGCTTCGGTGGAAGTAAGAGCACTTCGGATAATGGTTCAAGAAATATAATCCAAGGCCTTTCCCGTGATAGACATTAAGTGCTACCTGCAGAGGGGGTAAAGGTTAAGATTCCAAAACCTTTACTGATCCTCAACATTTGAGGTTAGGTTTGGGAAAACTTTTAATGGTGCCTAACACTTGTGAAGTGGGGTATCGCAGGATACCTTATAGGAGACCACCTATTTAAGTGCGAGGACAGACCGTCTCAAATGAACGCACTTAAGAATCCAAGTGTGTCACGACCCACGACGGACAAAACATAAAGAAGGATTGAGTAGGAAAGATGTTGTGTTTATACCATTGTCTTGACATATACTAAACACTGACGGTTCAAGACATCACGTTCACCGCGCGGTAAATATGTCCGATAGTATTCTACTATGGAAGATTCAAAGCTTTGACTACCTCTCCAGATGCAAATTCGCCAAAAATATTGTTGAAAGAAAGCACCATGTGTGTACCAAAATCTCTTCCAAAAGGGGATTGTTGAAAATTTGCCTTTGGTGGAGGTTGGGTCTGCCCATCTTCAATGACTTAAACATCATAGTTTCGCATGTTGGAGACCCTGGTTCTTCACACGTGCATAATCTACTAAGTAAGTAGATGACTGTAGGGCCAAGAATCGTCAAATTCCATTGAAAAATGAAAAAAATATTGATCCGCGAAGTAATGTGTTTGACATGGAAGAGTGGTGTGAGATAAATCTACCACATCGGTAGGAAAATGAAGAATTGTTCATAATATAAGCCTCAAAATTGAATAAGGGATTGGGACCCCAAGGGGTAACCCAATGTTTGAAGGAGGGAGGATCTAGGTGTGCTTGATTTTGAGACTAGGCCCACACCCGCCCGGTCCAGGTTGCGGGCTTCTTCTGATATTATCTTTTTGGACCCCAGACTTTATTATATTTACAGTTTAGTCCTTGAAGTTTCTGAAAGGCGATTTTTACAGGCGCCACGACGCATGACCAGCGCCACGTCGCTAAATGTCCAGAGAGCATTCCAGTAACGGGAAAATCAGGGAATTGATGGCATTAACTTGTTGAACGTTTGACACTTATGCCACAATGTTTTTTTGCCATTATGGTGTCCATTAACAACCCTCTTAACACCCATTAATATCTCTCCTAATCCTTTAAACTATAGATAACATGCCTTATTTTCAGATTTGAGAGAGTGCAAGAGCACACAATATATGAGAACAATACAGAATAGAGAAATACACTCTACACTTGGATGATTTCAGATTTGATGAAATCTCTTCTTCTCTTGCAATCTTCCACACTCAAAGATCCTTCTATTCTAGCGAACACGTGAGTTTCCTTTGCTTATTTATTTGATTGCTGTTTTATCTTGAAAGATAAGTTGTCATTACACCGTTGAAAAAATATACGGAGCAATATTACCTTAAGGATAGATTGAGAATTCAATCGACTCAGCAAGTCAATTATCTTGTTATATTTCCATGTTATATTTCCAGATTTCTAAACATATTGTTGTTGTTCTCAAGGGGCTTGCTGCAGTTTCAACAACGATCTCAAAATTTCAAGGAATATCAAAGACCGAAGATCAAGATCATCAACACTTATTGATGTTGTGACAACTGATGTTAGGCTTCAAGCCTATTATAATGAAATTGTAATTGATTATCCTTTCCTAGCACTTGTAATAGTAATTTACATCAAAAGGAGTTTAGACTCACAGAGCCGTCGGGTATTGAAATGTTGAACCAATGTGTATCATGAGAACATTTTGCTAATATTCGCTATAGACATCACATAATTTATAATCAATTATTCGTTGTTCTGGATTATGTAACTAGAGTAACACTATATATATATATATATATATATAGATAGGCACTCAAAATTGTGGCAAAAATCAAAATATGTTTCTAGCTATGTCTATCATATATATATTATACCGTTCCATATTCAATTTCTCGGAACTAAAGATTAATTCATCAGCACCTTACCCGAAACAGAGCTTATTAGTCACTCCCTCCGTCCCGTATTACTTTCTTTTTTGCATTTGTCCCGTCTTACTTTTTTTTTTATTTGTTCCGAAGGAGAGAACATCTTAAGTTGACAATTCAAAGATGACAATTTATAAGCACAATATTCAATTCAAATAGGACAAGTTTATAAACACAAAATTAAAAAGACATTTTAATACATTATAAATATCTTTAATTTAGAATGGACCACAAAATTTAAAACAATCTCTTTATTTCTTAAACTCCATGCATAATCAATGCATAATCAAACTAAGACGCTTTGAATTGGGACGAATGGATCAGAGTACAATTTTTATGCACTAGTAAATATGATTGTAGAACACCATGACATCACATCATTTAAAAGATAAATATAAGTAATATTCACAAACTAAGTGAAATTAACCTTTTATTGAACATATTGATGCGAATCTGAGTTCTAATATGCAACGTCAAGCCGTTCCTCTTCGTCGCTCCGAGAAATGCATTGTTGGAACTGGGTTGGAACGCCAAGCAACTCTAAATTCAGGGGCTCTTGCTATAGTCGAACGCGAGGAAATGGTCGTTTATACCAATACTGACAAGATTCTTTTAGAATGTAATGGAGATATTGTAAGCATTCCATTAATTATATATAACGTTCCAATAAAAATACTTGTATGCATCAAAAACTCCAGGTTCCTCGGGTAAATGCATTAAAAAGGGACAAATTTTAGCGGAGAGTGCTGCTACGGTTGGTGGCGAACTTGCGTTGGGGAAAAACATATTAGTAACTTATATGCTGGGGCCTACCTAACACAGATGTCCCTGAAATAGACCTGCTTTCTATCCCCCGAGCACTCGGTGGAGGAAGAGGAATCAAGTCATGCAGTCTCCAATTTCCTTCGCCTTCCCCTCCTCCTTCCTCCGTTAGTTTAGCTGCAACGGCCGGCAGCAGACGCAGGAAGCAGTTCCTCTAGGAACGAGTAGAGTACAAAAATGAAAGATTCGAGTAACCCTCCGAGCTATGGATATTAAAAAAAGACAGGTTAATAACAAAAAAGATAGACAAGTAGGTTAAATTACTTAAAAAGTGTAAAATTTTAATTACACTGTTAATTAGTTAGTTAATGTAAATTAAATACAAAGCTTAATACAAGGAATTAAGAGCGAAAATGAGAAAGGATTAGAGAAATTAAGTGTGAGAGAAGTGAGTGCACCATCGCCGTTCACCAGAGCCAAGATAAGGAACGGGGCAAGCAGAAACAAATGAGCAGCAGGAGGAACCCTAAGCGACGCCATTAATAATGTTCCTGACTAGAAATGACTTGATCAAATTTGTTGTTCTTTTTTCCCCCAGTGGAATATGAAACTCCCAGATAGAAAACATAGGAGTATAACCAAGAAAACAAGCTGTAGATTAGAGTGGAGAATCTGGATATAAGCCTAGTTTTCTGAAGCCCAAAGGAGTTTAGTTTGAGCGCCGTATTGAAATTACACGTTGCGGACATGCAAAGCAGCTGACGCATAAAGTTAACCTCTCAGAGAACACTCTAAAACTCACACATTTTTTTTGATAATTCAGGTCTCGGGATGACCTTAGTACCCCATATCGCTAGTATCTGCATAAGTATTGGTACTATGCTTCTGGAGGCGAATGAAACCCGTTCTTAGCCGCCACCGCCAGGTAAATCGCGGGATGTGCGCCCCGCATTCAGTGTCTGATCGCCACCAACGGATCAATGCTACAAGGTCCGACCCCAACGTAGATTGTCCGAGGAGTATCAAACCCACACCGCAACATGCCCACGCGGTTAGCTATCGACTTTAATACGGCGATATGCCGGAAAACGATCCGCTTAATCGAATCGAATTCTAAGACCATATATTTGATTAATGGCCACTCGGCCACTATCTTTGAATAAAACTTACATATTATTGGCACCTGTTAACTCGATCCATATTTTATATCATACCTACATCCACCTAGATAGATGTCTTATCTCTTGAGATTGAGTATTTCTTTAAAGTTTATAAAAAAGGATAAGATGAAAGAGTTTTGAGGTCATTCAGGAAGTTGTTTTTATTTAATTGTTACAATTGATCCTTATACCAAAAAAGATTTTTTTCTCACAAAAGTACTATTAATTAGAATTTGTTAAAGATTAATTAACATTGTTATTGAAACAGCGCGGCATTCTCATGTTTTGATTGCTAATAAAAAAAAGGTATTCAGACCTTCTCCAATAGAATATGGAGAGCTTGGACTTTTTCAATGATCAATTGAATGTAAAAAACTCAAGACACAGAGCTAATTAATGAACTGCATATTCTGATAAAATCAGTTTTATTTGAATTTAAAAGAATTTGAATTCGAATAAACAAGCATGGAGTGAATTTTCGGTTTATTTAATTTTTTTTTAGTAATTATTTCTAGATATTTAAAGAGAGTAATGAAAATGGATAGAGTTGTTGATGAAAATTAAAGAGGGTAATAAAGCAAAGGGTAAATTCAAATTGAAATAAATGACAAAATTGATTATGCCAATCCAAACATGTCAATTTTGTGATTTTCACGAAAGTAGGTACCCAAAAGCTGGTACCCAAAAGTCAATCCAAACATGCACTAAGCGTAATTTCAGAAGTGATAAAGTTTCATACTATATACTTAGGTGTAATTGTAGAAGAGGTCCCGTACGAAATGATTCAGGGAAACCAGCAAGTAGTGTTAATTTAATTAGTGGCTTATTGTATCTTAAAGAAGATTATCACATAATTTTTTCCCCAAATCAGTGGAAATATCTATTTTAAGAAAAATTATTCTCGCGCCTCAGGTCTTTCTCGATTTGATTTTTTCAGATTATTAATTTTTCTAGCAAATGCAAGTAAAAGTAGCTAAGCTACATCTGCATGCAACAATTGCATAAACAAAGGATCATGAAATATAACAAAGTATGTCTAATTGTCCAAATCGAGCAGTCTGCCATTGCTTTGCGCTTGAGGGCGCAACCGTTGCCTTCACTTACGTCAAGTCTCAAGAAGAAAAGGATGCCCAAGACACACTTGAATTGCCAAGGCGGCAGATGCAAAGTATCCAATTAATGGCGGTGGCGGCAGACTTGGGATTCGATGACAACTGCAAAAAGGTCGTTGATGTTGTGGGTACCTATGGTCGGATTGATATTCTGGTGAACAATGCTGCAGAGCAGTACGAGGCTAGCTCTGCTGAGGAGATCAATGAGGAAAGGCTTGAGAGAGTCTTTAGAACTAACATCTTCTCTTACTTCTTTGTCACTAGGTTGGTCCTACTCTACGGAAGATTTACATAATTATACTAAGTTCTAAAGTTGGGGTTAATAACTTCTTGACAGAATTCAAATAAATGTTTTGGATGCAGGCAAGCTTTGAAAATTGAAACACATGAAGGAAGGTAGCAGCATAATAAACACAACATCAGTGAATGCATACAAGGGGAATGCCAAGCTTCTTGATTACACAGCTACAAAGGGTTTAATTGTTGCATTTACTAGAGGACTTGCCCCGCAGCTTGTTGAGATGGGCATACGCGTTAATGGTGTTGCCCCTGGTCCAATTTGGACACCATTGATTCCAGCTTCATTTACCGAATGTGCAAATTTTGGGAAACAAGTGCCAATGAAGAGGGCTGGTCAGCCTATAGAGGTCGCCCCATCCTATGTTTTCCTGGCTTCTTGCCCTGAATCCTCCTATATAACTGGCCAAGTCATCCATCCTAATGGTAGGCTGAGCTTTTACATAGCCAAGTGCTAATAATACGTTATCGTTAGATTATTTTGTTGGTTTTGCAGGTGGGACGATAGTCAATGCTTAAAGCCTCTTTGGGAGCTTCTGCCACTTTTCATGGGAAGTTATGATCTATTTTGTGTTACTTTTGAATGTACGATCTGTGTTTTGCACTATGGTCAACAGTGGAGTGGCCTCCACTCAGTATGTTTATAAGTAGCAAGAAACTCTCTTCTGCCTCTGTCTATGTCTGCGTTGTGCTTTCCCTTAAAACAAGGTTTCGCTAATTCATAAATATGGTTTCGATGAAATAGCCAACTATGTGGAAAAATTAGACAAATTAAAGGACTAGGAAATAAGAGGAACCAACAAGATAACTTTGGAATTAGAATAAATTATTGTGTCCTTCCAACCGTCAAAACGAGGAATCTTCCAATTGCCATTTTATATTTATTTCAAAAGAAGAGAAAAAAAGAAGAAAAAAGATATTGTGGCTATAATTACTGCAATTTCTTGAGACAAGAATTATAACAAGTCAGATGGCAGGTTCTTGATGTTCTTTAGATTGCAATAGGTCTGAAGCGCACCTCCATGTCCACATTCAAGAGCGCAGAGATGAAAAATTACATTAGGAAGTGCCACTAAATGAAATCTCAGAGCCATTTCCACCAATTCCAGCAAGCAGGCATTGAAATCCGCATGTTTCTAAATCAGCTATTACTTGATCAACAACTATTCCTGATAGAACTGGTAATTTTTGTTAAGGATAAAAATGAAAGAGAAAACGATCAAATGAGGGAAATCCCGCACCAAATCTCATATAAAAACACGTGATCTATGCTATTTAGGGGGGGGGGGGAGATTAGGTGTCTAGTGATTGTTTTTACAGACAGGTCAAAATCAAGTATATCAGCCAAGAAGAGATGGATATGACACTGTAAAATAGCTGCAGAATTATGTAATTTCAGAAGAGATGGATATAGCACTGTAAAATAGCTGCAGAATCATGTAATTTCAATTAGGTAATGAATGCTTCCATGTGCATATGTCCTTTGTCCTAAGAAAAATGCTATGAAAAACTTGACAAATAGAGACACACCACACAGAGGATGTGAGTTCTAAGAAAAATGAAATGAAAAACTTGACAAACGGGGGGACGCAGAGGATGTGAAAACGGGGAGCAGTAGAAAGAAAATATTATACCTGACTCACTTGGTTAAGGTAAGGATTACAGTTATACTTCAAATAAGGTATTGGTTCCACAAGCTTTTTGCTAATGCCACCGTGCAGAAAATGCTAGTGATAAAGAATGTGACCATGTCTGTATCGGGACAAACAAAGTTGACTAGTATCAAAAGTTGAAACACGAAGTCAATTTTCTAGGCATACAGAGATGTGTCTTAGTGAATAACTGTTTTACCCTTTTGGAGTTGTTTTCAGGAACTAAACTTTTTGTGCATACATGAACTTCATTATTCGTGAGTATTAGAAAAACCTTTGTATAAACTATTAAAAAACAGATGATGAAGTAGACACGTTAATTAATATATCTGATAACCAGTATCCCATTAGCCAATGCAGCCCATTTATGAACCCCAGGTAAAGCAGATGGAGTGTAGAGGTAAATTGAAAATGATGAAAGTTATATCCTGCAATAAAGTCTAACGCCAAAATAGTGAATGTAGATACCATATAAAAAGCATATTGTAAATAGAAAGCATTTATCAGAAGGAAAATAAATTAAAGGATACGGGTTGGTAGTAACGTCAAAACACAGCCTCCACCACCAGCTCCAGTTAATTTGGAAGATAGTTTGTACTTTAGAGTTGTTCGAAGAACAGTCTCTATAGAAGCATGGCTAACACCCATAGACAGAAGCAATCCTTGGTTCATCTCCATCAACTCTGCCAGTTTTTCCTCTTTCTCAGTTATGGCAAGATCATCTGAGACAGGTGATTGAATAATTGTAGCTACTTCACTACTGATAGAATCCACTGCAGTAAACACAGAAGCCATAGCAGTCGGATGCTTCAAGGTCCTCTCTGAGACACCAGCTACCAATGCCTTTGTATTTCTCCCAACCTTTGTGTTAGTTATCAGCATTTTAAGTGGCATATTTGTTTTGAGGCGTGTCAAATTGCCTGACTTAAACTTGATCATGTTTCCTGTACGTTGTGAAGTAATTAGAAGCCTAACATATCCTTCCATAGAATATCTGAAACTTAGGAGTATTCTGTGTTTCTTAACCATAGAAGAAAAATCTACCATGGAAAATAATTTAGGCACAATCATTTACAGATACCTTAATGATAGGAGGAGGAGCAGAAGGGCAAGTGACTTATGATATCCAAACCCCGTCTCCCAAAAAAATTGGCACATAAAAGGAGAAGAACGTATAAACACTGCCAATGCACATGAGAGAAATTAGCATTGTGATTCAGGAGCTTCCTAAGCATAGATCTTATATTGCCAAGCAGCCTCAATTCTACAATAGCCCGTCTGTTCTAATTAGATAACCTTCTATAACAGCTCATTATTTTCATGAATAGCAAATTCATATTCTCTAATGGATGTAAAAGACTCATTATAGGTTTTGCGAGACCGAATATAAACAGGACATATATGTAAAAGTTAATTGGTAGAACTGCAAAAGAAGAGGAGAGAACGATTCTCCTCTCCCTGAAAACAAAAAAGTTATAATAATTGAGCAACATAAAATATGCAAAGTGAAGGAGAAAAAAGGAAATGAATTTCATTTTGTGAGTAAGTAATGATATGTTTATTTCACAATTAGCATCTCAGAAATATTTGCATATTTTCATATTGTGACTGGTAGAATTTTTCCATGCTGACTGTGCCCACTGACCCTAAAAATGAAAATTTTCTGTCTCGACCGCTTTCATCATGTCTAACTAACCGAAGACTCAAACATGTGGAAAACCAACATAATTTAACTTGTACGGCAAGGTTTCTTTAATATATTGTGCCATGCAATATGAGTCCAAATCAAAAGTTAATCATCTGTCAACAGTTATCAGACCTATTTTCAGTGGACATCAGTCTTGTTTCAAGATACTTCCTCTATATCTTTACTTTTGCTTGGGGTTTGGACATGTGGAGGTTAACTTGTTTGCCTAAAATTACTACAGAAGTAATAGATCTGTTAATATGGAAAGGAGATTAATGTTTACATAGTTTCCAGTTCTTGTTTGATTCTGGTCTGACGAGGACACACTTCCACATTTCTGGCACTATAACAGATATAGCTTTCAAGCAAGCAATGAAGACGCCTTTTATCATACGACAATATTTGAGACACCTCGGGAGATTTAAAAACTTATATAGAAGATAATATAAGTGTTGCTAACATTGTTACAATCCATAATTAAATGTCAATAATTACTTCATAGATCACTAAGGATACCTTTTATTCATATCATGGTTCCAAAAGCATAATTACCAATAAAAATAAATTAAACTGCAACTGTTTGAAGTAGACGTTCCAGATGAATTTAACAAGCAAATTTTACAATAAGGTGAGAGAACAGAGCAAACTATCAGCTGGTCAAACATAGGGATAGTAATATTTTTAACAAGTCTAATGAATTCTTCTTTTGAATTTGAAAAAGGAAGTTTTCCTTAGATTAAGCTGTTATTCTGGAGTCATTTTAAGGCGACAATACATATATAAACTCAAATGTCTTTTAGTGACTATGGTGCTACTAATTAATCTCAAGTATAATGTTTAATTTTGGGAAGCTTTAGTTAATCACGTGCTTTTCTTCTTACTGGCACCCAGAAGTTCTTTAAGATATCTTCATTTATTTTAATAAATGCTTATTAACTCCCACCTTCCTACCAATTTATCATTCTCAATCACAAATTAGCATATTTGCAGTTTACCCAATTAAGCAGAAAGTTGAGATATTTCCATGCATTAATGCCCTGCCAGCTTGACTGCAATGTTCTTTCTTTGTTCTGTGATTGCTTAACATATCATAAAAGGAAAGCAGATATGGTAACTATGGCTATTGTCACATACCATACGTGCTCACTGTGTTGTCAATACCGGATGGCTTCCCATGAATTATTTTCTCGCCCTCGAAAGCCCATTTATTCAACAATTCCAGCTCATTCTCTCCAAATACTTGCCAACCTTGGTGGCTGAAATCCATAGTGACTGAATCTGAAAAAGCAAGAATGGCTGCGGAGAGTGCAACACAAAAAGCTGCAGACGAGCCCAATCCTGATCCCAGTGGAAGCTCAGAATTGACAACTGCTTTTGCTGGTTTGCATCTAATTAGGCAATCAAAGATAAAGACAATATGATAATATGAAATCTGATTTAAGAATGTGAAGTGGTCAAGTAAAGGAATGGAAGTTAATACCCATGGATTGAGATGAACAGCCAAAGAAAAGCTGTGACACCAGCAGCAAGACCTATATTTGCCTCAGGAATGTTCTGCTCATCAACCAGAGAAGCAATTAATTTAAGTGTCTCCAGCGAGCATGAAGAAGGTGGAATCGGAGTTTCCAAGTTTGGAAAAGCCTCTTTAATTCTTGCAACTGGCCAGGAAAATTCTAAAGACACATCCTTAAGCTGGAGGCTTAATGTTTCGTCGTTATCTATTTCCAAAAGAAATTAAGAAGAAAAGAAACATAATTTGTGAAAAACAAAATGAAGAAACCAGTAAACATATTAGGATTATAGTCAAAAGGAAACAACAATTTGGGTAAAAGTGATTTTTTGGTCATAGAAAGAAAAATAATATGTTTAGACTAGTAACAGTTGAATTTAAACAAATGTATCATATTTGACTGCTATCTTGATTCATCCATTTTTAGGATATATCTAGCATATGCAACAAATCCTAGAGGTTAGTTTGAACTCCAGATAGATCTCATCTCAATATCAGAGGAGTGGCAGGGAACCATTAGCATAACACGGTAACATGAACCAATCAGTCAGTCCCATTAATCACTAAAAGCCTAAAATTCAACCATCAGAATACATACACAGACACTTCATTATATAATTATACATTTTTTAGGAAACTCAATGTCTCTTAAGATGCCTTCGCTATGGAGAAAAAATCATCTTCAACAGAGAATCTTTTACTTTCTGGAAATCATTGTTCCGTGTTGATCAGTTATAAAGGTTTGCAACATAAGACAATCATACATGATGTAGGATAAAGTGCAAGGATTGTGATTTAACATACTTCTTATCATAATATGATAACACTAACTGAATTGAGTTATACATAGTAAGGATTTGGATATTTGTGAAAAGGAGAACAGAGTTGGAAATCATAAAATTGAAACGCGTCTCTATCAACTTGTAGGAATGTAAAATGTAAGGGCAGGTCATATCACAGACTAACCATAATCCGAAATTAGGTAAGTTAGTTAGACTTCCATTTGTTAGTTATCTAGCTAATTAGTTAGTTAATCATCCCGCTAATGAGATGATCCGTGTATATATACATATACAATGTAATTTGTAATTGATTCAATCAATAAGAAATGTTGAATATTTCTCTCACTACAATTAGCTCTCATCTGCTTCTCTCTTCTTCTAGCTGAATTAGGGTTGATACTCAAATCTCAAATTACTACACGACTATAGAGCCGACCAGGACACTGAAGTTGAATAAATTTCCACAATCGAGCTCAATAAAAGCCTCAAACACATGATTTATTCCGGAATTAAGAATTCAGCAACCTCAATTCGAAACGCAAATTAGATTCAGAAATGATAATTCGGAGTAATAAATAAATGTATTACCAGCAGGAGTAGGGAAGCGAAGGGAGACGTAAGTATAGAGATCGATGGAGGCAGCAACGGCAGTTGATCCGTGAACCACAGCATGTTCTCCAGCCAATATGATTTTCCCAGGGGCTCTAGCTCGAACCTCCATTTTTCTTCCTCCCTATTTTGTTAGTCCTGAATACCAAGCTGTGCCTATATATATATATATATATATATATATGGAGAGTCAGAAGGATACTGCGGTTCGTTGAGTGTCGGCTACCTTGTTGGCGGAGAATTTTATAAAACGCTTTATTCACATTTTTCCCCTTTCCAAAATATAAAATTCTCCTTTTAACTCGCCTGAGTTGAATCTCTTAACCTTTTTTTCATGAAAATACGAACTCACCTGTTTCAATTCATGTTTTTTTTTAATAATTTAAAAAAGAATGTTATTTGTTATATTTAGTAATTTTTAATTTAAATTTATATATAACATGTTTAAGATCACAAAATTTGAGAATATTTTGATATATTATATCTTTAACTTTTTATCGTCAAAAGTTTTTTCTTTCTTAAATTTCGTGTTTAGTCAAACTAGACACAAAAATAAAATGGATCAATAATTTTTAGGAAGACTTTTTTTTTTTAATAATTTTTCCTGCAAATTTAGGTAAAAAGAAGTCAGTGTCAAAAAAGATAATTTATGTTGAACTCTTTCTTTACACGAAGGAAATGAATGTCTTAATGGAACCGAATTCGACAACAAAGTAAATTAGGTGTAGGCAAGTATGAATTTTCCATATTTCTTTCTATTGTGAAACAAACACCTATTCTTATCGGCTGAATAGCCAAAACTCTTTAAGTGCGAGAGGAGGTGGTTGGTAAAAGCTTTTTTTAGCATAGTGAAAACTAGATACTCTTATTTGAGAAACGACTTTGTGTAGTAATTCATGACACGCAGCTAAAATAGATTCTTTTGTTACTAATGTTTCTGAATCACTAATGTAATCCCAAGTCGAAAACTTAGTCTCTTAATTATCCGGGATTATTTTCTAAACATTCCTAACTTCAAGTAAAATATGTTTTCCTTGACCTGGAGATCCGTCCATCCAATTTTGACCACATATGTAACCAGCATATCAAATTGGAAACTATAGATACTTAATATATTAACCTTTAGTCATAATTACGTTTAACTATATAAATTCTGAACAAGTGGCACACTTACGCTGGGATGAAGAAATTACGTTTATAACTATATAAATTCTGACTTTTAATTCTTCCTTGTGTAGTTTAAATTGTTGCAAAACCTAGTGGCACAATTTACACAGATGGTATCAATTATGTCCTTTCCCATTCATGAATAAGTTGTTGCAGAAGGATAGTCAATCGAGTGACGAATAAATGTTCCTTTTTAGTATCATACGACTTTGGTTCACTCTGACATTAATTTCATATAATGGTTTATCAACCAACTATGAATCCATGATACACAACATGGTGCAGTTGGTAAAATACCATTCTTAATTAAGGCTTGAGATTGAGCCCCTGCAATAAAGAACCTTCCGATAGGGAATGTTTTATCCTCCAAGTGCCTACATGGTGCAATTTTAGATTAATCCAGTCAGTGCATTCCAGATACCGAATGATTAAACCAGGAAAAAAAAACAAGTGATTCCTGTTGTCAAACTTAGCCAATTGGCCGGCATAATAGAATATACCAGTCTTGGTAAAAAGCCATCCACTCTGGACTTCTGTCGCCAGCCATATAGGCCTATTAAACTCATAATATATACTATTGAAGCCTGCCTGCCAAGTGCCAAACATGTTTGTTTAATCTTTTCTATATCTCTTGCTATAGCACATAAAAGTTATGGGATGCCCAAAAAATGACTGTTTAGTCACATGAAATGATAAAAATATATCCAGAATCAATTGGAAAATCGTTGTAGTGAAACTTAAAAAGTCAAGAGAAGAATAACATATGAGCTGTATATGCCTAGAACTCCAGATAAAAATTGATATGTAGCTGCAATAAGAGGCAAGATTTGGAACTTACAATTTTAGAACGAGGCAGCAGTTTAAGCAAGCTAACCTCAGACATTAAATTTGTGAGTGATTGTAAATAGCCTAACAGGGACAAGGCAAGTCTGTGAGAGTTTGAAACCATGGTTGAAAAACTGCGCTTGCACCAGCTAAAAACTGTGAAGTGAGGTGAACTTAAGATTTAAGGACAAAAAATCTATTCATTTCCATCACAATCATCATCAAAGAAGTACAGATAGGGAACCAAAGGGGCATGTTCAACTGGTTCTCCTACCTCACCCTCCCCGACCAATTCAGGCATTTCCCAACCCAAATGCTGGATATAAACCCTATCAAAAGCATCAATAGTCAAAGATGAAGCTAGAAATAGTTCTAACTCGTTCACAAATCGATCAGTTCGACCTGTTAGGAAAGGTCTTGCTGCTTCAGATACTATGATCTTGAACTCTTCTTGCTTTTCTTGAGGAGTAACTTTTATTTGCTTTTGCTCATTTCTGCAAGATGAACCAGCTGGCAAATTATTCATCTTATATTGAAAATGCATGATGATGATCCATTAAGACAACATGAAAACAATAACAGAGTAACTTAAGGTGACTGATTTTCAAGAAAATGCCATTTGATTTTCCACCAAAGAGGTTAGCTTGATGGTGGCAAGTTAAATATATGCAAATTATCAACAATTTACAGAAAAAATTACCTTAACGAATCAATTACACCAAGTATATGATGTACAATAATATCTACATCTTCCTCCTGCATGACGCGTAAAAGAATCAGACATAGCAGAAATGTCATACAATAATGTTTCTTGTGATGTTACAACTTACAAGGATGAGTGAATTATTGACATGTCAATTTAACGTTAGTAGTTAAACATACTTTGATGTATTGTTGCAATTAGAATGACATGATTAATAATCACCGCCGTTCTTCATGGTCCCATTTTACGACTTTCAGTCACAGCACTCAAGGAAAGAAAGTTCGAAAAGTTCGAAAAGGTCACTTATTTTTAATATTTTACATCAATTGTATATATATCATATATGCATAAAATATCATCACTACTTCTCTTTAATTTGGAAGCATTTGAAGTCGACTCTTGATTTTCAATTGGATTAGAACTCATTTTTGCAACTTACAATAATTAATAACCTGCAAATATTAAAATAAGTCCATTAACAAATCAAATAATCAAATAATCAATCAATAAAATAGTTTAGGTTTTGTTTTGGTGAAAAGGTCTTAGGCATTACTTTCAAAATGAGTAAATGACAAATATTCACAAATGACAAATGACAAATCATTCACTATATATTTATATTATTAGCTTATTACTAGTCTATTTATACTATTACTAATAAGTTTGTAAGTTGTAACTAATTTATACTAAATTTTTAATTTTTTTTCCAGGCAGCAGGCAACAGGTCGTACAAAATTAAAATTAGCCATAAATATCAATCAAATGCCAAAGCAATGAGAAAGTCTAATTCGACGCCGAAGAAGAAAAAAAAACTTTAACATAAATTGATTGGTAAAATTCTTCTACTATTTTCTCCAGAAGCTTCACTAGTTCGTAGTCCAAAAATGAATATTACTCATTCTTAATTTCATAAATGAATTTGCTAATTGTTTAGTGATGGTGTTGTGCTTGAAGTTACCAAGTTTGCTAGACAATACAAAAAAAAGTGTTTTGATTTTTAAGGAAGTTTGAGTACCCGCCAAAGAAAAAATATTGAAATCTTGATAAATTTTTATCCTTTATGCATATTAGGAACATAATTCAAAGAACAACGAAAAAAATGATAAAGATGAAATTCGAGGCAATATTAATCTCTTCATTTTTTATTTTTTTATTTTACAAATAAGAAATAGAACTATATTCCTAATAAAAGAGAAGGTGAGGTAATGTAATTTTTTATTGTACGAGCTCCTTGTTTCAAAATTAATTTTTTTTTTCAAAATTTTTCTGCGGTGCAAAAGGATTACAGGTAAAGGAAGATTCAACCAGACAGGCAATGTAGGGATTAGTCCATTTTTTTTTTTGATTTTACAAATGAAAAATAGGACCATAAATATGTATTAGGACTGGGGCGCCTAGCGCCTAGGCGGGACGGTCTGGAGGCGCCTAGCGCCTAGGCGGGACGGTTTGGAGGCACCTAGCGCCTAGGCAGCCGTCCCAGCCGATTTTTAGAACACTGACTATATTCAAGCCATTTTGTAATGTTTTAGACAGCAGACAGCTATGATGTGTTTTCAACATATCACTTTATGAAAAATTGGGATCAAATTGAATTTTTTAATATAAGCTCTTTATTGTTGCATGTTTTACTATTTGTAGAGGGAAATAGGCATATGTGAGTCAGTTTCCTAAGATGAGAAACGGGTTATTGATGACAACTAGTCCCAGGAAGCTTTTTCATGGATCAGACTAGGGATTGTAGGCAGCTTTACCTCTACGTTACAGAGATTATATCCCATTGACTGCAACCTGAGTCTGAGTGGAAAGACTGTCCAGTTACACCAAGTATTTACTTCAACTGAAGACTAATTAAAGATTGACTAAGAAATACCCGTGGATATGCCGGTTCTGTAGACAGTTTCCTATGGTTGCAAATTAGTATATATTCTACCTTACAGAGAACCCAAAAGACTTCACCTCCACCAGCTATAAGAACACATAGACAAGGAATGTAAGAAACAGGTAGAGCACACAATAACAAAAACAGAAGTTGTTTCTCTCTGAAACATTAAATATGCTTCTCATTTTTTGTGATTCAAGGGATTGTTCGTAATCAAAAGCTATTGAGAGATTGAGTTTAAAGTGCAGTCTATACTGAAGATTACAACATTTTAACAATGAAAAAGATGAGATTAAAGGACCTGAGTCAATGCCTGGATTTCTCTCCTCACCCAACTTATAAGCCGAGGATTAGACTGCACATACTTGTGCAATTTCCAATAACGTGGCACATTGAATTTGTCCAATAATCCCTCTGCAGAATTACCAAATTTAAGTTCTTGGAAGCAAAGTGATATCTCATAAAAGATATCCAGTAGAAATGGCAAGTAGTAAATCAATGATGGAAAGCACTTCACCTTCATCAGTATAGTAGCACTGCAATCTATACTTGTGAGATTTTGTGAAGAATGCACTGGAATACAAATGTTATATAAAGGAGCTCAATAAGTTGACTTGGAATAGTAACAAACAATGGGAGAAGATACAAAGCAGAACAAGTATAGAGGACTTTGCTACCTATTGTCCAGGTTTTCATTAACATGATGTTGTTGAAAAAAAACCCCACTGTAGCTCCGTATAATAGAAAAATTATCTGTCTGCAAAATAGACAAAGAAGAGTGTTGATATGAAAGAAAAGTTTTATACTCCAATACTAATAGAGGAGTTAGAAATTTATGTCAGTTATAAGAAGAGTCAGAAATATAGAATGATTTCAAAAGCACGAGTATAATAAATATAGAATCCTCCAGAAAAGCAAAATGAAAAACGTCAAGGTGTTAGCTTTCTAAGTTTCTAAGTTTATTCTGAATAAAAAATTCATTCATATGTTTTTTGGAGAATAATGTTACTTTGCACCTATATCTATTGTCTAGTGCTAGCATCTTAATGAGAAAGTCACTGGTTGATGAGGTGCACGCCTTAGCACCTTGACTCAGAGCGCCACAAGGCACATAACTTGAGCTTTATAGAGCTTTTAACAACATTACTGCCAGCAATGGTAAATTTCGTGTCTTTTGTGCCTCCTTTTTGTTTTGGACAAAAGGTTGATACAAGTACGTCAAAGATCAGATAAAAAAAAGAATCCATGTTACTTTCATTTCAATTCCAAGATATGGAAAAGTTTCCCACCAATAAAATTTAGATAAGCTACTCCAAAATATTCAATAGGCAAACAAAAGACAGTTTCTAAGGAGGCAAAATCTGATTAAGTTCAGCAAAACATTTACAAATATATTGCATATATTTATGTATGCACACGCTTTGGGTCTCTTACCAATGTCAGTAATCGATGATTACACAATTCGAACAATTTCGAATTTACCTCAAATAAAAAATGACTAAACCCTTAATTCGATCACATATTTGATCCACTTTGGTATATCCACATTGTGTTCAAGGCTCCATGACAACTCTTCAGATCAAGTAAAAAGTTTGTAAGACCAAATATTTAACCCTACGGTCTTGACCTCACAAGTGGAACACACAATTATATGGATATTAGGAGTACTAGAATCCTCTCTATCCATTTTAATAGAAAATGTTTCATTTTTCTTGAGGTTCCTTCATAGTTAAAGGACTCTCATGTGAAAGGTGTGGCATCTAGGTGGAATCATATCATTGTTAATAGTAGTTCATCAATCAATGCCCTATAAATTTAGTAATAACAAATTGTTACCATTCCTGAGAGCAGGGGCGAATTTAGGTTAAAAAATGGGGCACGTGAACCCATAGTCATTCCGAAAAATTAAGTATTTTATGTACATAATTTTAGAATTGATCTAATATTATCGCTTGACACCCATGCTCAAAAAGGGCTGAATGGTGCACTTGGTTGAAAGCTGATTTAATTAGCTAAAGAATCAGGGATCGATTCCCACTTAGTACTTTCTTTTTTCTCTCTTTTTGGTGGTGCACTCATGTCCTAGAAATCCTAGATTTGCCTCTGCCTGAGAGGGATCTATTTTACTAATGCTCATGAAACTAACACTTGGACGAAATAGGAATCAACAAGAATGAAAACAAGTTCGGACCTTACATAGAGGACACTTCACTGAAGCAGGTGCACTAGAGTGCTTGCTCGTAACCACCTTTATCCATCGCAGAATGCAGCTGTAGCAAAACTTGTCTGCAGAAAACATGATGGCTTAAGCACTTGATGATTGATATATTTAGAAAGAATCTGTACATAAGCTATCTTCCCCAGCTTATACACTTCATACTTTACTTAGCAACATAACACTTATAAAGGACAAAATCAACTGTTTCAAGTATAGATATACAAGAATTTCACATCTACTTCGACAACAGACAGAATAACATGAGTGTATTACAGCACATCCTTATTAAGTACTTCCTCCATTCCAGTTATGTGGCACTCTCGTTTCCTGAGAGTCAATTTGACTAAACTTTGAAGCGAATTGGATTAAAATTAAAATTTAGATATTCAAAAAACTATACAAACATAACTATAAGTTGCAATTCTTCGCATGTGAATATGATTGAAAAATGCACTTACAGTGCCACATAAATTAGGACAGAGGAAGTAACAATTATGCAAAAAAGGCCAAAAGAGCATATAAAAGTACTGAATTAGAGTTTAAAACTTATGAGGTTGTAGGTCATTCAAGGATGGATTCGAGGTACGTAAGGCTATTCCTTGACTCATCACTACGGCACGACACCCGTTATTTGTTACCCTATATGTGTTATGAAGTCTAATTATAATTGCATCTTAATTCTTATGAACCACTAGAAGATATGTGTAAAACTAAAAAAGAAAAGAGGCGTACGGAAACATTGATCCAAATAGGACTCTTCAGTAACCGGTGCAATACAAATCGGGCACGGGTTTGGGTCGGAGACCCGTTGCTCCGCCGCGTTTCGTCCGTCTTCAGCCATGGACGACTGTCAAAATCTATTCGGAAAACGTTGTGAGAGAACTCCCCCAATTTCTTATTTTCCCTTTTTAACCCCTAAATTCTAACCCAAACCGCACCACGCCCCCAAGAAGTTTTGTTGAATATTCTTTTAAGTCACATGTGTTCCAATAAATATCACATCACTTGTTAGAAAGAAGGAAAAAAGTAATTAAGATCCATTTCATTATATATGAGGGCATGAAGTTCAAAAGCGGATCTTTGCGTTCATGTTAATTAAAAATAATTTCACACAATTAAGTTACTACGCCCACAAATTTTACTTAATTACAGTTTAGTCCTACAGCTAATTAGGCAGGTATTTTATAGTGTAAAATTTGGAAACACAAAAGTGTTATCGAATTTATCATACATGAATCGCGTGGTTTGCCGACCGATTGATCTCCTAAGAAGGCAAAGTTTGTCATTAGCAATAATTTTATTTTTAAGGAAAATCAAAAACAGTTTTTCCTTTTTACTGTGTCTATGTGCGCTAAATATTATGAAGCACCCCTGGATCCACCATTGGTACACAAGTTTGGTCAATTTGTATAGCTGCACTTAAGGATGTACATTTATTTTCCGTGTTCAATTATATTTACATGTAAGGAACCAGTGCTTCTCATTGAAGAGTATCATTCATAGGATTAGGTAAGGTCTAGGAAGATTGGATTCCAAAAAATCCTCAGAAGTTCTTTTATTGTTTTGGGAAATGAATCTATCTGGATTTTCAATCATCTTTTAAAGTTTCTATAAATAGCACCCGGTCATGAATCATGATCATGATAGTATCCTAACATACCTCCAAGTTGAGTTTCAGATGTCAGTTCGTTTAGCAGTTTGGCCAAATCATGATCAAAAGTTTGAGAAATCCATGTATTTCAGGTTTTCTAACTATGAAGATGTTGAAATTCAATAGTCATATTTGTCCATTGGAAAGTTCAAGACCTTGTAATATTCTGTTTTGGCCTGTCGTAACTAAATACAGTAATCTAGTAAACTATATTTCCTTTTCTTTTTTCCTGCGATTCCTGTCTAGTAAAAGCTTAATGTTTATCCAAGATTTTGATATAAATGGGAGGAGTCTTCCCAATCATTGATTAGAAGTCATTGCGTCATTGCATGACACACTTATTATACAGGTTCATTGTTCAATTTTGTAAAGGGTTGATGTAGGATTTGAAGAGGTAAAGCTACTGCGACCTCTTTTTTCGTTTGCTTTCATTTTTGGTTATTTGGATTAACCAAAAAAACTTCGGAAAATTTTAGGCTTCATTATCTGTGAAGATTACAATAATTAGAATCAAGGAACCATATCCCTTAGCAGACATGAGACATAACGAACTAACAAAAGAGAGATCTCTTTGTTTGCCTTTGAAGTTCCATTCTACGTTGCTGCATTTCACCAACTTGAGCCTTTAACATCTCAACCTCTTGTTTCATTGTCTTCATTTCCTTCTGGGAGGAATTTATCCAACTCTTGCCTGGACTATTGCTTACTTTCATTATGGTCTGTGACTTGGTTCTCTGGTAACTTGAACTATCTGAAGTTAGTAACCTTGTCATATTGACCTGTTCAAGAAGTATAAATTGTGTCCTGATGTTATCTGACAGCCTATCATTCTTCATGGCATGTGTTCGCACTTCCTGTGATAGCTTATGGTACTACATTTTTCTGCATATGCTGCTTCTTTCTTCTTCTGTTGATGTTCTTGCAATAAGCCATTTCAATTTCATTATAATGGAATCAAACTCTAAATCAATTTTTTGAGATTGGAAAAGAGGGAATGCCTTACGCATACCTTGAGGTACATGTCTATCGAACTATATAGGTTGTCATCACAAAATCTTGCTTCTTTTGGCAATGAATTTACAAGAGAGGAAAAGCTTCTTGCTACAAGGTTCTCGTCCATCGCAATGAGGGTGAGGTAGTCATCCACTAGCCTCCCAGACAACACACATTCTTGACTTGGGATTATTTGATGCAAGACAGACATAAGCTTCCACCACCTGGACAACAATATCCACGTCGAAAAGAGTTGTACTGTTCCTGACTAGAAGGTCTTTAGCACTACATTTTTCCAGCATGAGAGCTATTCTTGTCTTGAGCTGATCTTTTAATTTGGGATCAATATTCATAATTAGTCCAATCTTGAAAAGATGGAGCAGAAAATTGCTGGAAACTGAGTCTTCTTCAGCAGGAAGCACCCTTATCAAACATTCAGTTGTCACTCTGTGTAGCTGGATGGACAATTCTTGATCGTTCGATTTCTCTTGTGAAACTGTGATTTGAGAAATCCACTTCTTTGTCCAGTGAGCTATACATGACCCCACAAGCTCTGGCTTAATCTTTCTCTTTTTTATCAATGAAATTACTTCGATAAAATGATCTATCCGGAGGGATGAAAAAACAATTGCCACACAACTTCACCAACTTGGTTGTATCATCTGCCATAACATTCACTAACATTTCATTGTCTTCTATACTACTCAATTTGGTCTCTGAGCAAGTTTTCCAAGAAATGGCTTCCGTGCAACGTTTGACAATGTGCAAGTCTTTAGACCATGACGAAACTGATTCACAGCTTTTCAAGATCCTAAATGTGTGTTTCCACGAAGAAAGGATTACATAGCTTAGGAAGGCCTCTGCTTTAGAAATTAATTTCCTTGGTGAAGATCATCATTCATTTCCAAGAAATGAGCAGCACACGACGGTGGGGCAACATTTGAAGCTGTAGCTTTGATCTTCAGTCCATAGCAAAATTTCACTACCAATTCAAAGATTTTAGCCCCACCAGGAATTGTATCAATCTGAACTCTAGTATAGTTGTTCCCGTTCCTTTTGACTACCAATCTGTTTAGATATCCACTTCTTGAAACCATGTAGAACTGAAAGATGAAACGAATAACTTTTGAAAAAGTTCCACAGAAAGCATACTTGAACTTCATATACCACAAATTTAGTCAAAAAAAAAAGGGAAAGATCAATAACATAAAAAGCAGATAGCTAAAACATGGTATGATTATGAACTTTATCTATTTGTGATTTTCCTCTCAATTAGAGAAATGGACAGTGTAGCCGTACCTTATGCAAGTGGAAGCATTTGTCTCTAATTTCTACTATCAAATCACTTGGTACTTTTGTTTGGACAAACCTGCACCAGTGTTGTTACATTCATTAGCCACTGCGGACGATTAAAATTTAAATCAGTATCACTTGAGACAAACAAAGAGAAGGATGCAACTCTACCAGTTCTTGTTTCTTCTTTCCACGGACTCTGCTACCATACTGCCTCTGGCTGGATAAATCACACAGTGATTTCTCTTCTCCACAAATATTGATCCACCAGTTAGTGGATTTTCTCTCACAATATCTTCAGCACCTATACTAACCCTCTAATAATTTCCTGTATTCTGAACTGAAACATTTTGTTCTTCTTTGCAATATTATATAGTTCCATCACCATAAATCATAATGTCCCTTTCATGCATTGAATTTAAAAGAGTGCTGATTACTTTAGGAAGTAGGAACTGCTCTTACTTTTAGTCCTTTAGAAAACAATCATTTTCTTCCCAAAAGAATGTGTAATACAAGTGACTCGAAACACAAATTTGCATAATATACATAGTATTTACACTAATCTGATATTTACAGTACTTATGATGTTCTTTTCTATTTCTCTAATGACCTTTTTCCACCTAAACTGAACTTCCATCTAATGGACTGCGTCAATAAATCTACCTGGCAGGATGAGAGATAAGTTCAAGTTGTTAGGTTTAATGGTCCATGAACATTATATTCCACAACACTTTAATTTGTTCCAACCGACACATGAGTGGCATTGATGTAACAAAGGGTGTGGCCTAGTGATAAATAAAGTGGAAACAGAACCATGAAATCTCATATTCAAATCTCAACAGAGATAAATACACTAGGTGATGTATTCCCATCTGTCCTATCCTTGATAGACTGAGTTACTAAGTACTTGAGCCTGTAGGAGGTAGCAAATATCCGTGAAATTAGTCAAAGTGCGATCAATCTGACATGGACACCATGATTATTATTAAAAAAAAAGTGGCAGTGATGTAAAAAAAAATGGTGAAGTGTCCACACTCAAGTGGATGAGCCTGAATTGAATCTTTCATGTGCCTTAAAGTGACTATAGATAGCAAAATACAACTACTCTCCTTGATGGCTCAACTACTATTATTCCCCAAAATACTAACCAACCACAAAAAAAGTGCAGGACATAGCAGTTATGAGTACATCTCACACGCAGTATGACAGAAATTGGAATGTGGCATTTTGTTAGTAATATCACTGGTAAGTTTATGATATAGCAATATCTCTGTTTACTAGAATCCAGAAGTTGAATTGATACTTCTTGAATATGAAAAGAAGAAGAATACTACTACTCCTATAAACTACTATAAAGAATCACATTCAAAGACCTTGATTTTTCTCATTCTTCAATTCTGACAATGGAATGAGATTGTCGATTGCCAAAGATGTGGTAAAGAGTATTCCACGTGGTCAGTCAAGTTCTTTGTTTTCCTTCATTGATGAGGATTGTTATTTATGTTGATGAGCATTATGTGTCATATTCATGTTCAAAGGTAATACACTTTCTTCTTTATTGTAATGTCAAAGATCTATCAATATGGACTGTGGAATCATCCTTTACGTGACACATTAGATTAGTGTTTAGTAGTACGATAAATATCTTTTCAAGAAAGTCTCGAAATTTCTGATTATATTAAAATCTATAGGTTTCTATCAAAATGGAAAAAGTAGGCATGTTACCGTCATTTTCCTTTACAAATATCCTAAACTCGTTCAATCTCACTAGATAATCAACACTTGACTTTGTTACCAACCTATAGTGCCAAAGATATTACATATTAGGTTAGTGTTTAGTACTACGATAAATATCTTTTCAAGAAAGTATTCTCAAAGAAAAAGTAGGTATGTCACTTGTGAGGGCAAGTCATTTTCCTTTACCAATATCTTAAACTCATTCAATCTCACTAGATAATCAACACTTGACGTTGTTATCAACCTATAGTGCCAAATATATTATAGAGACATCATCAAGTCCTATTCAACATCTTGCACAATTACGCTAAATCACTACTTTTATAACTAATTAAAACTGATAAATGATCTCATAAAAGAACGTTCTTTTCACAAAACATTTTCTACCATACCAAAAACCACTATTTGATAAAATTTTCATGACATATTTCCCAATATGATGCTGCTCCCTGTGAGCAAGTTTCCAATTTGGTGCAAACTGACGGATATAAGAGTACCATAGCAAACCAATTAAACAACAAGGGCAAAATACCGTCTTTAAATACAAAAACAGAATCCTTTTGTTTGGAGGCAAATTGGGTAGAGTGCTAAGACAAAGGTGAAGTCGCGTAGATAGCTTGATTTTGGGGACTTGGAACCCAATCTTTCCATTGTGTAAAAGTGGCCTAGTTTGGTTAGCCATGCCCTTAGCAAGTCTTAACAATGGAAAGAACAAGAAACATACATACAAAAGCACTAAAACATGATGCAAAATAAGGGCTTAAAACTGCACAGAGATCCTGGAATCAACAGCAGAATTGCTCCTAGTCTTCTCAAATTTGGCTTTTGTCTCCTACCATCTACAAGCAAAAAAGAGAATTAGTTTCAGGGAAAGACATATTTCTGTAATGGTGATTATGCATAATAATTACTTCAAAGTACAAAACCAAAACAATATGAAAGCTCAACATGAAAGTTCATAGTCCAAAATTATGCAATTGTTCAAAGATGAAGAAGCAAAATGGTGAAATGACACAATTAGTTGTGCTATACTGGCCCAATATGATTAGCATAAGAAAGTGGTGAAGGGCATAGGCACAACTGACACTTGCAATTCCACATTAAGTACTTTGGACCGAAAAGGTACTTACCAAGCTGGATTTTTTTCATCTAAATACCACTTAAAGGACCTGTTGCCTTTTTTTTCTTCACCACTCCTTCAAATATCCCATCAGATCCAAAAACACAAGTTAAGTTTTGATGATCAATCGGGCCTGGAAGCTGGAACGAAACGGAAAATTCACCCGGTGGGCATAAGTTGTGAGTTTGCATCTTAAATACCATATTGTTGCTGCAAACCATGTTCTCACCCGTCACGCTCACTCCTTTTATGAGAATTTTCCCATTTGGTCCAACATCGCAGCTAAAGGCTTCTGTAACCACATAAACGGGAAGATCTCTTAATCATCAATTGGTTCATATATGCAGTTCGACATTCATTGAGCACATAAAAAGAACAGATTTAATGATGGTCTAAGATCAGTTAGACGAAACATAGAAAACCCTTCTGTTGAGGCAAAACAAGAGCATCCCAGCGTTATAAACAAAAACATGCCTTGAAAGAAGCAAACCTAATATTGATGTGAGATAAAAGAAGTTTCATACATTGAATATAACACATCCACATTAAGCTAAACATAAATGTGACACTGATGTATCAAAGAAGTATAGAGATCAAATATATGACAAGATGGAGAGAAAATACATCCCCAAACGAATCTTGTTAGCAGACCCTGCCGGTCCTATGGTACGGTCAAACACTCCAGTAGAGAGGCATTTCAAGGAGAAAGCCAGTTTATCAAGGTAGGCATACTGAAACATTGCTTGAAACAGCAGAATGACAAAAAATAAGGTTCTATAGCTCATTGCACGGCTGAGAAGAAGGCATATGCAAGTAATATCTGGTCTTAGAAAGAAAGCATTTTTCGATCAGCGAAAAATTTGAGCACTCATCTGTATAGAAAAGGAGAAATGAAGGCGTACAGATATTCTATGACTAACGCTCGATAACGAAGCCTTTGACCTTTGTATTCATTGGCCAAATCTTGTTCAATTCCGCTCAAACTCAGTTTGGTTGGAACCTTCGCGGAAGAAGAAGAAATAAAACTCTTGATGATGAGATCTCTATGTGTTTTTTTGGATACCACTCATTACTTCATAATTTCATATTCAAGTTTCAGTATGAAATAGAGATCTAGTATTTTGAGAAGAAGGTAGGGAAAAGGCATAAATACCCCCTTGAACTATAGTTGGATTTTCAATTACACACTTTATCTTTGCATAGGTCCTATTACCCCCCTTGAACAATTTTGGAATGCAATTAATACCACCTCGGTTGCTGAGCTGTCAACAAAGTTGAATGCACATCCTTAAAGCGCGTGAGAAGTGAATTTAGATCCCCCAAAACTGCTCTTTGTTGGCTATGTGGAGTCCAAATGAGCTTATGTTTGACCCTCTTTGTGAAAACTTCATCTTCTCCAGCTGTTTGGCCATCATTTTCGATACTTTGAAGCTGTAACTTCATAACAGTGGTTCTGAAATTGAACTTTGTTTGAAGACGTAGTATTACTTTAGTGTATATTGTAGTCTTTATTATATGGGTTTTACATTTTAAAGCTAAGGCTTCTAATTTAATTTCTTTCCCCAAGTCTGTGTAGGGCTAAGCGGGAAAATGGGAAGGGTTTCGCCCGAGGAATTTTCCGGTGGTCTCAAAGTTTCTTGATGAGTTTTCCACTGCTTAGAAGCTCAGGTTGTTCGACGGGTCTTGCTGATTTGAGAAAATTTTCAGAAAAGATTTTGGAAAACCAATAAGTGATTTAGGAGACAGAAAAGGAAGAGAGCATCATTTGAGGCATTCTCCGATAATTGTCGCTAGCTCTTGCACAGTTCATTGCTCTTTTTATTGGAAGAGCTTGTGCTTTTCTTTTGGTTTGAAGCTCAATAATGTCAGATGAAGAAATATGAATAAGAAGATTCTCTAGCAATGAACTTGTAGCACCAAAAATGGTGATAATTTTAAAAGCAAAAACAAAATTCACCGTTATCAAATTTTAAAAGCAAAAACAGATTTTATGAGAAATGTTGGAAAATTTCGAAGAGGGGAAAGAGACGAAGGACCTGTCTTTATTTTTCCAGGTCATCGCACATGTATGCAACAAACACTAAATAAAATTGAACCTTGTTGACACGTCAGCACCCTGGGTGGTATTGATTCCATCTCAAAATTGTTGAGGAGGGTAATAGGACTCCCGTAAAGCTAAAGTGTCTAACTGGAAATTCGACTATAATTCAGGGGGATATTTATGCATTTTCCCAGAAAAGGTAAGCTACATTTTATCCAAGTAAGGTGGCGAATGACAACATATTTGTCAGCACGGTATTTATGCAATGCATCGACCAGTTATATTCATATACAGAACATGTGGTCACAGACAATAGGGATATTTGATGCATTAAAATACAAAATGGTAGTGTGATGTAAGAGTTATAAGAAGATTTGGTCATTTGCTACTTGAGAAAATCTTACTCATATACAGAACTTACTTTCATCCCTTGCGACACCGGGGAGTGAAACACGAAACACATAGTCATCCTCAGATTCAGCAATATTAACTGATCCAATAAGTGGTCCAACTTTTCCCAACAAAGCCGATCCAGTAACTGCAACTCCACCATTAGCATAATTTATGAGATTATCCCACTCCTCTTTGACTGGACGAGTAGTGAAAAAAACCATCGCAGGCTGACTGCAAGCAGGCTGCTGAGAGATGATATGCTTAGATGATGAAGTCGTATCAGCTTCAACTGAAACTGAACCAGCATTAATATCTGGTGATGATGAAGTATGGTAATTGTATGGTAGAGGAGGACCAGTATATGGCACACAACTAATGGGGGCCACATTAAGCGGTTCAGCATGCAGCGGAATCGGACCGTTATTTTCGCCATAATTCGGCAAAGAAGTGTGAGATGCTCTGAAGTGCATGAGTAAAATGCGACATTAGTTTCCGTTACGATAATCACTAGTATCAAGAAAATACCTAACTTTACATATAAACATTTAGCTATCCATAGGACCTAAAACCAATGTAATATGAGCTTCACTGGAGTAAGCAAATACAGTTCATATGATGCGCAAGTAGGAAATGATTTGTTTAAATATTAAGAAAAAAAATCACTTCCTACTTGTAATTATCAAAGCGCAGGAAAATCATTACCACAAATTAAATGGTCACCAAATCATTCATACAGATTTTGCATAAGAAAAGCTTGAGCATCCACAGAGTAAGACGTTATTTTTAATCTAGATGGAAAAAAGTGCCCAACAGTTTATCAGAGATCTACTTCACATGAAAATGTAATAACTCCGTTGTTCCTCGTAAGGGTGGCACCAGCCAGCTAGGGCACTCCTGTTTTCTCATTTAAAGAGAAGTCAAGGACACAAATGGGCATTAAGAAACAGGTACATATTTGCAAATGAGAAATAGCATGACAATTAGGGATGACTCCTCACAACAATTAAAATTGCTTGGAGGCTATGTTGCTTGGACTCGGGTGCGGGTATCCAATACGGGTGTAGATCTAGAGGTCAGATTTTCATCACATAAATTTTAGGATTCGGGGGTATGGATCCGATGTAGATATGGGTGCTTCAATACGGCCAATAAATGTATAGTACGACATATGAAGTAAATATTTCAATTAATTAGTCATTGAACTAAAACTAATAAAATTTAATTATTTGTAAACCCCTAATATTTTATTCATAAGATATCCCGCGTTATAGCAAAACATTTTCATACTTTATATAACTATATATATGTATGACACAAACCCAGAAATCGAACCAGATTCCCAATTAATCTATACTTCTCGGTCATAGATGCAGTTAAAGCACCCAAGGTAAGTGTAGAGTTTTGTTGGGTTCGTGTACGCATCGTAATTTGAAATTTTATGTTTCAAACCCAACAAGCGACGAACTGCAAGATGATTATGTAGTAATGTAAAATACATGAAAACACATAACATGTATCTAACCATAATACTTCGATAGAATACTTACGGTTTGGATAATCTGGAGTCTTTTAGTAATATCCGAGGGTGCGCACACAATTGATCCTCGATTTCAAGTTCCAAGAACTCCGATGTATACCTCCTTCGAATAGCTAAGAAATTCGACAGAGGCTCGAGAGAGTTTTAATTCTATGTCTCTAAGACTTAGAATGATTTATGAATCAAATGTGTTGAATAATGAATAGAAGCCCTCTAAAACTCAACTAGGGTTTCCCGTGGGCCAGGCACAGAAAACGAGGTGCAACAGGTCAGTCACTGCCTCGTCGGCGCCACGGCCCTACGATCCTATGTCACAGGCGTTGCGGCGCTTGACATGGCGTCGTCTCGTTTTTCATTTTAATTAATTCTGAAATCCAATTTCGACTTAATTAAATAATCATTATTCATTCAAATGTCTCGATTATAAATCGAGCATTTATATTCTCTCATTACATCGTTAGATCAAAGGGACAATTGACTTAGTGTTACCCTACATGCCTTCACATATCGACACTAATCATATTAGGGTCTACACAGAACTCCTAGACGACGCCGGAAGACGAACTCAATATGTGAAGTATATTTACACGAATCCGGTAAACTGAACCTCTATGTGGGAAGATAAAATTCTTTCATTTACGACACACTCGATCAAGCTTAGGATTTGTAAGTGTCTATCCAAATGGCTTGATCATTATATTTCATCTATATTAGTTGACAACAAAACCATATCCTAGATATGTCTTTTGTGTTGGCCAACGACTTAGTCAACCTAATATCACTTAGAAACTGAGTGCTCTCTCGAATATACATTCGAGGAATGAATCATAATCTTGGCTCAACTACCACCTTTAATCCACATCGTAATGTACCCAATACAAGCCGTATCTCAACCTATAAGGCATTTGAACTTAGGACATGCTCAACTCTGTAAACAAGGTGTGTATCGACCTCAAGTCTAAGGACTTCTATCTTCCACACGCTGATCATACTTTAGACATGTATAACAAACATTATATCTGCATGGTATACCAATACTTCCTAAGTATCCATGTGTCCATCACGAGTAGCCATTACTCGTAGTAGGTGAGACATACTACATCCTCTAAGGATGTGATGCAGACCACATGTCGACTTATCACATATCGATATCCCATTCTCGATGATCACTAGTCGAGTCTATTTTAAGAGTTACGCTATAATATTAATATCTCACACTATTAATAACAATGTAACCTCTAGAGATGCATATTATAGAATATTATAAACAATCAACTAATAATTCAATAATTGCAAATGTCATAATATTAATATCCATTAATGATAATACGAATGTGTATAAAGTACATTTGTCCTAATACAGATTGTATCTAGGACATACATATACTTTCAATCTCCCACTTGGCCAAGAGCCAATCACCAACATATCTAATGCCCATATTCTCAAAATGACCATTATGCTTGACTAAGCTTAATGGTTTAGTGAATGGATAAACTAGATTATCGTCTGTGGGAACATAGTCTAATCTAATATCTTCAGTCTCCATCATCTCCCCGAGTATGTGGTACTTCCTTGGTACATGTTTGTTTTTGTTTGTTGATCTTGGTTCCTTAGCATGTGCAACAACACTAGTGTTGTCACAATAAATAGTTATTAGACAACTGACACTTGGAACTACCCCTGGTTCCTTCAGGAACTCAGAAAACGCGAAAGCTTCTTTACCAGCTTCCGATCCAGCAATGTACTCAGCTTCTATTGCCGAATCAGCAGTAGTAGCTTGTTTGGAACTTTTCCAGCTTACTGCTCCACCATTGAAAATGAACGTGTACTCAGACTGAGATTTGAAGTCATCAAGATCCGTCTGGAAGCTAGCATCAGTGTACCCAGTAGCAACTAGTTTTTCTTCCCCACCATAGACTAAGAAGTAATCTCTAGTTCGTCTAAGATACTTAAGAATACTCTTGACTGCTTTCCAGTGTTCTTCCCCAGGATTCTGCTGGAATTTGCAAGTCATACTAAGTGCAAACGCCACATCTGGCCTAGTATAGGTCATGGCATACATGATTGATCCTATAGCCGAAGCATATGGGATCCTCTTCATGTGCTCAAGTTCTATATCATTAGAAGAACTATCCTTCTTAGATAACTTGATGCCTTGACCCATTGGTAGACCACCTTTTTGATATTTTTCATAGAAAAACGTTTAAGCACTTTGTCTATGTAGACTGACTGCGACAGCCCCAACAATCTATTAGGTCTATCTCTATAGATCCTAATTCCCAGAATGTAGCAGGCTTCACCTAAATCCTTCATCATGAAGGTACTGGACAACCACTCCTTGACATGAGAGTCTTATTATCTTCCATTATCAATATGTCATCTACATATAATAATGAAGGTAATACTCTCATCCTTGCGTTTACTATAAACACAGGAATCCTCTTTGCTTCTGACGAAATCAAATGACTTGATAGCCTTGTCAAAACAAATGTTCAAACTCAGGTTTCATGGCTTCTTACCATCTCTTCGAATCAATGTCCAACACTGCTTCGCTATAGGTTGTAGGCTCATCGTTATCGGGAATATCTATCTCACTGTGTATTTCACAAGTAGATTTAGTCTTTCAAGAGGACGATGAGTCCTAATGGACCTACGGAGTTGATTGTTTTGAAGTTCAGTGCTTGGTATGTTCTGACTGTGAGAGGGTTCTTGTGTGTTGGATAATCCACCAACTTGAGAGCTTTCAGGAATATCATTTTAATGTATTTCCTGAATGGGAGGAGGTGCAACCATTGCATCTACTCCCAAAGGTTGTGTAGAAGGATCTTGCATTTTTGCATTGTTCCTCATAACACTCCCACTGACCGAAGGGCGTACTTGAAGTACCCAATCTTCGCCAATTACTCCCACTGAATCCTTGCTTTGGTCATTCGACAAGGATTCAACCTCTATGTTATCTCGTGGTTCTTGAATTTCTTCAATTCTATCTCTGTGCAACTCTGTTCCTTGTAGACATATTCTTCTTCAAGGAAAATTGTGTTCCTGGAAACAATGACCTTATGTTCTCCAGGAAGATAGAAGTAGTATCCCTTAGTTTCCTTTGGATACCCCAAGAAGTAACATTTCTCACTTTTGGATTCCAACTATGCAGGGCACTCCAGGGTCTCATATGTTTAAGAGTTGGCTTCTTGTCACACCATATCTCATAGGGTGTCTTTTCTATTGACTTGGAAGAAACCCTGTTCAGAACATATATTGAGGTTTGTATAGCATGTCCCCAAAGGTATGTCGGTAGAGCTGAAAAGCTCATCATGAATCGAACCATATCCAATAAGGTTCGATTTCTCCTTTCGGCAACACCATTCATTTGTGGTGTTCCAAGAGGTGTCCAATTGGACTCCATGTAGCTTTAAGTAATCTAGAAACTCTGCTCAAGTATTCACATCCTCGATCAGATCGAAGGTCTTGATACTTGTTGCAAGTTGTTTCTCTACTTCAGACTTGTACTCCTTGAACTTTTCGAAGGCCTCAAATTTGTGTTTCATAAGAAACACATATCCATACCTTGTGAAATCGTCAGTAAAAGTAATGAAGTAAGGGAAACCTCCCTTAGCTTGAGTCGAGAATGGTCCACGTACATCAGTATGTACCAACTCAAACACCTCATTGGCTCGCACACCTTTCCCAGAAAGTGGTTTGTTGGTCATCTTACCTTTCAAACAGGATTCGCAGTTACCATAAGACTCCAAGTCAAATGGTTCGAGGTAGTCAAGCTTCCTCAACCTTGCTATCATTGTTTCGTTGATATGACAAAGTCTACAATGTCATAGGTAGGTAGAGTTTCTATTACTTATCTTAGCTCGCTTATTCTGAACATTGAATATTTCTCGACTATAGTTTAGTGTATATAATCCATCCACAAGAGGAGCAATTACATATATAACATTATCAAAAGACAGTACTTGACTACCATTATAAATATATGAGGAAAACCCCTCCATGTCCAAAACAGGAATAGAAATGATATTCCTCGTTAACGAGGGTACATAGTAACATCATTCAACACTAGACAATAGTCAGAAGGCAAATTTAATCTATAAGTTCCTACGCGCTCATCATCCATTCGTGCTCTATTTCCAAAGCGTAGGTCTACCACTCTTGGTCCAACCTTCCTGTTGTCAGTTAGCCCCTGCACATTTGTACAAATGTGTGAGCTACAAGCGGTATCCAATACCCAGGAACGAGAGTTATTTATAGACATGTTTATTTCAATGACGTACATACCTTGTCCACTAGAGGTAGAAGCACCTGGTGCTTTTCCTCCTCCTGGTGCAGTGCAGCCCTTCTTCCAATGCCCCTTCCTGTTGCAGCTGAGAATACATCCTTACCCGGATTCACCTTCTTCTTCAAAGGCTTCATAGCTGAGGGCGCAGCAACTGCTTTGCCCTTCTTCTTACCTTTCAGCTTGGGCCGGCTAGAAGAGCTCACCATGAGCACATCTTTGTCTTTGGTAGTTGAAGATTCAAAGGTCTTGAGCATATTATGCAGCTCCGGCAAACTCGCCTTCGTTCCGTTCATATTGTAGTTTATTATAAAATTCTCGAACGAACGAGGGAGAGAGTTCAGGATGAGGGTGGAAGCGACGTTACTCTGCAGTATGCCAATCGAGGTCAGCCTTTCTATCAGCCCTATCATCTTCAACACGTGCTGAGACACTTGGCTCCCTTAATTTAGCTTACACTTGAAGAGTTTTATCAACAACTCATATTCCATAGTTTGAGACTGAGAGTCATAGAGACTCTTCAAATGTTCGAGCATTTCGTTAGGGCCCATGTTCTCATGTTGTCTCTGAAGCTCCATTGACATGGAAGACAACATCACACACTGTGCTGAAGTGGCTTCATCTAGGTTCTTCTGGTAGGTTACCTTATCGAATGTGGCATATTCTGCAGAATCCTCGGCATGGACTGTGGGGAATACGTTGTCCAATATGTATTCTATCTTCTATTGCCTTAGAACAATTCTCAGATTCCTTAGCCAGTCTAGATAGTTGGGTCCAGTAAGTTTGTTTATTTCCATCAACATTTTTAATGATAGACTCGACATTTTGATAATCTGAAGAGTTAGATAGACATGAATTTAAACTCAAATTATTTTCTATTATACACATTCGTTTAGGCTAATCAACATGGTCTTTTGTTTAATTAGCTCCCACTATTTTAATATACTTCTACGACCCCACAATAGAATACAGACCTATTTTAATTTAAGGTCATAATGGGCCAAGATCCAAGCTTATGCTCTCTCCGCGTTTGCTTTGACTGATAACTTCAATAACACATCTTGGTAGGTTCTAAACCAATTGCAAAATTTATTTGCAACTCTTGGTTGATCAAATATTATATTTAATCTTGCGTCCTTAGATTAGTCCAACACTTTGACGCCCAAGATTTGTCTAAGCAAGTCAACCTCATTACACGACTGCGTTTATGTATCTAAATAAATTTGGCCTTTGTGAGCAAACACTTTGGTGTAAATACCCACAAAAGTTTATCATTTACCTTTACAATTAACACATTTATGAAAGAGTCTGAGTCCTCGTAGACTTAGAGCAAATGCTTTGGCATAAATACTCGTATCGCCGAAAAGGATTTTGCACTCTAACAATTATAATGGACGGCGCGTTTTAATTTAGACTTGTATTTAAAATTTGAGGAACATTTTACTTTCAGGGATTTTAACCAAGATCAACAATTTGTGTCATATCCAATACGACATCTAATCATGCAATTTCTAAAACACATTTAGTTGGGAACCATCAACCTAACAAGCATGATATAAGATGGTTTGTTCAATTACTGGGCGCCGCCTACCCTAGTTCGTATATTATTCAATAATATACAATTAATAATAATCATGAGTTAACTTGTTTAAACTCTAAAATTTAAGTCTAATCCAAACAGTTTCTTAAACATTTTCTGATTTTAAAATTTGATTTTTAGGGTATTTTCTGTAAATTCCAGACTTTCAGAATTTACAGTTTAGTCCCTCAAGAATTAAAAAATTCAAATTTTAAACCCTTTTAAATTCAGAAAATCCAATTTTAATTTTCAAAAAATATTTTCAGATTTCAGGGACGTCTGTAATTTCCAGAATTAAAATTAATTTCAGAAAAGGACCAAAACTGTTTTCAGAAACTTGTTTTAATTACATATTTGCCCCAAAGGACCAAATCTGCCTATTTGAAAAAGTTTTAATTTCAGATTCTGAAACTTTTAAACTTCAGAATCATAAACTTTTAAAACTTCAGTTTCTGATACCGATTTTTTTGTTTTTGTTTCTGGAGCCTCGACACTCCACCATGAAGACGCGGCGTCTGGTCAAAACTCTAGGTGGCGCCGCTGCACCTCCGTCTCAGAAACACAAAATCTGCAATTCCGAAACCCTAAAACTGTTCAGGGTCAGATTTGCAGATTCATTTTCGTTACCCTTCACTATCAAACAACACGTTTATCAACCATCATCCAATCCCTTCTCGTTCTTCGCTTCAGTGCACCATGTTCGCAATGAACCAGTTACGTACAACGACTTAGAAAAGTTAGATCAGAATGACTTCCTCGATTACATCATTGTTTAATAGTTTGGGAGACAAGGATGACATGTTCTTACGATATTAGGTTTTCAAGCTTTAAACGACATAAATTTCAGATTCAAACAAATTCTAACTTATATTATTATCAATTATTACAACATAATCACACAAAACAGAGACTGTATGGTTTTGTTAGGTTCGTGTACGCAACAAAATTTGGAAATTTTATGTTTAAAACCCAACAAGCGACGAATTACATGATAATTATGTAGTAATGTAAAATACATGAAAACACATAACATGTATCTAACCGTAATACTTCGATAGAATACTTACGGTTTGGATAATTTGGAGTCTTTTAGTAATATATGAGGGTGCGCACGCAATTGATCCTCGATTGCAAGTTTCAAGAACTCTGATGTATACCTCCTTCGAACAGCTAGGAAATTCGGCAGAGGTTCAAGAGAGTTTTAATTCTAGGTCTCTAAGACTTAGAATGATTTATGAATCAAATGTGTTGAATAATGAATAGAAGCCCTCTAAAACGCAACTAGGGTTTCCCGTGGGCGACGTGAAAATGAGTGCAGCAAAGTCGATCGCCTCGTCGGCGCCACGGCCCTACGACCCTATGTCACAGGCGTTGCGGCGCTTGACGTGGCGTCGTCTCGTTTTTCATTTTAATTAATTCTGAAATCCAATTTCGACTTAATTAAATAATCATTATTCATTCAAATGTCTCGATTATAAATCGAGCATTTATATTCTCTCATTACATCGTTAGATCAAATGGACAATTGACTTAGTGTTACCCTACATGCCTTCACATATCGACACTAATCATATTAGGGTCTACACGGAACTCATATACGGCGCCGGAAGACGAACTCAATATGTGAAGTATATTTACACGAATCCGGTAAATTGAACCTCTATGTGGGAAGATAACATCATTTCATTTACGACACACTCGATCAAGCTTAGGATTTGTCAAGTGTCTATACAAATGGCTAGATCATTGTATCTCATCTATATTAGTTGACAACAAGACCATATCCTAGATATGTCTATTGCGTTGGCCAACGACTTAATCAACCTAATATCACTGAGAAACTAAGTGCTCTCTCTCTTGAATATACATTCGAAGAATGAATCCTAATCTTGGCTCAACTACCACATTTAATCCACATCGTAATGTACCCAATACAAGTCGTATCTCAACCTATAAGGCATTTGAGCTTAGGACATGATCAACGTATATTACTCTGTAAAAAATGTGTGTATCGACCTCAAGTCTAAGTACTTCTATCGCTCACACGCTGATCATACTTTAGACATGTATGACAAACACTAAATGGTATACCAATACTTCCAATGCATCCATGTGTCCATCACGTGTAGCCATTACTCGTAGCAGGTGAGACATACTACATCCTCTAAGGATGTGATGCAGACCACATGTCGACTTATCACATATCGATATTCCATTCTCGATGATCACTAGTCGAGACTATTTTAAGAGTTACGCTATAATATTAATATCTCACACTATTAATAACAATGTAACCTCTAGGGATGCATATTATAAAATATTATAAACAATCAACTAATAATTCAATAATTGCAAATGTCATAATATTAATATCCATTAATGATAATACGAATATGTATAAAGTACATTTGTCCTAATACAGATTGTCTCTAGGACATACATATACTTTCAGTAAGACCAAATCCGGTGTGGATCCCACACCCATGTCGTGTCGACACGGGTGCGGCAGAAATTTTGAAGAGTCCGAGCAACTTATCTTGGAGGTGGAGAAAAATAAAAAGAGACAAGCGTCAGTTTATCGCCAACAAGTAATTTCTATATCACCAACAATAGTTTCTATACACACAAAGGCATCTATTTAATAAACGTCTCTTTTCGCGCCAATTCCATGTAAGATGAAGAAATTTACTTAGAAACATGGAACTGACGCGAAAAGAGATGTTTATTAAATAGATGCCTTCGTGTGTATAGAAAATGTAGCTTTCGACCTTAGGCAGTTTCACTGTGAGCAATTAATTCTGGACAAACAAACAGTTCATTTCGGTACTCTTTCCCAACGCAGCAAAATACACATAACATACCCCAGAAAGGACCAACAAAAGCTGAATCAGCCATACATTCTTTCGATAATTTTCACTAATAAAATGTCATTTCAAGAAAACTCATCTATACACCTTAATAACACAGACATTCCACCTATAGCACACAACTATTGACAAAGATTTCATCTTTCCAGTAAACCCTTAATTGATCTTACTTAGATAAGCTGTAAAAAACACTGTGCATCTCTATTTACAAGATCTTGACCAGAAAAATGGTTACTTTATGCATTACAAAAGTGCCCAGAAACACTCAACACCTGACTTTGGTCTATTCACAAAACAGCCAATTTGGGGTTTCTACTTTCACCGTCTTATATAAAAAGAAAGATAAACTAATAAATTTTGCTAGATATGAAATGAAAAATGTAGGGTGGTGATCGTTAAAAGTACCTCCAATGAGAATCCATCATAGATAGAGCTGCTAGAAAAAAAAATGGGAAATTCAACTTTGAGATATATGAGGCAACACCCAGATTCAAACAAGTCTACAACTCACAAAATCTTGTGATATCTGGTAAAAATCAGTGAGCGGCAAAAACCTAAAGATGGAGATTTATTTGAATTGAAGTGTTGAGTGTGCTTTGTGTTTTAGGGGTTTTTTAGGCCTCTTGCTGGTGCTGACTTGGTTATTTCTTCAGGCTTTATTATCGTGCTTTAAAATTGAGCAGAATTTGTAAAATGGTCCCTGTTATGAATTTCTTTTATATATTTCAGTTCCATTCGTGGTGTAGTCAACACTCAACATTTTTTTTTTTTTAAGCATGAGAAGGCCAGAATTATGTGCTTGATGGCGCGGGGCCATGAGTCGCGAGTTCGATCCTCGCATAAACCTTCTAGTTGGCTGTCATGGCTTGCCAAGTGTGGTTTACTGCGGCGTTGTTTGCGCTCTTTGCGTCGGTCGGGGTTTACCACTGTCTTGTATTTCGAAGAGTAGCGGTGCCAGTTCGCCGTCAACAAAAAAAAAAAAAAACACTCAACATTTTTAACTTTTTTCTTTTTTCCAAAAGGTGGATCTCCAAGCCCAGGAGCCCCCACACTCCGATCCGACAGGATTGTGAAGGATTGTAACTCAACTGATTTCAAAGATTAGACCACTACCACGCTGCGCACAAGGGTCCTCCTTTATTTCAAGAAGTAACCCCACTCTGCCGCTGACGGGATTCGATCTTGGCCATTTTTCCAATTATCCCCTTGAGAACCAGAACTTTTTTCTTTTATCACTGAACTAATGATCTTTCACTGTGTTCAAGGATAAAATTAAATCAAACTTTAACCCCCAAAAGAAAAAAAACAATAAACAGATATATTGTTCTTGTTACTTTAATTAGAATATTGTGTAGTTCATATTTACTTTTGAAAAGTAAATAATATTTCAAACGTTTCTTCTTGAATGCTATAACAACTTCACCAATGTCTTGGATTTAGAACTAATATATAATTTGGGATCGGGACTGTTAGAAAAAGGGTTACGACAGATAGTTGCGTGAAAAAGTTTATGTTTGAAAAGACCCCTAAATTTCTAAAGTAGCTAGATTTAAACCTCATAGAAGTATTGCTTCGATGAAATTAAAATTTATTTTCTCGTGATCCTATTAAATAGCAAATAGAGAACGATATAACTAAACTGTTTACCTTGATATCTTGTTCATATTGTTTTATTGAACGATCTCGATCGATTACTTTTTGCTCATATAATACATACAGTTTTGGTTGTTGGTTGGGTTGATTCGATCACTCTGTATGAATTAGCGACTTTACTAAAAATAAAAATACCCTATGAAGCTTCACTGTTTTCTGGATTAGTTTCGGACCTTTCCTGCACAATATGGAAGGTGAATAAGGCCTCCTTCCGGAGAGCCGGTATGCATCTGATCATATATTTATTATATATTCTAATAAATAATATTAAAGCTGTGGTTTTTCAATGCGAGATTTAAACACATATCTTTTTGTGGCACCAGTACTAACTATGCTATAGTTCGGGGCTTTAGCAGGTCTGTTGATAGAGATTAATCATTTTTTTCGGATGTGTTGACATTTCCTTTTTTTTCATTGTAGTTATTGTCATGGGAAAATTGAAAAAAAAAACCATTCACAACTATTGATGAAGGATTCCTCGAAAAGTTAATCTATTTTAGGAATCAAATGGATTCGATCTTATACAAATGTGCTTATCTAATAAATGTAGAATTTCATACTTGCAAGATGAACAAATTGAATAGACTTTTTTTGTTTGAGTGATGTTAATGCTATTTTGACTCTTCCTTTATCTACTACAGGTTCAAGGGATAAGTTAATCTTATACTTTACCAAATCAAATAATTATGAAATTACATCAGGTTATCACATATTCAACTTAAAATAAAATTAAACAAGCAAGGGAATACTAGTGATGATATTGCTCATACTAAGTTAATCTTATACTTTACCAAATCAAGTAAAGGTCAGTTTTCGCACTCACAAATTCTTAATAAAATCTTTTGTTTTGAGTTACAATGCATGTTAAAACATAGTATACATGTTAAAAAAATATATGTTTCTGGGAATATAAGTTGTGATGATTAATTGATATAAGTATTGTCTTGTAATAAGTTTGAATCATGTAATTGCAGATTGTTTTCGCTGAGTTATTCTTGTTATAATTGGACGAAATTTTCCAGTGTTATACATTTTTTTCCACGGTCATATTGAGTCCAAACGGGGCCAAAACCGACATACGGTTTGAGAGTTATCGTTGTTTAAAGTTTCTGTCTCGGATCAACCAAAATCCAAAAGGACAGAACGTATAATGCAAAAACTGTACAAATCTGTAAAGAATCTGAAAGTTCGTGGTAAATAAAAGTTCTATATTTCTCTGTTGTCGACAGTTTGAGACTTTACGGAGAATAATACGACTTACGGATAAAAAGTTATGACTATTTTAAGATTGTTTCTTGTTTTATAAAAATCTGATGAACTGAGAGTTGTTAAAATAAAATAATTGTATATTTCGGTGAGGAATCTGAAAAATTGTACTGAACTAAAAATTCTGGCGAGACAGTTGCTTATTGCTCGAATTTATACTAGTTACACTAAGCATTTTCAGAGAAAACTTGGGATAGTGATAGATCTTCGTATTACCTTCGACTCGGCATAAGAAACACCTTATTCGAAGTTACGTTTCGAGAGTATAACCCTTACAAAAGTGGAAAGAGCAAAAAGTTGAAAGAAAGGAACATTATTTGAATCTTATGAATTGTGACAATTTATATATATATGTGTGTGTGTGAATCTAGTCATATAGTCGAGATGATAGAAATCTTGGTAAGGTAAATAGTTTTGCTATCACCTACGGAGCTATATTGTTACACATTTCTTGCCTCCGGGGCTATTCAAATATACTTGCCTCCGGGGCTATTCAAATATACTTGTCTTCGGGGCTATTCAAATGTACTTGCCTTCGGGGCTATTCAAATATACTTGCCTTCGGGGCTATTCAAATGTACTTGTCTTCGGGGCTATTCAAATATACTTGTCTTCGGGGCTATTCAAATGTACTTGCCTTTGGGGCTATTCAAATATACTTGTCTTCGGGGCTATTCAAATGCACTTGCCTTCGGGGCCATTCAGATACACTTGCCTTCGGGGCTATTCAAATATACTTGCCATCGGGGCTATTCAAATATACTTACCTTCGGGGCTATTCATATACATTTGCCTTCGGGGCTATTCAAACACACTTGTCTTCGGGGCTATTCAAACACACCTTCAGGGCTATAATTGAAATGCATTAGATCGGGTTGCACGGATCGCAACAAATATATAAATGCATTGGATCGGGTTGCACGTACCGCAATAAATATATAAATGCATTGGATCGGGTTGCACATACAGCAATAAATATATAATATGTTATATGGGATAAAACAGGGGTACTAGTTAAACTAAATATTCCCAATGACGAGTGGGGAGAAGATTTTGCACGTGAATATTTATTGACTTATTTAATGAAAGTGTTGTAATATGTTTTTCACAACATGCTTATTATTTTTATAATATGATTATAATTAGAATATTGTGAGGTTACTTTGGATTGTAAGTCAAGGTTCTCACTCAACCCCGGATGGTAGAACTGACTCTTTTATTTAACATGTTTCAGAAAAGCGCGATAGAGGAAAAACTCTGCAACAGGGCTAGCGATCGTCCCGCAGCCTTATCGTCCCACCAATCCATTACTTCAGATTTGGTGAAAGTTATTCTAGACTAAGTATGTTTGAAGAACCAAATTTCGTTATCTCGGGGAATGCCCCACATGAGACTGTTTTCTTTTAAGATTCAGATATTTCTATTTTGTATTTGAACTTCCATCGAGTGTAGAAAAAAATTGTGGATGCTTGAGTATGGACTCGTGCTTTCATTAAAGAAGTACATGATTATATTATTTATGCACCTATATGTATGTATAATTTAGGAAGACAAGAAACTAAATGATTCGCCTGTAAAGGGATAGTTGTTCAGGTGTCATCACGCCCTAAGAGAAACTTAAGAAAAGTCGGGGCGTGACAGGTAGGTTTGGTTAGAAGTGATGAAGTTCATATAGGGATTGTTGAGTTGGATTCTGAAAAAGGCAAAGTTTTGGGAACTGTGGAAAATGGAAAGAAGCAAACTACAGGTTCTTGGCAAGTTATTGGAAAGGTATGTCCTAATTCTTGCTTGTTATGGTAATGCAAGTTCAGTGAATTATTCATCTTAGCTGGTAATTTTATTGATATTTTATAAATGATTTATTCAGCATCTTCAGACCAAGTTAGGGGATTTAATTTTGTGATATGTGTCCTATGCCTATGCCTGTTGTGCTCTAATTATCAACAAACCAATTGGTCTGCAATTCCTTAAGGAGGAGAAGATTGAACATTTGATGGACCAAAAAGACAATTAATAAAATGAGGAACTGATGTGAGAGGTAATTAAAGGTTAATAGGTTTGTCGTCATTCCTCTTTTGTAGGAAACGATTTGGTTCTGTTTTGCATTGCTGTGAAATATTTGTAACCCTATTAAATTATCAATATCAAGCTGCAACCTTGTACAGTTATACTAGCTCCAAAGCCTTGACAGCGTAAATGTTTGGTGGGTTAGAGTCTTGTATTATCAACATGACATAAACAATCCATCCTGTTATATATGCAACAAGAAAAAAATTGGTACTCTATGTTGATGAATGTTACTTTACAAACTTTATGGTATATGCTGCCTTCTAGAATTTTGAAGCACAACTGATACAGAGTGCGGATGATTGCTAAAAACCGGTCCCACATTCTGTGCCATAAGTTAGGTCTTCTCCTTGAAGGATTCTCTTTGGTAACAGATAATGCTGAATGTGGGTTGTCTGACCGTCATGGTCTTCACAAACGGTGGTGCAAATCTAATTGGTTAGGCGCTTCTAGCACCCTCAAAAGTAAACCACATGTAAGGAATAATTGAGTTGGGAAACTTAGCCAATGACTAGCCTAGGTAGTGGCAAATTTTGGAATTTGGGAAGTTATCTAAATACTAATTGAGCTTCAATGTTGAATTATGCAACAAAACCAGCTTTGGCTTCAGTTCTGTTTTATTTCTTCAATCTTAGTGTACGAGCCAGGATGTAACCATCGATTAAGTGGATAACTGAATAGAGCTATTCGTTATTACTACTTTTTGGGTTTCTGGAACTATATGATGGAAATTATAGATGATTTTCCTACTTTTGGGTTTGTCTTATCGTGCGTCTTATGATGGGGAAGTATACAGAACTTCCACTATTCATGTAGACAAGCAAATTCGTACCAGATACTTGAATGGTACATTTGAGGTTCTTGGGGTGTAAATCTTTCCCTTTTTAGTAATATCAAGCAGAAAACATATGAAAGTGATTTTTCTAGTTGATGCAGACAACAACATATGCTGTGAAGTGTTGGACATCTGGTGCTTCAACTTCCTTTGACATGCTTTATTTTGTGGATCTTACTTTTAGTAGTTCGAGCAATTCCTGTTTATTGTTCCTTAAGAGAATGACCCACTTTTCTCCTCACCTTTCTGATATGTGATTTGGTCATGGTTTGATGTACATCAGTTGAACACAATGATGAGTACATGTTCACTATGCAATTGTCCTTTTACTCGCTTTTATAGTATAAATTACTTTAACCAAGTCTCAGTGAAAGACAATCTAAAGGGTTAGTATCAATAGTCATTAGTTATCAGCTTCTCTAAACTGACAAACAAATGATATTTGCCTTCTGACATATCATAGCAAGTAAGTGTAAAGCAAGGATTTAGTATTTGACATCAATCTATTCGGAGTGCACTTAGCCTTCCTCAGTCAGAACTGCTTAATGAAAAAGATGTAAGATAAGCGTAAACGATTAATAAAAAGATGTAAGATAAACATAGTTATATTTAATGATAAAAGGAGCACCTACAGGCTTATCAATACTGAACTACTCTTATACTATTACTGAACTCACCCCCTGGTCACTTAAAAGGGTGAAGTCCCAAAAGTGACAATGGCCACTACATAGAGAGACGGACGTCAAAATGTGGAATATTGCATGTCCATGCTTTTCGAGTGAAAGGAAGGAATTGAATAAGGGGCAAGCAACTGACAAACAGAATAGCATGCCTAAGAAGTTGGATTGCACTCCTCTGGATTTTTTTTTTATATTAAGCCAGAAACATATGAATGCGTTTGATGTGAAAATACGTTCTCAGCTTTCTACTTACACCATGGAACTCTAGTATTGCTGTACTTTGAAGCCTTTTAGGTGTTTCTTGGGATCCCTGGGCATACTAACCAATTTATCTGCAAGCATGCCTATTTTAGATACAGATATTTGATCATCTAGGTTCTAGCTAGTTGTTTTTCATGGGCTGTCCTAGTCAAGGAGATCTTTTTCCTCATTGGTTCGGAGGTATCGTGCAGAGTGCTTGGGTGTCTATGTTAACTTTTGTATGTCAGCAATCTTTCTAAAAAAAATGTTTTTAGAGAAACTAGTTGCTTCTGCTTTTTCTTGCAGTCCATGTTGTTGATTAGATCATTCATGAAGAATCCATCAGGCACACACAAAATTCGTACTCCTATTTTATGAAGTTTGATGGTGTTCACAGCATCTCAGTTTTGTAGATAGTAGCTATTATAATATCTTCGTTTTGACATTCTAACTTTTCTTTATTGACAGGTCTCACAAATCTGGGAACTTCCTGTCTCAATGTTCCTTAGGCTCATTATACCACAGACTGCACCTTCTGAATGGAGTAGATTCTATCTATCTGCCAACATTGCTCTTTGCCCCCTCCTGCTTCTGTTTTCCTGCAAGTCTTTCGTGCCACTAAATCATCCGATCTCTTTCCTAATCTCATACACCCATTTTCCTCTTTGGTTCATTGTACTTTTTGCTAGTTGTTCTTTGGCTATTCTTCATTACATTGTTGAAAAGGAGGCCCCTAAAACTGAGCAAATTGCCTTCAGTTGTTATAGCGTTTGTGATGAGTGTATTCTGGATCTCCACAGTTGCTGGGGAACTCCTCAACTATCTTGTATGTCACGCCCCGACTTTTCTTAAGTCTTTCCTTAAGGCGTGATGGCACTGGACAATTATTTATTTTCCAGGCGAACCGTTAACTTCTTTTCTTCCTAGATTAAACATGTATTTAAGTGCGGAAATAATATATATATAATAATAAGCAATTCAAAGCTTACAAAGAACAATCTTGTGTGGGTCATTCCCCGAGATAATGGAACCTAGTTCTTTAAACATACTTTATGAGAATAACTTTCACCAAATCCGAAATAATGGATTGGTGGGTCAAAGAGGCTGCGGGACGATCGCTAGCCCTGTTGCGGAGCTTTCCCTCTATCACGCTTTCCTGAAATATGTTAAATAAAAGAGTCAGCCCTACCATCCGGGGCTGAGTGAGAACCTCACCCTATAATTCAAAGTAATCTCACAATATTTTAAGTACAAACATATTAGGACACAATAACCATGTTATGAAATAAACTTCAACATTTTCAATGTATCATAATCAAGTATTCACACAATAATATTCTCTTTCAATTTGTTTCAGGACGTACTCAGCTTAACCAACATACATGTTTTATCTCATGTTACATATTAAGACATTCCTTTGTATTTATATATTTGTTGCGGCGTGCAACCCGATCCGATGCATTTACAAATGCACTTATATATTTATTGTGGCGTACAACCCGATCTGATACATTTACAAATGCATTTACATATTTATTGCGGCGTGCAACCCGATCCGATGTATTTACAAATGCATTTACATATTTGTTGTGGCGTACAACCCGATCCGATGCATTTACAAATGCATTTAAATATTTGTTGCGGCGTGCAACCCGATCAGATGCATTTACAAATGCATTTACATATTTATTGCGGCGTGCAACCCGATCCGATGCATTTACATATTTGTTGTGGCGTACAACCTGATCCGATGCATTTACATATTTGTTGCGGCGTGCAACCCGATCCGATGCATTTACATATTTGTTGCGGCGTGCAACCCGATCCGATGCATTTACATATTTGTTGCGGCGTGCAACCCGATCCGATGCATTTACAAATGCATTTACATTTTTTGTTGCGGCGTGCAACCCGATCCGATGCATTTACAAATGCATTTATTTATTTGTTGCGGCGTGCAACCCGATCCGATGCATTTACAAATGCATTTACATATTTGTATTTGTATATGTTATATGTTCAAAAGGCTCAATTAAATTTCCTTCTTTCAATATTCCGCCCTTCCCACTTGTATGAGTTACAACTCTCAAACCGTAAGTCGGATTTATGTACGTAAAGTCTCAAACTGTCGAGAACAGAATAACCTAGAACTTTTATTCAGCACAAAAATTTAAATTCCCCACCGAAACATTCAGTTTTTCAGTTTTAACAATTACATTAAGAACTGTTTCGCCGAATTTATTATTAGAACGATACACAATCTTAAAACAGTCATAACTTCTTATCCGTAAGTCGGATCAATCTCCGTAAGGTATCAAACTGACGAGGAAAGGTAAATCTAGAATTCTCGTTTGAAACATATTTCTATATTCGGTACCAATTAATACAGTTGTATCAGTTTATATTCTGCCTTACAGACTTTCAACCGGTCCGGCGCAGAAATTTTAAAATACGATAACTTTTAAACCGTAAGTCCATTTTACCTCTTCTTTAGTTTAATATGTTCGTAAAAAAGTGATTTACAGCCATACCAAATTTCGTCTAATTCCAACAAGTGAAACTCGGGGAAAACAGTTCGTAATTCTACTTTCCCCCAGATTTCGTTCAAATCTGTGGCAGAAAGTTTAAACTATGATAACTCTTAAACCGTAAGTCCGTTTTACCTCTTCTTTAGTACAATATGTTCGTAACAAAGTGATTTACAACCATACCAAATTTTGTCTAATTCCAACAAGTGAAACTCCGAAAAACAGTTTGTAACGTTCATGTCCCGAACTAGTTGTTTAAGAAATCTAAGTTCATAATTTTTCTTTTAACACACGAATTACATTCTAACATGTATAGAACTTAAACTACAGGATTTCACTAAGAATTTTGAGTGAAAAAACTCACCTTTGTTGCTTCGTAATCGCAAATGACGCAACTTCAACTTATCCTTCAACCCAACCTTTATTTGGCACTCCTTAATTGTTCTCTTTTAATCTTTATCTCTGAAATTTCTGGTTCTTTTCTCTTTGTTTTTTTTTTTGTTTCAGATTTTTGTATTCCTTTTTGTTGTGTTTTATATAAAAGTGTATGTGTGTTTTATGAGAGTGGGGGGAAGTTGAGGGAGTGGAAGGAGTGAAAGAAGGGGTTGAGGGAGGGTTAGTTTAAGGGGAAAAACTGCAGTTTTTTTTTTTTTTTTTTTGTTGTTGATATTATTCTGTTTTTTTAAAATTGTTTTTTTTTGGGACTTTACATTGTAGTTCTAGGAGAGTTCCTGAAACTGCCTGCTGCTTTTCTTGGTTTAACAGTGCTTGCATGGGGAAACTCAGTTGGTGATCTTGTTGCTGACGTGGCTGTTGCAAGGGCTGGCCAGCCGGCCATGGCCATGGCTGGATGTTTTGCTGGGCCAATGTTCAACATGCTTTTCGGGCTTGGAACTGCTTTGGTTATGCAGACAGCAAATGTATATCCAAAAGCTTACGAGCTTCATCTCCACGTCAGTATCGTGGTTGCTTTTATTTTCTTGCTATTGAGCTTGATGGGATCTCTGCTGTTAGTGACTTGGAATAGGTTCCGGGTGCCAAGGTTCTGGGGATTTTGCCTAGTAGGACTTTAGTTGTTTTCATGGTTGGAGAGACAGAAGTACTGAAAAGACGCCACATGTGACACGTTGTTGAGCAATAACAGCCGATTGTCTGGAACCACCTGGAGCATCTGCTGGCAGTTATTAGCTGTGCATGCCTTGCTACGAAATTTGGAAAGGGTTTTGCGTTGATAACCTTCATTTACGAAACCAGTTGAAGATCCTATTGAATCTCATGCAAGAATATAGTAAATAAGTATCCAATATAAAATTTCTGGTCAACAAGAAGTTTCATGTAGGCCACTTCTTTTTTCTTGTGAAATTGAACAGAATTTTAGAGAAAAATGTTTAGCGAGCACAGAATGAACTTTCAGTCTCTTGTACTTCTCATCTCATAAATAAGTACTTCATTCTCGAGATGTTTAACCCCTTAGTCACGCAGAACTACGTCGATCATATCATATTCTTCAAAGCCTTTACCATCTGAATGAGAAATAATCCTTCAAGTGTTGAGTAACCCTACAGTTGAGGACAGATCAAAATATGCACACCATATTACTACTACTATGAACATAGTCTGGGGTTAGAATTTGTACAGGTACTAGTCTTCTAATGAACAAGGCATTAATTTACCCTATTCCTAATTCCATTGAGATTGTCTTTCTGCCTTCATTACGATGCCCTCAAGAATTCCATCAGTGCCAAAATTGCCAGAAAATTCTTGAGGGTCAACTGGGCCTGGCAGCTTGAAAGAGATGGTGAAATGTCCTGTTGGACATAGGTTCTGAGTTTCCATCTCGAATACTTGAGAGTACTTGCGGACAGTCCTGTCACCAGTTGTTGTCATTCCCCTAATCAGTACCTTACCATCAATCTCCACTTCACAAGTACATTCTCCTGCGATAATCATAAATTTTGAACAAATTAGTCTTGAGAAATCATTGAGGTAACCAATGATAGCGAAATCAGAAGCATCAGAAGAATGCAGTACAATCAAGTAGTGGAAGAACCAATCAGCATTTTTGCAAATCAATTATGTTGAAGAAACAATAAATGGGACCAATCGTAATTCAGACGTGAGAAATATTTAATATCATAATCATTACTTACTTTCATCCCTCTGTACTCCAGGAAGTGATACACGGAACAAGTATGCGTCCTCGCTCTCTCCAACATCCAGGAGTCCTAGAACCGGTCCTATTTTACCCCTTGCTGCACTCCCACTCACTGCAAATCCACTTTTAGTAGCAGCAACAATGTTACTTAGCTCCTCCTTAGAAGGGAGAGAAGGAAGGAAGACAATACTAAGCTCTAAGTCCTCAGCGTTGGTGAGCTTCGATGATGGACCCTTAGAACCTTCAGCCAGAGGACTGACATCTTTAAATAGACTACCAAAAGTAGTACGATCAAATTTTGTAGAGCTATCTGGTGGTGCATCAGTAAACTGGCCGACACCATCATTCTTCAAGTGACTACTAAAAAGTGTAGTGTCAAATTGTCCATTGCGATCAGGTAGCATATTACTAAATGATCCACCACAAGCATCTTTTAAGAGACTACTGAAAGGTCTAGTGTCAAACTGTCCATTGCTCTCAGGTAGCATACCATTAAAAGGTTCATCACAAGCATCATTCAAAAGACTAGTAAAAGATGTATTGTCAAATTGTTCATTGTCAAGTGGTATGTCATTAAATGGTTCACTACAACAAGGTGTCTCCTTATATGGTAGGGTACTAGCAGCTAATGATGCATATCGGAGGATATCATCAGGCTTGGATATCTCCTTTTTTCCAACATTACTTAGTGATTGATTATCAACATTGCTTTGCGACTTTGTGCAATCTTTGTCCATGATAAGATGTTCTAGACCAGTGACCTTCTTGAACCTCTTAATGCTGTCTGGTTCAATAGAACTGGTGTCAGGGTCACTGATGAAAACAATGTTTGCAATAACATTATATACATCACAGCATAAATGGGGATGCAGGCTGGGAGGAAATAGATCACAAAACCGAGGATAAGCTGCAGGCTGTCCGCAGTAAAGAGTAGGAAGCTTTCCATGAAAGAACTGGTGAAGCCATGGTTGTGACAGGACAACAGAGGGATCTGCCTTTCTTAATGCGTGATAGTAAACCCTTTCTACTTCTACGGTTCTTAGGCATGAACCAGCTAGTTGATTGGAGGTGTACGGAGGTAGGCCTAGACCTTTTCTTTGTAAAACAGATTTTTTGGGATATTCTCCCTGGAGATCCGGTCCAAAATAGGTTCCAATGATGAAGTAAAGGAGGAAAAATTGATCATCTGTTGGCACCATTCCACTGAAGTTGTTCTCCATGCTTGATGGAAAGAGTGAGAATTCTGTGAATCTATCCCTCAGCCACTAATCTGTTTCAGATGAAATGAAGCAGAGAAAATAGTGCATCATAAGGTATAAACATATGTTTTAGTTCAAAGCATGATTGAGACATATAACAAATGAAGACTGTAGTTGACAGCTCATGGAATGGAACCAAGTTTATATAGCATTATGGGATTTCAGAAGTCGAGTCATAGAGAACTATGTCTTACAATCATAGGCATAGGAGTGGGAGGCGAGGAGAAATTCTCTTAAAACTTAAAAAGTAAGAAACAGGGGAGCCTTTTAAGAATGTGCATCAGAGCATACTTGCATTTCCCTAAAATACAGATTAAAATGACAGTGGAACATCAACAAATTCGTCATGATCAAGTTATAACCTGAGATTTATGACCATATTTATGTTAATATTCGTATTTCGCTCATTCCATCGGCATGCTCCCGCCTCCCAGGTTACCAGTAATTGTGATCTGTTTGCTTGAACCAAAGGGTCTTTCTATAGAAAACGAACAATCGATGTATTTGATGGTTTTTCCGCTTCTCACAGCTGCACCTACCTTGTATCTTCTAAATAAACCTCTTTAGAGGAATTTCACCAGAAATGAAAACTTTTAGGTTGCCTTCTCTAGTTAGTCAGTTTCCATTGACAATAGATTCCACTCCGGATAGGAATAAACTATAGAATTAGTGGCTTGTTCACACTCAGAATCCACTAAATATTTCGCGTAGAAGAAAAATCTCATTTAATATGAAGTTACAATCATTAAAGTGCCAGCATCAAAACAAAAAAGAAAAGAGTAAGCAACTTCAAAGGTGCTGATGAATCATAGTGGTAATGCACCTGATTGATTGCAGCAGCTGGTTTTATCCTTATTCTTCTGCAATTGGTCCTGGACCTCTATTCTCTATTTATGTAAAGTATGATGCCAAATTTTATGAGCTAAAAGATAGGAATTATGAATAATATTAACTCCTACTAATTATCCATAATTAAACAAGATTACTTCCATTAGTTTGAAACAGAGCAAAAGATGAACAGAAACAACTTAAAATTGCTTCAATATGCTGGAATAAAGCAGGCACAACCGACAAATAAAACAACATCAGCAGTAGATCAACAAATTGGCAAGTGACAGTGGAGGTTTAGTATGCAAAACCACATGCAACAACTCATTGATAAATCTTACATGCAAGAGAACTAAACACATGATAGTACACACACAAAAATAAGAGAAATTGAAAAAACAAACACCCTTTCAACTGCATAATTAGGGGTGTAGTATTAGACAATGATACACTTCATTGATGTGGCAGTTTGCACAAAATGCAGAGTACAACTGTGTTTATTAAAATGAGAAATGATTGTATGACTTGACAAAAGTGTAGAAAGCGTACCAATGAGTTCTCCTTCTCCAGAGTGAAAGTTGAGCTTTGCTAGTTAGTGAGCTAGAGCCATAAAGAAACCAAGGAATTTTTCAGACAGCAGTCATCCCATGTAGTGCCACGCGTCCTTTAGTCTACGATTTGGTTACGCAAAAAATTATAATCGGTAAATGATAATATAAGAATTATTCCAGTAAATGATAATATAAAAATTATTATACTGTAAAATATATAAATAGATAATAATACGGGGATTATCGTGTTCTATTGCATACATTTAGATTATTATACAAGTTTTTGTTGACAAATAAACCTGCAGCCTCTTTCTTTCAGTGCGGCTCTGGGTAACTCCGAATAAGCGATAAACCACGCAATGCGTTAGCCAATTAACTACACTCGTCATGTGATTTCAACCAAGAAGTTTTATGCAGGGGATCGAACTCGTGACCTTACGGTCCCGCGTTCTACTGCTACACCAACTTGGTTACCCTTGCGGGTAATTATTATACAAGTTATATCTACCAATATTGAAGTTTAATTTTCATTAAGTTATGCGGAGTTTAGTAATAAAAATTAAATTTATATTAGTTATGCGAGATTACATAAATATAATAGAATTTTATAGTGAAAATTTAAAAAATGTATATGTAATATTGAATTATATTGGAGTTGAATATTCTTATTGACTTCTTGTGTGTTAGTTTTCATACATTCTAACTTGAAAAGATTACGGCAAGTCGACTCCTAACATATAATATTTAATCGTCTCAATTTATATGATATTTTTTTTAGTCAATTTAAAAAAGAATAAAATATTTTTTATTTAATAATAATTTAACTTTAAACTTTACATTTTATGTTTAACTAGATGTTTCATAATCACACAAATATAATTTATTTTAGATCATGAGATTCAAATTTTTTATTTTTTATTTTGTAATCTTCGTGTTCAGTTAAACAATTTTCATAATATGTGATTTTGACGGTGAAGATTGAAATAATCCTTCACAAGAAATTGAAGTACGTATATAGTAATTGGTTGTTATCAAATTTCCTTTCCCTTTGAGCCAAACCCCCCCCCCCCTCCCCTAAATGGGATCCACTATCATCCCAAAAGGATTAAAAATAATTTCGTAGTAGTAAAGTATAGTATATAATAATAATAATAATACAAAAGATAAACAAAAATTAAATGCACAACTCAGCACAAGAAGGTAAAAACGATAGTAGTAATTTTCAGACAAAAAATAAGAACATGATTTGACCGGAGGAAGCTATTTAAAGCCTCTTTTCCATACTCACAAGACCCGAAATTGAAGAAATATCAGTTTGAAAGATGCATTCATTTGGGTACAGAGCCAATGCTCTGTTAACATTAGGAATCACCGTACTCGCTTTTATGTGTGCCTTTGCTTCTTTGTCCGACAATTTCAATTCTCTCACTCCTACAGCACAAGTTCAAGTAATTTTTGACTTCATTTTGGTATCTCTGTGTATTTTAATTAGATCTGTAGTTTTTGTAAAAGACCCATGTGTCTGATCACTTGATTTGTTGTATAGGTTTTGAATATCAATTGGTTCCAGAAGAAACCAGATGGCGACGACGAGGTATTTTCTTCATGTATCTGTAGATTTTGTGTGAGGGTTTTTTCTGGGTTTTTAGTTTCTGGTTAATTTTTGTTGAATTTGGTATCTGAGATTGGGAATTAGGGCAAAAACTGGTTGAAGTGGTGGTGGGTTGACTTTTCTTTTTCTAGTTCCTATTTCAAATAAACTGTTGATCCTTGCTTCATGAATGTTGGTACTGTTGGATTCTTTGAGTAATCAGGTGTGATTCTATGTGACCTATATGCATTCTTGGTTAAATTAGTCTGCTTTCTCATTTGACAATGGAGAAATCTTGAGATTTTCTGTGCTGAGGTAATATAAAGTACAAACTTTAGGATTAGTTTTTTCCTAGAGCATCACTCCCTATGCCCAAATTCTAGACTTTTTCTGCCACCACTTCCTTTTCATTGTTTTCAAGTGTGGTTTCTTGTTTTTTTCTCCTTATCCTTCTCAACAACTCTTGAAGGCAAATGTCTTGCCTAATCTATTCATCCCTGATGGAGAAGAGAAAATATTTTCCTCTTATCATTTGCTCTTCTGACCGTACCTGGTATAAATAGAAATTTACTGGCCTTACCTGTTTTCTCCGAGTGTGCTCTGTAACTTTTATTTCCTTGATTGATTATGCAGTCGATCATCCTCTTTTGTGCTTTAGTTTTTCATCTGCATTCAGAATACACTCCCATATCTTCCAACTGAGTTTGGATCAAGTCAATAGTTCGAGAGTTGAGGATATGTCCCCCTGCCTTAGGTTGAGACACCTCTATGACCTGACCCAATACTTGGAATCTGTAGCCTGGTCCAAAATCCCTCTACCCATTAGGCCTTCATTGATAGGTTTTGCTTTCTCCCAAGGTTTCATTTTTATTTGAATGGATTATCATAGTTCGGAAGGACGAAGTTGCATCTAAATCTATTCTTCTTGGGTCCTACTGTAGTTCTGAATTTGAAGGCCAACCATCAACCAATTGTTGTCTACGTACTGCTGCTTACGCCATCCACTCACAGAATCTCTTAATTGTTTGTCCAAGAGGAATCCTGTCCGTCGTTAATTCCAACCCCTTTTCCCATATTCTAATTGTTTGACATTCCTATGACAAGTACAGAGAAATTTCATCTATACTCTGTGGCTCAACCTTATTCGTCTATGTTACTTTCTTGAACTTTCCTCAAACAAGCATATACCATTCGAACTTTATCTTTTTTCAGCATTAAATCATTGATATTAGCCTTGCCTGTTTCCAGCAGAGAGCAGAGGATGTTACTTTGAGTGCACTTTGCATTTGATTCTAATGTTTTCCTCTCTATCTTGCTGAGAATTGTCAGAGTAACCATTAGTTCCTGCCAAACTAAAGCCGATAACCAATTCTTGTTGGAAAAAGAGTGTGGAGTATGTGCTTCCTGGAAACAATTTTTGATTTGTTAATAATTGAAATATCATAAAAGTACATGCTAGCATATGATATTGTATGTATCCTAATGTATCAGTTTGTTTTCTTTATCTTGTTGTTCTACATGAACTTGGTAGCTGCTCTCATGTTAAGCTTCCTAGGTAACATCGTTGATTAAGTGGTTCTATGAGCTTCTTAATTTTTGAAATAAGTTTGACTATATCATGCATACTTTTCCTTTTTATGCAGGTCAGTTTGACCTTGAACATTTCAGCAGATTTACAGTCATTGTTCACGTGGAATACTAAGCAGGTTTTCTCTCTACTCTATTTGCACCATAATTTGGATTTTACTCTTTCATCCCTATTACTTGGGTCTGATTTTCATCTATGTAAGAGTACATATGAGGGTGTGGATGTATCTGTGTGTATACATCTTATGTTCCACCAAGTTAATCTCTAGGACATAATACATGTACACTTTTCATCCCTGGTCTAAAACACTGGAGTTCCTCAGAGTGGAGAGAGAAGGTATTAGATGTTGATGCCACTGCTAACGCTCTGGATTTTACCAGGCTATCAATGACCTATATATAGCAATGTCAGACAGTAAAATCTATGCTTTCTTGTACAACTTGATGAAGTTTGGCCAATAAATAAAATAGCATGTTGCAGTATTTCCTCTTTCACTCTATTTTTACTGAAAATTAACTGAATGGTCTTAAAAAAGATTCTGCTGCAGTGCTTGTGAGAACGCTGGTTCTATTTAGTTCCTTCCCTTTATATTTTCTTTGTAAACCAAATTTACATTTAGAGGACACCATTTAGAGTGTCTTTACAACTTCACAATACCATTTTGTTGGAATTCTGTCTAGCATGAACTTAGCATGTGTAACAAGGGACCAGAATAATTTATAGTATTTTGCCATGGCGTATTCGCTTCCGTTATTCTTTTTTCGTACTGATTTGGATTGCTTGTCCTTGTGCCGAGGGTCTACCGAAAACAACCTCTCTACCTCCGAGGTAGAGGTAAGGTCTGTGTACACTTTACTCCAAGGTAGAGGTAAGGTCTGTGTACACTCTACCCTTTCTTAGACTTCACTGGGTATGTTATAGTTGTTGCAATAAGTTTCCTAAATGTTCGAATTCAATTTTTCGTGGTATTAACTTCAGTCTCTTATGAGATTCTTTGTCATTGATCGGTCAGATTGCCTTATACAGTTACTTTGAACAAGTGTGTAATTCTAATTATGTTTAAATTTGCAGGTGTTTGTATTTTTGGCAGCTGAGTATGAAACACCAAAGAATGCCCTAAATCAGGTCTATCTTTCATTTGTTTAGAACTCCATATGATTAATATCTTCCTTGTCTTGTATTTATTATTTGGACCTTATTTGAGGTTTATGTCATTGTCAATAAATGTATTGCAACTGAAAGTAAGTCTTAGCAGTATGTATCGGCTTATCAGTCCTTTGCTTCTCCTTGTAAAATAACAGTCATGTATTTCGTCAGTTATATTATTTTCCTACTCTTTAAGTATGAGTATATGCTTAGCGATTCCGCTTGGGACTGTCTTCTCCTACTTTGAGGAGCAGGCTGTAGAAGCCCCAAGGATACTCCAACCCATTAATCTTTTAGGGACCTGCTTGGGAATTTGTTTTGTATCTTATTTTTCTACCAGATGGGAGTTTGGTTTGATTTCTTCAACTGATCTGATTGTTTTACAAACAGATATCTTTGTGGGATGGTATTATCCCCACTAAGGAACACACAAAATTTTTGATTCACACCACAAACAAGTATCGGTTTGTTGATCAGGTTAGTTTCTGAAGCGTTTTGCTTTATTCTGCTTTCTTGGTCTTCTCAGGTTTTCATAAGTACCTTTTTACCTTGTAGGGAAGCAACCTCCGTGGTAAAGGTTTTAATCTAACATTACATTGGCACGTTATGCCAAAGACCGGAAAAATGTCTGCAAACAAACTTGTGATGACTGGTTACCGCTTGCCAGAGAAATACAGATGATGATTTTTTTTCTCTGTGCAATTTATCTGTAACTTTAGCATTCACTAATAGGAAGGGAAAATGTGCTTAAACGAGATGATGAGATGAATATGACAATTTTGTTCCCGATAATGTTACAGAAGTGCTATTTATTGGCCTCAAATTTCAGAATTGGAACTCTCGACTTTTGATATCACCCGTTCTTTTATGATTGCTTGACCAAAACCACTATTATTTCCTTTCTTCTCTGGGTCTGAGATCCTTGGTAGGCATTTGGACAATATTTGAGTCGAAAGAAAAGTATTTGAAGTTGAAACTGAAAAGAAGATGGTAGCTTTTACTGAAGTTTCCTACTGCAGGCGAATTTATGTGGGAGGCCTCAGTAAACATACATATTGGTGAAGTTCCCAAAAAGAGGTCATTATTCTCCTCTGTGGCCTCATTTGACTTGACATGGTAAAATATGTTGCTTTGAAGTTTGAACTATCACTAGTTGCGATTTATAACTCGAACCTTGTTCTTAGGAAAAGCTAGAAGCTACTACTATATTGTAGATGCTCGAATCCGATAACTTATAATTAATTTAAGATTCCTAAGGCGTAAGATGGGAAAAGATTATGATTAATCAATTGGAGGTAACTGAGGGTACTAGATAACTGATGAAGGCACAAACAAAGTAACAATGACAACATTATACGGGATATGCGGAAAAACTTGTAAAGCAACTGACAAAATGGAGTTTATCATCAAACTGTCTTAAGACCGAGAATGCATAGAAATTGTCTTGTCTTTTTAAATAGGACAGTCCAAAGAGAGCATGATCTTGTTAAAAAATGACATGCTAAACTGAGTTTGTAGACAGGAACCCATGTTTAACGTCATTGATTTAATGAGAGACAAAAGCAGGCCTGGCAACAACATCGCATAAAAAAAATGACAAAATAGCTCAAGTATGGTCTCTATCTCTAACTATAGATAGACTACAGACCTTTCTCACACTATAAATGTGTATACTCACACTTGTTCATCACCATAGAGGGAAATAGCAAGTTTTCTTTTCTAATCAGTCTCTAATTATGGCCTCATCAATCTTTAACTTTCTTCTTACTTTCTTGGCACTCTCAAATCTTGTTTTGCTATCACAATCACAAGTTACTCGAGCCCCCTTCAAACCGAATGGCCTTGTTTTGCCAGTGTTTAAGGATTCTGCCACAGGTCTTCATGTAGCCAACATCACAAAAAGAACTCCACATCAATCAGTCCCACTTTTGATCGACTTGAATGGCAGGTTCTTGTGGTTAAATTGTGAAAACAACTACTTTTCGTCGACCTATTTTGCTCCCTTTTGCCACTCAACTCAATGTTCTCGTGTTGGTCCTCATTCGTGCAACAAATGTTTTTCCAATTCACCTAGACCGGGTTGCCATAACAACACTTGTGCTGTGACAACCACAAACCCTTTAACTCGCCAAACTGCAATTGGCGAAGTTGCTCAGGATTCTCTCTCAATTCAGTCCACTACTCAATTTGGTTCAAATGTTGGCCCTTTAGTTACTATCCGTCACTTTCTTTTTGCTTGTTCACCTTTATCTTTGTTACAAGGTCCTTTTCCTAAAAATGTTCGAGGAGTAGCTGGATTAGGCCATGATTCAGTCTCTCTCCCAATTCAACTCGCTTCTCATTTCGGATTCCCTCGTCAATTCACCTTGTGTTTGCCCTCTTCCTCACAAAAAAATGGTGTAATCTTTTTGGGGACTAGTGGCTTCTCTGGAACACAAACCGGAAATTTAACCTACACGCCAATAATCATCGGTTCACAAGGCGAATATTTCATCCCAGTGAGGTCAATTCGCGTAAATAACAAGCTTGTCCCATTGAACCGTTCATCTTTAATTTCTACGAGGTCTAGAAACTTTGGTGGCGCGATGATTAGTACTACATCACCTTACACGGTTCTTGAACACAACGTTTTCACAGCCTTCACTCAGTTCTTCGCGAACCAATTCTCCGGGGTGTCCCGAGTGAATCCAGTGTCACCATTCGGACTATGTTTCAATTCCAACAACTTGTCAAGCACCAGTGTTCCAAACATTGACTTCGTCATGCAGAACAAGAACGTTACGTGGACTATTGTTGGAACAAATTCAGTATTTCAAGCGCGGCCTGGTGTGTCTTGTTTGGCTTTTGTTGATGGAGGACAAAATCCTAAGGCTCCAATTGTGATAGGGGTACGTCAATTGGAAGATAATTTTGTTCAGTTTGATTTGGCCAGGTCGAGGTTGGGTCTTAGCTCTTCGTTACTGTCACGTAACACTAGTTGTTCTAACTTCAATTTTACCTCTACATCTTTCGTCAATGAGATGGAGTGAAAATTGAAAAAGTTTAGGGTTTGATCAGATATGTAAGTACGAGTGTGTATGTTTTTTTTTTTTAAACTTTTTGTTCGTGTGCTTCTTTTTTCTTTTCTTTACCCAAACCTTTGGGGAGTTTTTTAAGGTCTATATATGTAGTAAAATATGTCCGGTACTTCTAGTTCAAGTAAATTTCTTTTGTAGTTTTTTCGTCGTAACATGCAAGTGTACTGGTTTAGGGTGAGGAGCGTTGATGATTTCAATTTTATGTCAGAAACACAAACAAAACTTTTTTATTTCTCTAGATAGTTTTGATCCATTGGCTTTACTAATTTACTGACAGAGGGGAGGGGAGCGGAGGGAACAGAGAAATTAGTAAATAACAGTGTTAAAAAAATCTGCCTATGATTATAGTAATATTTTTGAATATTGAACCATCGCATATTCTATGATTGTTGTTAAGAGTCCCACATCGGTAATGAAATGAGAATATGAACTCCTTATATGGACTTGGACAATCCTCACCCTACAAGCTAGCTTTTGGGGTGAGGATTGTTCAAGTTCATATAAGGAGTCTATGTTCTCATTTCATTACCGATGTGAGACTCTTGACAATTGTAGACCTCGATAAATTGAGCTTTTCACGACATTTTCTTCTAAATTAATACAAACTTCATCTCTTAAGGATGGGTGACCCCCTGGGAAGTCCTCGTGTTGCATCCCTTCTGTAATCTTCGTGTTGCATCCCTCTTTTAAATGTTCATGGTGGAGATTCTATGAGTCCTATTTCTCCAACGAGAGGTATTCGTCAAGGGGACCCGTTGTCACTATATTTATTCATCATTTGTGCTGAGGGTTTTTCTTCTCTTATTAAAAAATATGAAATGAATCGGTGGCTTCATTGATGCAAGGTTGCTAGAGGCGCTCCAATAGTTTCTCACATGCTGTTTGCGGATGACAATTATCTCTATTGTAATGCCACTGAGGGAGAGGCTCTTAGGGTGTTGGAGCTGCTGAATAAGTTTGAGAAGGCTTCGGGGCAAAAGGTAAATTTGGCGAAGTCTTCTATCTTTTTCAGTACTAATACTGGTACTATTGTTCGGGACCGAGTTCAGGAGTTGTTGGGAATGCAAGAGGCGGATGAGCATAGTAAGTATTTGGGTCTGCCTAGTACTATGGGTAGAAATAAAACTGTTGTGTTGGACTTTTTGAAGGATAAGATCCAAAAGAGAGTGGAGAGTTGGGCAGGGTATTTTCTTTCAAGAGCAGAAAAGAAAGTCTTGATTAAATCTATAACTCAGAGCTTACCAAGTTATGTTATGAATGTCTTTCTTCTGCCTCTTAATCTTTGTCATGATATGGAACAACTAATGTGCAATTTTTGGTGGAGTTCTTTTTCTTAAGGCTGAGGTATCTCATGGATGTCGTGGGATAGATGATCGGTTCATAAAAATAATAGTGGCATGGGTTTTCGTTGCTTGAGAGACTTTAATCTAGCTATGCTAGGGAAGCAGGCTTGGAGATTGTTAACGCATGATGAGTCTCTTGTGGGGAGTATTTTTAAGGCTCGGTACTATTCTCAAGGTTCTTTTCTTAATGCTGAATTGGGGAGTAATCCTAGCTTTGTTTGGCGGAGTATTTTTTAGGCTCAATCTCTTTTGCGAGCAGGGTGCCGTTAGAGTATTGTGGATGGTACTTTGGTTGATGTTTTAAGGCAAACGTGGCTTTCTAGTGATGACTATTCGATGGTTACTTTTTCTCATCCAGGATTGATCGGAGCTAAAGTTTGTCAGCTGATGATCCCGAGGTTACGAGAGTGGGATGTTGAGGTGCTTGATGATCTTTTCCCTTCTCACGAGAAAGAGCTTATCCAAGGTATTGTCCTCTCAGATCAAGATGGTCGAGATAGTTGGTATTGGTCTAAGGAGATATCGGGAATTTATAGTGTGAAGAGTGCTTATAAGCTTCTCCAATCGTTACATGGCCGGTGGGATGTAGATAATAATTCCGGTTTTTGGCGCTATTTATGGAACCTTAAGATCCCTCCGAAGGTGCAGCATTTTTTATGGAGGGCTTGTTCGGGGAGTTTGTCGACTATGACTCAACTCAAGGGTCGTCATGTGGAGGTTGCTATCAGTTGTTCGATCTGTAGGGGGACCTGAATCTATGCTTCATATTTTAGTGGAGTGTCTTCTTGCAGCGCAATGTTGGCAGCGGTTTGATGCAGCTATTTTGAGATTGCATAAACCCGATTTTTTCTGCTGGTTTCAAGTAGTTCTGGCCGACTTTTCGAAGACTAAAGTCTGTCAAATTGCTCTTATTTTTTTATCGTTGTGGAGAGCCCGAAATGGACTGGTTTAGCAAAGTAAGAATGTGGTTGCTAACGGGGTTGTGTCATCTGCGTTAGCATACTTTAATCAATGGAATGATGCTCAAGTTAATTCAACTAATGCAGGGGAAGTTTCTGTTTCCCCTAGTTTTAGTGTGGAACATTGGAAGTTACCAGTTGCTAATACGATTAAAGTCAATATGGATGCGTCCGTTAGTTCGAATGATTACTTTGGTTATTGGGTAGATCGCTCGGGACCATATAGGAGATGTTATTGATGCTTTCTCGAAGATTTCCGGGCCAAGTTCAGCTGAACCATGTTGAGGTTGTGGGGTTGAAAGAAGTGCTTAGTTGGATCAAACAACAATCCTTTTCAAGAGTTATTGTTGAATCGGATTGTCAGGTGGTTGTCAATGCAATTTCTAGCTCTTTTGAAATGCTCTCTCCATTTGGCTTGCTTGTTTCTGATTGTCATTCTCTTTGTACTTCTTTAAACAATGTTTTCATTGTCTTTGTTAAACGATCTGCGAACAAGGCCGTCAATTTCTTGGCTAAGGCTGATTGTTCTTACGCAGGTTGTCGCTACGGTAGGGGGCCTGTTGATCGGTGTATTTTATATACACCTTTTGAGTCATTTTTAGTTAGTCTTTTGCCAATTTTTGTACAAATACGTGTCGTCTTAGGATATATTTTCTTTCTTTTGAGTCATAATGGTTTAAAGTGGCATATTGGCGAAAATAAGTGAAAAGAGGGCAGAAACAGAGGTTCCAGAGCTCAAAAAGCGAGAAAGTTGGCGATCCGGGCAAGAAACAGGGCGGCGTCGCGGCGCCTCCAACCAGCAGCATCAGAGCGCCGCGGCGCAAATCTGAGCTGCGGGAGTTTGGCCGGCGGGAATTCTGCCAAATTCGAATGGAAATGGGCCAAGGCCTAGAGGAAAAAGTTTAAGAACGAGTTGGAGGCTATAAAAAGGACCTTTCTAGGTCATATTAAGGGTTCTAAGATTGGAGACTACTTTTGTGTAATTTCTTTATTCTTTGTTTTATTTCTTTATAGTTTATGTTGGATATTAGTTTAGTTCTTGGCATGTCTATGGCTAGGAACTAACTTAATTTAGGGCTTTCCATATCAAATCACTTGAAACTCATTCTTATGAATTAATGCATGTTTTGGTTTCTTCTTATCATTGTGAGATTTATTCAATATTTGTCTTGAATGCTTGGTAATTAATTGATCACTAATTATCATCATCTATATGATTTCTAATCGAAAGCCGAAAGGGGAGACTGTGAATATGCTATAGTTGAATAAACATAGGTTAAATCGTGGACGAAAGTACCCCGATACTTGTGTATTTTAATAGGTTATTGCTCTTAATCCTCCTTTATAGTCAATCTTTTCGCCGAAAGGTAGAAGAGTTCTATATTGGGGTTGAGTGTTTATATTACCTTAACAGGAGTATAAAACGGCTTAGTTAACCTGCTATCTCAAAATAGATGAAGAACCATAATTAATTGCATTAACAAGTAAGATGAGCGGATAGTTGAGGAGATTTGGAAGCCTTTTTTCCACCATATCTGAAGTAAAATAAAGTAATTTAGTTAGCATCCATAATTATAGTTATAAACAATTCATCAATCATCGGTTACCAAATAGATACTATAGAATAGAATTTGATAATTGGACACTAATCCCTGATGACGATAACTCGGTCTTCTAGATTATATTACTTGTCACGACACGTGCACTTGCGTTAGTGTGTGCATAAATCGCGCATCAAGTTTTTGGCGCCGTTGCCGGAGATTGGCGTAGTTCAATATCATTTTATCTATTCTTAATTTCTAATTTGGTTTTTATTATTGTTTTTATTTATTACTATATTTTTTCTTTTATTTGTGAAACCGTGCATCGTGATCCGTTTGTTGATTTTGATCTGTTGCAGACATCTAGTTTATGCGAATGAGAAGAGGAGCAGATACACGTGTTCCCTTCAACCCGGAGATTGAAAATACTTGCAAACAGAACAGGAGAAACCAACGAATTTTGGCCTTAATAGCAATGGGGGGCTTGCAGAACAATAATGAGATGAACGAAGGGTTAGGTGATCATCAACCTAACCAAAGGATGCCCAAGAGGTTACCAATGGATGTGGAAGAGAGGGTCCAAGGTGAGAGAAGCTTGAGAGATTATGTGCTGCCAAGAGTGAATGGAACACAAACTTGCATCAGACTCCCAGTAATAGGAGCAAATAATTTCGAAATCAAGCCTGTGATCCTGAGTATGGTGCAGAATACTGTTCAATTCGGAGGGTTGCCATCGAAAGATCCTCACATGCACATAGCGAACTTCTTGGAGTTGTGTGGAACTTTCAAGTATAATGGCGTTACTGACGCCGCCATCCGATTGAGGCTCTTTCCCTTCTCACTCAGGGATAGAGCGAAAGTTTGGTTGAATTCCCTGCCTACAAATTCTATATTCACATGGAAGGAGTTGACACAGAAGTTTTTAGCAAAGTTCTTTCCACCGTCCAAAGTCGCTAAGCTGAGAGGGGAGTTGAACAACTTTTATCAGGCTGATGGAGAGTCACTCTATAAGGCTTGGGAGAGATTTAAAGATTTGCAAAGGAAGTGTCCACATCATAGCATTGAGCTGTGGAATTTGGTCCATATTTTCTACAATGGGCTAAGCGGGACCACAAGAACTATCATTGACGCAGCCGCAGGTGGAACTTTCATGAGGAAGACAGCACACAAAGCCCATGATTTGTTAGAAGACATGGCCACCAATATTCATGTAACAGAGGACAGATGGGTGAGTGGAAGAAGAGCAATAGGAGTTCATGAGATTGATGTCATCACAACATTAAATGCACAAGTTGCTCTCTTGACCAAGCATCGCAGAACTGATGTCGGTGAATGCAGTTCAAATGCCATTGAGTTGTGAGATATGTGGAGGTCCACATACCTTTGATAGGTACCCATCAGCAGACCCCAACAACATCTCGATCGAGCAAGCAGAATGTCAAGAACTAAGGAATTATCAAAGGCCCCAGAACAACCCCTATTCAAATACCTACAATCCAGGGTGGAGGAATCACCCTAACTTTTCATGGAGGGGTGATCAAGGCAGCAGAACCAATTTCGAGGTCAATACCAAAATCAACAACCATTCACTCAGGCCTCATCTTCACAACAATTCAGTGCACCTTTCAACAAGAAGCGGATGAGTTGAGAAGCGACCTGACACTCACTAACTCACAGACTCAGTTCATGGCAGAGACCAGATCCTCTATCAGGAATTTGGAGACGCATGTGGGACAACTAGCGAAGATGGCAAACAACAGGCCACAGGGCACTTTGCCTAGTCTGAAGATGAACCCGGAAGAACGGTGCAGCGGTGCGGTGAAATGGAAGCGGCAGGCATCTTACACCTAGCCTGTAGTTGAACATAGAGTAGATGTAGAGAGGGAGAGGGTTACTGAAGATTTCATGGGTTTGGGCAAGAGTAATTTTGATGATGAGTTGGTTTGGGCTAGCCCAAGTTGACCTATCATAAATCAACAGCTCAAATGAGTCCATGATGATGCCCAAACAAGACTCATCAAAATACTTAATTTTAATTATTAGAGTTTCACTCTAGGTTAATATTTTTATTTATAAATAATTATTTAAAAATTCTTTTATTATTTCGGAATAATAAAATACACCAACGCACCTCAACCACACTATCCATCAACCCTACCCCTTCCTCTACACCAACCTCCACTCAAGCACTGAACTACCCTCACATCTATGCCCATAAATTTCCTACTCCACCCCACCCCACCTAACCCCACATCCGACCCACCTCCACACTAGCACTCCGCCCTACCCCACTCTCACTCCATCCTCAAATTTTTATTTCATATTTTTTTTACTAATAAAAAAATTATTAAAATATGAATTTTTTACTTACCTCCCCCAACCCCTCCCCCCTCCCCCGCCCTCCACCTCACCCCACCCACAAATTTCTATTTTATATTTTTTGTTACTTTTATAAAAATAATTATTAAAAATGTGAAATTTTTTCTTATCTCCCCCTACCCCCTCCACCCCCACCACATTCTCAAATTTCTATTTCATATTTTTTGTTACTTTATAAAAAAAAATTAAAAAAATGAAATTTTTTCTTTCCTCCCCTACCCCTCCCCCCACGCCCTACCCTCCACCCCACCCCACTGCCCCACCCCATTCTCAAATTTATATTTCATATTTTTTGTTACTTTTATTAAAACATATTTAAAATATGAATTTGTTTCTTACCTCCCCCTACCCAACCCAATCGCCCCACTCAATTATCAAATTTCTATTTTATATTTTTTTACTTTTATAAACAATTTATAAAAAATATGAATTTTTTTTCTTACCTCCCTCTGCCCTACCCCTACCCACCTAGGGTTGTTATCGATCTGATTTGGTCCGGGTATCGACATATCGGAACCGGACTGATAAGGTTACCGGTCCGGATCGATAAGAATTCTGTCCTGAAAGGAGATCCGGGACCGGACCGATACCTTATTGGACGGGTATCCGGTCCGATAATGTTACCGGTCCGGTTCTGGATAATGTTTCCGGTCCGAAACCAATCCAAAATATTAAAATCCCTGCTTTACTTAAAAATTTGGTACTCGTATCCGGACCAGATCCTTATGTCTGGTACTCGTATCCGGACTGTTAATTTATCGGTCCGAGTATCACATTTCGGTCCGATTCTCGGGTTATCCTGACCGATAACAGCCCTACCCCCACCTCATTCTCAAATTTCTATTTTATATTTTATTACTTTTATAAATAATTTATAAAAAATATAAAAAAAAATCTTATTCTGCTCCATTCCTATCCACACCTACCCCTTCCACCTCCACATCATCCTCAAATTTATATTTCATATTTTTTTTGCTTTTATAAAAAATGAAAAAAATCTTTAAAATATTATTCTTATTTTAAAAATAAGGATATGAAAAAATCAAATATCATACAAAATAAAATAACATCATAGAAGGTAAGTTTAAAATTTGTAAAAGAAATGGGTCAAGTTGGACAATTTGGGTTATGACCAATCATTTAGCCCATCTTGACCCGTCCATCATAACTCATGTAAGTTTTGGGCGAATTGGACATTGGCCCATCTAGAACTTCAGCACATCTTAACCCGCTCAAGTTCAGCTCAAACGGCTCATATGTCACCCCTACATACTAGTATCTAAGCGCTTAATGATAGAGTTGTGCTATATATGCAAATGCAAGTTACTCTTTTAGGATATAAACTTTTTTTTTCTTTTATCTGAAATTTATTTGCATCCAAAACTACTAGAATTTGAAAGGTGTGCAATGTTTTATATTATAGGCTATTTGTTATTGTAATTATCTCTTAGGTGACTATCTTTTAATTGTCAACATATATTAATTAAACTCATGCACAATTTCTTCTTCATTCATGTATTAGTGTGAAATGTACAAGTTAATATTCATTCAAGTGTTCCCTGTTAAAACGTATTGACTTTTTTAAAATGTATACAACACCATCAATATAACTAATTTATACTATAAGGTCATCTTTACATGTTGTAGCACATAATATTTTTGTTTTAAAATTTTAAATCCTACATCTTATGAAGGAGTACCTATAAATTTCTTTCAAATGACCTGATTGTGTAGAAAAAACTATATATAAAACTTAAATTCTTTGTTTGTGGTTGTCATTTTAATTTTTACGTAGAGAATGATAGCAATTACGTCAGTTGGGCCATAAGAAAAGTATCTCAGTTGGTTTAAAGCTCTTAGGCCTAATAGGCTAATACTAAAGGAAAATGGACATCACGTTGATATTAATCTCCCTTAGAGTCTTCTCATTCATATTATCAAAGTATATATAGAATATAATATTCATCTCTTATACAATAGGAATCCTAAGCCTATACAAAAGAGGAATCCTAGTCTTACCATAATTATATTTACACAATATATGAAAATATTCTAATTATGGGTAGGGATACAATTGTTTCTATAATATACATGTTTACACACCCCCTCAGTCGGAGCGGGAGGAGGTCGGACGCTGAGACTGGATCTGAAGTCAAGAAATAACTGTCTGGAAAGTCCTTTTGTAAATATATCTGCTGATAGGATGATGGAACATGTAACACTCTGACATGGTCTAGTGCAACTTTCTCACGAACAAAGTGTAGGTCTATCTCAATGTGTTTGGTTCGCTGATGTTGAACCGGATTATGAGACATATAGATGTCAGAGATGATATCACAGTACACAATTGATGCCTGACGCAAAGGACACTGAAGTTCTAACAATAAATTTATGAGCTAACAAATCTCAGCTACTACATTTGCAACGCCTCTGTACTCAGTCTCGGTACTGGAGCGAGATAGGGTAGCCTGTCGCTTGGCAGACCAAGAAATCAGATTATCCCCTAAAAACACAAAAGCCGAAGGTGGAGTGTCGCGTGTCCGGACACCCTGCCCAATTTGCATCCGTATATGAAAGCAACTTGTTTGGTGCTGAGGGGTATAGGTGCAAACCATAATCAAGAGTGCCCTTAATGTCGAATGATACACTTAAGAGCAGTGAAATGAGACTCTCTAGGGGCTATGTCTGGCATGAGATACTGGAGTGCACCTGCAGAGCTCCTATACAGAGTAGGATCAGAGACTGGAGCACCATCCATGGCACTGAGCTTAGATTTTGAATCAACTGGAGTAAGCGAAACTTTGCAATTCACTATCTTAGCCCTGTACACGATCTCCTCTGCATACTTACGCTGACACAAGAACATGTGATTGGCAGACCTGGTCATTGATATCCCCAAAAAGTAACTCAGCTTCCCCAAATCAGTCATTACAAATTCGGACTTAAGCAAGGCAATAATCTCATTTTTTTACGGAGGAGACAGTAAGAACAATATCATCCACATAAAGTAATAAGTAAGCAGTACTACTACCTCGATGAAAAATAAAGAGTGATGTATCACTCTTGCTGCATACAAACTCAATCTGCAAGATATACCTGACAAATCGATCATACCACGCATGAAGTGCATTTGAGCCATATAGTGACTTACGGAGGCGACACATAGTGAGAGCTGGATGGGTGAACCACGGCGGTTGATGCGTAGATTGTCTCTCAGATCCCCATGTAAGAATGCATTCTTCACATCAAGCTGATGGATCGGCCAGTGTTTGCCCATGACAATGCTCAAAACGGTACGGATGGTAGCCGGTTTGACAATCGGGCTGAAGGTCTCACCACAATCAATACCCTTTGTTGACACCCAATTTTGACCCTCCCGTCCAGTCATTAACTATAAAATTACACTAATTTTCAACAATAATTTTAATAATTTTTAATAATAAAATGCAGCGATAAAACATTAATACAGACATAAATAAATAAATAATTTAATAATAGAACCGCATCTCATGTAAAAGATTAAGCACTCAGAGTCTCGCACACATTTATTAATTTTAAGCCCTGTCATGATTCTTAATACATAAAATAAATAATTTAGCAATGACGTCGTGTCAAATATCATAGTCGCATTTATTTAATACGCAAAGCGATTTCATAACTTATTTTAAATAAATAATGCACAATAAATAAGATTTTTAATAATAGCGCCGCATTCTAAAATATTAAGCACTAATTAAATAGCACGCCCGTCTTTATTTTGTAATAATTTTAAACTCAAAATTAGATAAATAAAGCACCTAAAATAATTTGATCACAATTTATTAATTTAACTTACCACTAAGTAATTAATAATACACTTAAAACTAACTAAACCAACCAATCCCTTGCCCAACCTGCAGCCCAACTCCCTCATTTATTTTTCTTAATTCCCAGCCCACATCTAATCCATCTCCCCACAATCCGCGGCCCAAACCCGCAAGGCCCAAATCCTTCAGCCCTTTATACTCACCCTTCCTCGTCGCCCATAACCCAAAAGAAAAGAAAAAAAACGTAACCTAAACCTAGAAACCAGCAGCCATTCACACGCACCTCGTCCCCGTCGCCCCAGCCGGGATTCTCGCCTGAGAATCCGGCGAGTCACCTGCCAAACGATTACCAGCTCACCCCTTACCATCTCAAGAACCACGAATCCCCCAGATTCCCTCAAATCTCTCAAATCGTTCTTAACTTACCATAACAAAAACGATACCAAAATCAGTCCCAAATCAAAGCTACCCTTCTTAAGAAACCGAATAATCCTCGAATCAGTACGAAATCATAACCAAAATCGTGATGAACTAAAATCATGATACTACTACCAAAATCAGAACCCACAAAAGAACTATATATACGGGTGTTTAGTAACTTCAAAGGGATCAATCTTGGAGGGCAAAAGCGATCGTCGTCGAGCGATGGGAGCTCTCCCCGAAATCAATCGATCCAGAATGGGGGAGGGGACAGATACTTGTTAGAAACACAAGGAGGATCGAGAACCCTTTCAGCAATCGATAGTATAGAACAAACCCCCTCAGAATAGTAAAGCAACCTTCAAACTCAAGGGAACCCCTTTTCTTTTCGTTCGAAACAACAGTCGAAATACCTAAGCCATCACTTTTCTAAATCGCATCGCAATAAACCCCGAGTGAGTCGACGACTTGATCTGTTGCCGGTCATTGCGGAGAAGGTAAAATCATTACCCTTTCAGTCTTAAACTCGCTTGATATCAATCTGCGTAACGTGTCTTTGTCACGGCTCGGCGTATATTAAGTTGATCTGGATGATTGTTTATGCTCGTCAGTTAAGCGCTAAACCTGTTCAATTAATGTTAATCGCTATTAATATTCAGGACTATGACTGTTAATGCGTTTTTACTGGCGTTTGTTGTGTGATTGAACTTAAAGTATTTGTTCATGCCCTGGTGTTGTTGATTCTTTAGGGACTAATAAACTTGACTATATGTCCATTTTAATTATGCGAGTACGTCGCATCTCTTCAGAAAATCTGAATCAGGGATAATACGTTATCTGAATAATGAAACATCGATTACGTGAGCATATCGCCTATCTCGATTTCTGTGTGTGTCCATCATGTTGCTACTCCGAATTATTCCCTCCCTGTTGCATTTAGAATAGTTTATGGTGCTCGTCTCGAATCTGAATTTGCTTCATGTTAAAAGATTTAGATGATTTGGTTCTCTAAAGGTTATTTCTATCAGATGTATATACATGATTGTGCATGTTTAAGCTTAAGCCCGAATGACTCTGCATATCGAAAGGATCTCTTAATTAAGTCATTTGAACAGTTCTCCATGTCTACATGTTTATTAAGCTGGTTGTATACCCGCTTGTTACGCACTTAGGCTGATTTTAGGGACCTGCCTGCTTGTTTGTATAAACATCAAACTGTGCATCGTCCTTTATCATATGTCCAAACCCAGTAATCGTATTTATCTCAAGCCGACGTGGTTTGAATTATTTAAAATGCTACTGAATTTCAGCATTATGTGTGTGGTTTGGAGTCATGATTTTAATAAGAATGCAGTTATAATAATTTATGTGGACTTGTCAAAGTGACTAGACTTTATTATGATACCCTGCATTGTGAACATAAGACCATAAATTAATTAGGACTAGTTTACTACTAGTTAAGTATGAATATATGGTTAAAAAGATTTATCTTTCATATTGTGTGAATCTTACATGTTTGAAATTTTCCCAGCACCATGTCATCCCTTAGCACTAGTCTAAGATATGAATCATGTTAGTCAATTGGAGACGCTATAAATCTAATCTGTTTCCCTTCTAAAATCTGAAATCTATCCCTTTTGGGCCTTGGGCTGTCTATTGCTTTAAATAAGAACCGGATCGTATATGTGTTTAAATTTCATGTCAAATTTGTGAGCATAATGGGAGAAATCAGTCTGTTTGTATTACGCCCTTTCTGTGATATATCTCACTTGATAATTTAGCAGTAAGCATATAAGATCAGTGTTTTTGTAAGTCTGGGCTTAAGAATGAACCTTGTATATGTGTGTCTCAATTTCTGGACATTATACAGTCATATTTGACTCCAAATTTGTGTACAACCCTGTTCTGTTGGGTCTTTCCACTGACCTCTGGATAGTCGCATGGTTTGCTTTCTTGGCTACTGGTTGGACTGATTTTTTTTTAATCATTTCTGGACCGATTTTTGGCTATTTGACTGTTGGTTTTTTGGACATTTCTGTTGCTGATTCTTGGCCGATTTTTGGATCCTTTACTTTGCTTAGATTTGCGAGTAACGAAATATATGTGTATTTTAAGTTTATATAAATACTTTATTTGCATTATTGTATACGGTTGCGCCTATACTAACTCCTTATCTTTCCTTATTTTTTACATGAAATGCATCGGAGCAAAACGAAGAGTCTCACGGCGAGACTCATCATAAGCTACAACAAATGAAGACCCGCATCTATGTGCATTTATCTCTGCCTCAGAAATTCCAAGCCGCAGGCGAAAGACATCGCCATTCCTCGAGTCCTTTTAATTATTTTCTACCCCGCCCCTATTCATTTATTTATTGTAAATTATTTGTCTAACGCTATATTAATTAATAGAATAATTAGAATACCTAAACCCTGAACCTCTAGATTAGAAAACAATCCTCTTTAGGTTAATTACTTTAAACTCACTACATATTGCTTAAGTCATACTAAACTATTAAATTTTATTTATCCTCGTAACTGTTCGCCGCTAGCATTTTATTACTAGATTTCCAACCCATTTTGTTATAGACTCTCATTAACACTTACATAAAAGCCCTATTTCTTTAAAACCCCCCCTAAACATTTGGCATACTATGATATGCTAATAAAAGTATAAATCATCTTTGCACATATAATAATACATGTTTTAATTAGAACTAGCTTTATATATTTTAAATCTCACATTTTATGTTAACAAGAAGACTTTCTATATTTTTACTTAAATACTTTTCAAAGATATGTATTGCATCTTAGCATAATAATTACCCTAGGTTTGAACGGACAACCGCAAGTTAGCGGATTTTTTAGGATGCCTAACCCCTTCCCTTTAGGATAATAAAGAACCCTTACCCAGAAACTCATTAAGTTTAGCAGACCATAAAATGGAGTTAACGTTGACTTAAACATAGTCGGCATTTAGGTGTCCTAATTCACCCAAAATAATTAGGTGGCGACTCCCGCAAACCCTTCTAGCATCTTTTAGCACTTTTAATATTTAAGCACTCTTTTAAGCTTTTAAGCAACCTTTTAACATTTTAGCACTTTAGCACCCTTTACTTTTAAACTTTTAACCTTTTAGCACTCTTTTAGCACTTTAACATTTTAGCATTCTTTTGCACATTTAGCACTTTTATTCTATTTTCTAACATTTTACTAAGCAGGGTTCGCTAGAAAAATATCGCGGTCGGAAACGGGCGCGACACCCTTCTGCTGATTTGTTCCATTAGCCACAAATCGTGTCTTATACCTCTCAAGATATCCACTGTCTCTGAATTTGTGACGAAATAGCCACAGACAACGAATCACATTCACCCCCTCAGGTCTAGGTACTAGATCTCTTGTGTGCTGTTTAGTTAAAACATTGAATTCCTCAGACATAGTCGCATTCCAATTAGAGTCTTGTTTAGCCAATATATGGTTCTTGGGAATGAGTGAAATGGTTTGTCAAACAAGTTAAATTGGACTTTGGGTTTGAAGATTCCATGTTTTGCACGTATTTCCATTTGGTGAGTGGGGATAGTGGGAGACTCCAAAGCGGAGGGATTTGTTGGATATGGAGAAGGAGGGGCTGACGCCGTAGGAGACACCGCGGTGCTGGAAGGAGCCGTCGAAGGCGCCGTGATCAAGGGACGAGGCGCTGGAGGATTGACAGACCTCTCTGATGTTTTGGCGCCGCGGCGCCTTAGCACTTGGTCGCGACACTGTCGACGGTGAGGAAGGAACCTGTTCGCAGGAGTTGGAGCGCCGTGGCGCTGACCCTTGTGGCTGACGCTGAAGAAGTGCTATGATCTAGTTGCCTTAGGATGATGTGAGAGATGACAGGCTCGTCAAGAAAAGAGTAATCCGATTTTTGGAACTGTTTAAGATTCGAAAACGGGAATGTGGTCTCGTCGAATATGACGTGACGAGAGATGTGGATCTGATGAGTGGACAAGTCATAGCATACATATCCCCTATGGTTCGGCGGGTAGCCTAGGTAGACACAAGGAGTGGACCGGGGGGACTAGTTTGTGAGGGACAGTAGAGGCAAGGTTAGTGTCACGACCCGAACCGACGGGCCGGGACTAAACATCCTAATTGGACGTCATTACTGACCTGTCACTCTCAATCCCTTTAATACTGAGATCTATAGAAATTTCGGCAGCACAACGCTGCTTTTATAACATATCCCCAAAATAGGCGAGCCGACAAGGCTGCCTTACACAACTAATCAACAATCACAATAGGTTAGCTGACTAGACTGCCACCAAATAGCATCATATACAGAAAAGAATAATGAAAATAGGCAAGCCGGCAAGGCTGCCACTAGATAACAACAAGTATAACCGGGAACATACCAACACAGAGTATAACAACATCGAAAACCAGAACAAGGTACAAACGTCCAACCCACAACTGTATACAGACCTCTAAGAGTACAATACTGACATATGAAGGGACAAATCCCCGTCGTACCCAAAATATACATAAGTCTGGAATGTAAGGATCTGTACCAAAATAGCTGGCTCCGAAACAAAGGAGCTCTTTAGCAGCTGATAGATGACCTAAACTGGAGGGTCACCTAACCGATCACCTGTACCTGCGGGCATGAACGCAGCCCCCCGAAGGGGGTCAGTACAACAGGTACCAAGTATGTAAACAAGAAGTACAGTAAATCATATCATAATTGTATAAAAGAATGACAGGGCAAGTATGAAAATCAAATACCAGATCCTACCGTGTCATATAAAATAAAAGCCAACTGTACCTTTTTCAAAGAGAATTATTTTTAAAATCATGTATGCGTAGTCATGTAATCCTGTACTCTATATACATCTCATGAGAATCTATCCCGCATCGTGAATACAAGTTCACGGACAATACACATCTCATGGACTTTCAATAAAATCTTTAAAACAAACTTCCATTTTAGAAATATCAAGACAATACCATGCCTTCCTTTTTAGAAATACTATTTTCACAATAAGAGTTATCTCATAATCACGGACGTTCTCACATGATTTCCATAAGCGCATATAAGTCATAATCATGGACATACTCACATGATTTCCATAAGCGCATATAAGTCATAATCATGGACATACTCACATGATTTCCGTATAATATATAAGTCATGATCATGGACATTCTCACATGATTTCCGTATAATATATAAGTCATAATCATGGACATTCTCACATGATTCCCGTATAATATATGAAGGTCATAATCATGGACATTCTCACATGATTCTCGTATAATATATGAAGGTCATAATCATGGACATTCTCACATGATTTCCGTATAATATATAAGTCATAATCATGGACATTCTCACATGATTCCCGTATAATATATAAGTCATAATCATGGACATTCTCACATGATTCCCATATAATATATGAAGGTCATAATCATGGACATTCTCACATGATTCCCGTATAATCCTCGGGTATGTGCATGCAACGTGTCCCGGCCCACCATGGGACTCGGTGTAACAATGCAATCATATGACATTTTAAACCATCTTCTGACTTCCCATAAAGCCATTATAACAAACTTTTATTTTAGAAAACTAATGCACTACCACATCTTCTTTTTACACAAACCGAGGCACTATCACCTCTTTCTTTTTAATAAAACCAAGACACTATCACGTGAAGTAACATTAGGGAGTTGGACTCCAAAAATATTAAGTACATACATCCTTTTTTTAAAAAGAATCCTTTCATATAATAAACCTCAAGATACTAACATTCGTAGTATCAAGACACTTCTACTTTCAAAATCAAATAACTTATACCTTTAAATCAAGTTATTTTCACTTATAAAATAAATCAACTTATACTTTCAAAATCAAGTAACATATACTCTTAAAACCAAGTACTTATGCTTTCAATACCAAGTAACTCATACTCTTTAAACCAAGTAACATATACTTTTTGAATTTAACTTGAGGCTTTAAAATCAAGTAACTTCTACTATTTAAATCAAATCACTTACATCTTTTGAAACCAAGTCATTTATATTTCATATAACTCAAGTCGCTTACTTTCAAAATCAAATCATATACTCTTTAAAATTCAAGTCATATATACTCTCCAAAATCAAGTCTCATATCTTTCAAACTAATCACGTCTCGTAACTTTCAAAGTAAATCGAGCCTTATGACTTTCAAAATAAATCAAGTCTCATGACTTTCAAAACCAAGACAAGTATACTTTAATAATCAAGGCTAGTATACTTCAAGAATAAACATGCCAATAGAAGGAAGTTAGTTCACATACCTTAGCGTTCTTCTACCAACCCGCTAAGTGGAATACGCTCACGTAGCACTTCCACCTATAACGACAATAGCATGTATATTAACTACATGCCTTTAAGGGTAGGTTAGGGACTTAAGTAACGTTCCTATTTCTACGAAAAATTGGGCAGCACTTCTTTTGTTTCTACGTACTTTTCCACCTTTAAAAAAGCTAAATTTCAACAATAATCAAGCCCCGACTAAGGGCACAATCAACAGTTAATCCAAAGGGGATTACACGCCTACTAGACGTGTAAAATTCTTCCCCACAATCATATGTAAACAGTCTATAAAATACATATAACAAGGTTCAGTAATTTCCACACCACAACGTCACCACTCTATGACTCTTTCCTTAATTCTTAATCCAACTCACCTTCCAACAATTTCATATAACAAATACATCTTTAAACATCAATGTTTCCTTTCAATTCTCAATATGCAATTAGCAACCATAATAACAACAATAACACTTTAATCCAATGTATACAACATGATCCTAAAATCGGTTACAACACTAAATTTGTCAAATGCATTGCCTAATCTTCAAGTTTCTCTCAACATACATTCATTACTTCAATTATAATGAATGTATGTTGAGAGAAACTTGATTATGACTTATATATTATACGAGAATCATGTGAGAATGTCCATGATTATGACTTATATATTATACGGAAATCATGTGAGAATGTCCATGATTATGACTTATATATTATACGGAAATCATGTGAGAATGTCCATGATTATGACCTTCATATATTATACGGGAATCATGTGAGAATGTCCATGATTATGACCTTCATATATTATACGGGAATCACGTGAGAATGTCCATGATTATGACTTATATATTATACGGAAATCATGTGAGAATGTCTATGATCATGACTTATATATTATACGGAAATCATGTGAGTATGTCCATGATTATGACTTATATGCGCTTATGAAAATCATGTGAGAACGTCCGTGATTATGAGATAACTCTTATTGTGAAAATAGTATTTCTAAAAAGGAAGGTATGATATTGTCTTGATATTTCTAAAATGGAAGTTTGTTTTAAAGATTTGATTGAAAGTCCATGAGATGTGTATTGTCCGTGAACTTGTATTCACGATGCGGGATAGATTCCCATGAGATGTATATAGAGTATAGGATTACATGACTAGACATACATGATTTTAAAAATAATTCTCTTTGAAAAAGGTACAGTTGGCTTTTATTTTATATGACACGGTAGGATCTGGTATTTGATTTTCATACTTGCCCTGTCATTCTTTTGTACAGTTATGATCTGATTTACTGTACTTCTTGTTTACATACTTGGTACATGTTGTACTGACCCCCTTTGGGGGCTGCGTTCATGCCCGCAGGTACAGGTGATCGGTTAGGTGACCCTCCAGTTTAGGACATCTACCAGCTGCTAAAGAGCTCCCTTGTTCCGGAGCCAGCTATTTTGGTACAAATCCTTACATTCCAGACTTATGTATATTTTGGGCACGACGGGGCTCTGTCCCTTCATATGTCAGTATTGTACTCTTAGAGGTCTGTAGACAGTTGTGGGTTGGACGTTTGTACCTTGTTCTGGTTTTCGATGTTGTTATACTTTGTGTTGGGATGTTCCCGGTTATACTTGTTGTTATCTAGTGGCAGCCTTGCCGGTTTGCCTATTTTGATTATTCTTTTGTGTATATGATGCTATTTGGTGGCAGCTTAGTCGGCTAGCCTGTTGTGATTGTTGATTAGTTGTGTAAGGCAGCCTTGTCGGCTCGCCTATTTTGGGGATATGTTATAAAAGCAGCGTTGTGCTGCCGAAATTTCTATAGATCTCAGTATTAAAGGGATTGAGAGTGACAGGTCAGTAATGACGTCCAATTAGGACGTTTAGTCGCGGCCCGTCGGTTCGGGTCGTGACAGTTAGGATAGCATAGACAACCGAATATTCGGAGATGATCATAAGAGGGGACTCTATGATAGAAAATTTCAGTAGGGGTCATATTGTGAAGGGTGGTAATTGGGAGGATATTGAGAACGTATTCTGATATTTTAGCAGCATAGACCCAGAAGGATGGAGGTAGGGAGACATGAATCAATAGAGTGCGAATCATATTATTAATGGTGCGGATGATTCTTTCAGCTTTACCGTTTTGAAGGGAGGTGTGAGGGCAGGAGAAGCGAAAAAACCATGCCATTATTAGTACAAAAACGGTGAAACATAAAGTTGTTGAATTCACGACCATTATCACACTGAATTTTTTTTATACCTTCTTCAAATTGTGTTTGAATGAATGTTCGAAACTCAAGAAATTTGACAAACACTTCCGATTTAAATTTGAGAGGATACAACCAAACAAAGTGAGAAAAGTCATCTAGTAGGATAAGATAGTATTTATGACCGAGAGAACTAACAACAAATGATGTCCATAAATCGACATGTATAATATCAAAGGGGGCAAAAGTAACACTAGTGGATGACTTAAACGGAAGACGAGTATGTTTGCCTAAAGAACAAGAAACACAGTTTTGGGCAAGCTTCTCATTACAAGTAATGAAATTATTGCCTCTAAGAAAATTAAAAACTGAGGCTCTTGGATGACCAAGCCTATTATGTCATGTGGAAGAAGAAATGACCGCTATAGAGACGGGAGAGCTAGATCTGGCAGCGGAGGCAGGAGTGAATGGATAGAGATCCACGTGCTATTGCATCTCGTAAGAGGTGTCCCCGTATGAAGATATTGTACTTTATATATATATTAATGAGAAGACTCTTCAAAGAAGATTAATATCATCTTACATGTTTACACATGGTAGTCCACAAAACCCAGCCAAAAGCAACCTAACTCCTCCTAAGTCTGTTGAAATTTGGAAGGGCATAGCCTAAAGCCTTAAACTAAACTTTTAAGCCTAATTAAGTTAATTAGCTCCTCTGGTCCTAATTATTATGTTTGCTTCTGGCTTTGAAAAGCTTCTGTACATCTAAGAGTGTTATATTATGAGCGGCTTATCTTTAGTATTAGTACTTCTACTCTGTGTTCTCCACGAACAATTTGATGTTATTACCATAAGTAAAGCTCAATTGAGGTGCTGAGATGTAAGAGTTGTAAGAGTTTGTGATCCTTTATCCCACTAACGGGTGTCAAATTGCGGATTGAATTGAATTGAATTTAGGCTGATAAAAATATATTGAGTTAATAAATGAATGTGTCATTGACTCAAATAAAAGTACCTCAGTTGAAATGAGTTGGCGAAAATGGCTAAAAACGCGGGTCATAACGCAATGCCCCCAATCTTTAGTAAGTTTTAGTTTATTTATTTGTTCTTTTATAAAAATTTAAGTACATATATATATGTAACATATAAAATAAAAAGAACATATTTTTAAAAATATTTTGACAAGAATTTTAATAGGTCAATTTAGACTACATATCAGCTTAAGAATTAATAGGTCAATTTAGACTACATATCAGCTCAATTCTTAAATAGGCTAAATTGAGCTGATGAACTAACAAGTAACTAAGTGGGTCAAAGATAATTTTGTCACCTCTATAACTAACAATAAGCATTTTACAGACCAACACTGCACATATTGATCAACGAAGGTCGCATGTGTTCTCATTAATTATCACGAAGACATTGCAGAGTTTTTTCATTTTTTAATAACCAAATTGCAATTTCCTTTGTAATTTAGACCTAGTAAAATATTACTTGCACGACACCTCCTTGAATTGATGAACTCTGATCTTTCCAGAGGAAATATCTACAAAACTGTTTTTTAATATTCATAACTCGGTGTCCGCATAGGCGTAGTTCAGTTGATTGCAGGGTGGTAGATTGATCCCAAATAGGCATGTTCGAACCCTGACAGTCGCAGCGTGAGAGTTTCATTCTTCCTTTGTGGGGGATGACTCATGGTGACAGCTTATCGTATGCCACACCTGTGGCGGTGAATCACCATGATTTACATCTCCACCAATCTCTGTCGGGCCGAGAATGGGGCCTTGTGGGCGAGGGCTTTCATCTTTTGCCCCAAATATTCATAACTCGGAATTCCAAAACTCACGTGTTTGGTCAAAACCTATGCAGATCGTGAATTTGATTAATTAGTTTTGACCTAACCCAAGAATTCTGGCATGATTATAATATGTATAAGTGCACATGAATGCAATTAAAGCTCTTGCCAGACCTGTTATAGTAGTAGTGCCTAGTACATCTTCAGTCTCCTCTGCCTCAAAACTATCAATGTGATATTTATTGAATTAGTCAACACTATCACTAATTAAAAGATAATCTAAACACTAGCTTAAAAAAATAACTTAGAACCCTTTGGCCATTATAAGTTTTCACCTTCCAGATTTTTTTTACTTTATTTGAAAATCTTTGGCCATGAAAAATTTCAGTATTTAAAATTTGAAAAACACCTAAAACGTTGTTCTTACTTTCAGTACATTCGAACAACCAAATATTCTTTATAAAAACTAAAATTAAATGCAACTCCATCTTCAATTCCAAACTTTAAAATTCTAAATAAATTGAAAAATATTTAATTTTCATGACCAAATACCTACTTATATATTCATATTGGAATTGTCTTTTTCATCTCCTCCTTTCTTGGGAGCAAAAGGCGAAATCTCTCGCACACAAGGCCCCCACCCCTCCGACCCGACACAGATTGGTGGAGGGAGGTAAATCATCCCCTCCTTTCTTCTTCCTTGGTTTCTTTGTTTCTTGCCATTTCTAGGAAACTGTGTCTTTATTATAAAGTGTTTTCTAGGAGAAGATTTAGCAAAAACTTCCTAGTTACTGTACCGACATTCAGAAACTTTGCCAAAAGCAGAAGATCCATTGCCTAAGCTTTAAGTTCAGCCAATGTTGAATAAAAACAATCTTGTCTCCCAAGTGATTCCTTTCCAAGTCCCAAGAGCAAATAAAATGTCTTAATTTTGTGACTTTCAAGACTGTTTCTGGGATCAAAATGTGATAACTTCAAGTTTGTAATTCTATTACTTATGAAAATTATATCAAAGTGTGCTTCTGTGTGTTCCTTTTTTCTCGCAAGCATAGTCAATTTCCCTCTTATCACCCTCATAAAATCTTTATTAACATCTTAAAATTAAAAATACGTAACAAATGAATTAGTCATTATTTGAACCAAATTGGGTTTCGTGATATGAAGCACCAGAATTACTTGGTAAAAAATAGCAGTAATAGCTAGAGCAAAATATTCTTACAATTGGCACTCTCTAGACAAAAGCATAGTCCCTCATCATTTCATAACTAGCTAAGACCAAAACAAAGTTAGCACGCCCTTTTTTTTTAACAATTTACATAATACTACAACTGTCTGTGTTCTCGTCACTAAACATATGAGTAAAATTATCATGTACCGGAGCTCCCATAGGCGGCCCGTAACCCATTGCGGGATGCGGCCGGGCGTACATCATTGGATGGGCACCATACGTATCATATCCGGCAGGCCGCTGCTGGTTCATCATCATTTGTGCCATGTACTGTTGTTGTTGTTGGCTATAAGGGTTGCCGCCTTGCCCCATCGCCATCCCTGGGTATCCACCACCACCGGCAGGTAACCCTTGAGCTGCCTGCATATTCCCCATTGGGCTCATTGGATGGTTACCCATTTGGCCCATCGGGCCCATGCTCATTGGGCCTCCACCTTTTTGGCCCATACTCATCATCCCGTGAGTCCCTTGTTGCATACTGTTCATCATTAGGCCTCCATCCATCTTGCCACCAGTTTTACCTCCAAAACTTCCAATACTGCTACCTTTACCATTTTTACCATCTGGTAGACCACCGCCACCTCCCATTTTACCACCATTTTTACCACCACTTTGCATTTGATTCCCTCCTTTCCCCTGTTTTCCTCCATTATTGTTCTTACCATCATGATGATTTCCAGGCATACCCTTCATTTGTACAGGAATTTCAACCCCACCACCACCTTTCTTGCCATTTCCACCATTATTACCCATAGCCCCACCCTTTAAATTCATCATCATTGCATTTAGCTCATGTGGGGGTCCATGACCACCACCACCTCCCATAGCAGGCATCATTTTGGATGGTGGACCATCAAACTCATCATCAGATTCATCATCATCAAACTCATCCTCATCAGAACCAAATTCATCATCAAACTCATCATCAAAGTCATCCTCAGGCAAATTGAACTTCACAGATTTTTGGTCCTTAGAATTAGTAACATTAGGCATCTTGAAATTATCCTTTGGCCCTTTAAGGTTTTGCATCATTTGAAGAGACTGTTGGGCATTCCCTTTTGGTTGTTCCTTATTTCCACCACTACCCTTTTGAGATTTGTTGTCTTTTCCACCTTTGAAGTTGTCCATTTGCATGTTCATGAACTGATTGTTCATCATGTTGAAATTAGAACCTCCCTTTTGTCCTCCGCCCCATAGCTCTGCATGTTTCCCTGACTTCACTAGCTTCTTGATCAGTGTTGCTGGATCAACATTTCCTGTCACTGTTACTTTGCTTTGGTCTGAATCTATCTTCACTGTGTAAACTCCTGTTAACAAATTAATTAAATAATTTAGGAAAACAGAGACATCTAAATCTAATCTAGGCCCCAAAGCATGTGAATATGCCACATATAATTGTTTAGAGTTTTAAGTTATATACACCTCTTTTTTACACGATTAGATCACCTTTACCAGTTATATTTATCGGTTATCGGTTATAGCAGGTACATATTTTATTTTTAATTATTATAAATCCACAATTTCTTAAATGGTTAACTCATAAATATTGTTAAAAAAAATTGGTAGTGTATACAACTTAGACTCAATTGTTTATTGGCAAGTTGGCTACTAAATAATTCTAGCTCAACATATGGGGAAGTGTGACAGGACACTGAAGTAATTAACATACCTTCAATCTTTTGCAATTTCTTTTTCACCTTCTGTTTGCAACCATCACAGTGTATATTTACTTTAAGAACACAAGTCTGCAAGAAAAAAGATATCATAAGGTTCAAAACACAAGAAAATATGTTCAAGAAATGGTTAGCTAGCTAAGCTGATTACAGCCTACAGGCTTACTTTATCCCAAAAATTCAACAAATTAAGAACATATTAAGGTGGTTCCACATAATATAACGTAAGATATCAAGAAATCCAAAAAACAAAAGGGCATCTATATAGTACAACAGGCATAAAAGATTGAGTCTTGAGAACAATTTCAAAGGAAGACCGAGTCAAATAGAGTTTAAAACTTCTACTTCTAGTGACAGTATGAAACTAGTTACATGCTACAATTTGCAACTTTACATGAATGATATAAAGTATTTCCAAACATATACTGTAAGAGAGTGCAAGAAATTAGTCATACCTGAGTCTTCAACATTTCTTGTTTATTCATTTTGTCGTCTGGAAGGTGCACAATATCAAGAAAACACCCTCGAATATTTGACACAACCACTTAAACTAACACACTCAAAGAAATATACTAGCAGAGGGAGAGTAGTAGTTGAAAATATGAGCTTTGAATGTTTGTTAGCCACTTAAGAAAGTGAAAGAGGAGTAGCTGAGATTTGAAGAGGAAGAGAAGAGGAAGGGCGGTCTACGAGGAGTAAAATATACAAGGCGGTCTGTTTGATGGGGTTGTGTGCTGCTATTTGAAGAAAAAGAAATTAAAGGGGAGTGAGCTGTGCTGTCACAGTAAAGAGCAATATCGGCTTCATGTCAAAGAAGACGTACACTAGTCCTCCGGGACTAGTCCAATGATAAAGCCTGAACATTATAAGGTGCGTTGACATGCGTAGTGTGAATTTAATCCCCGATAAGCACGTAGAGGGGATTGAGCCTTATGTCATTGATAAATTGTACGCTCCCAAACACTGACCACTAAAGCACATCTCGTGATTTACTGATAATAGTGTTGAAGAACCGATGTTATTATCCCAAGAGTCTAGTAGACCTGGCCACGTGGGCATCAAAAAAAAAAAAGAGGTACACTCATGGCTACTGTTCCTCTTACAACTTGGCCCCCTCTACTTTATATATCACAATTCTTTAAATTTCTACGTGATAAAATAATTTATTATCACACAAATATTTAAGATTTATATTAAATTATAAATTTCTAATTATTTTTTCTTTTTTATTTTAATACCTAATCAGACAATGCCACGTAAATTATAAGATGGCAAAAAAAATTTATACTTAAGATTTATGCTAAATCATAAATTTCTAAATATTTTCTCTTTTTTAAGTTTTATACATAATCAGGCAATGGCACATAAATTAAGATGACTTTTTTTTTATATTACTACCTCGTCTTAATTTATATAACACATTTTCTCATTTGTTCTTTTTTTAATATATTTTATTTATTTATTGTTGTAAAGAATCCATCGATTTACATTTTCCTTCAGTTATTTAGGATTTTTTTATTATATATAATTTTTAAATCATGGTTTAAAGATCTTTTTAAAGCAAATTAAAAAAATTATGAAAAAATATTATACAACGATCTAAATTTTTTAAATTATTGTAAATATTAAACGACAATCTGATATTTAGTCTATAAGATTAATTATTCAATATATGAGAAAATCATATCTGAATCTAAAATTTTCCGATAAGATAATTGTTTAAGAGCTATATATACATAATTTTTAATAATAAAAATAAAATCTGAACGGTAACCAAAAAGAAAAACATTTGTGTAAATCAATCATTATTGTCTCAGTCTCAATTTATGCGATATTTTTTCTTTTTAATGTATTATAAAATAATGTTAGTTTTATTTATAATAACTTAATTTATAGTATTTGTTTTCTTTAATAACATGATTTATAATATTCAGTGAAATCTCACAAAGTGGAGTTTGAGAAGAATATAGTGTACGCATATATTACTCTTATCTTGAGAGTAGACCCCCGACATAACATAACTTATATTCATATAAATATTTAATATATTTTAATTTTTTATATTTGTGATCGATAACAAAAAATGTAAATGAACACTTTTTTTTATCATATACTTGGCCTTTATTTTTTAGTTAAAAAAAGTGTCCATTTATTAATTTAAAAATGAATTAATTTTACTTTTTTAAATTTATCCTTATTAAGTGTTAGATGACTAAATCTCAATACCTACTTAATTAAATATATTTTAATTAAATTATTTATTTTTACCTAGAAATAAAGTAATATTATTTTAAATAATATGTAAATAGCTAAGTGAATACTTTTTTTTTATCGAGAGAAAATATTCTTTTGCCTTTTTTGTGTGCCAGGTAAGTGAACTAAAATAGAAAATTTGACCACCGACAAAGCATGGATCATAACAATGGGCTTGGTGTAGTCAAGTTGGTGTAGCAGTAGAGTGCGGGACCGCAAGGTCACGAGTTCGATCCCCTGCATAAACCTTCTTGGTTGAGCATGTCACACATGGCTTGCCAAGTGTGATTAATCGGCTGACATGGTTTGCATGCTATTATTGCGTAGCCCGGGGTTTACCCTGTGCGCACTTGAAAGAGTAGCGGCTGCGGGTTCCTTCGTTAACAAAAAATAATAATAATGGGCTTGGACTTTGACTTGCACCTTTTGTGTTCTTGAACCTCGGCTACCTCCATGTGTCCAAAGTCCAAACCCCTTTTCTTTTTTCTTTTGGGTTGGCTACTTGTTCCACTAAATATGTTACTAATAGCTCATATGCTCAAATGGTTAAATATTTAGATAAGTAATTTAACTAGTAGAGTAATCTAGATTATTGTCCGAGCTGTTAATTTTATTCTCCACTTAACTAATTTTACTTTCTACAAATAATTACTTACTATTATTTTGTAACTAATTTAATAATTTAAAAGTTACTTTTTATTATCAGTACATAAAGTTAATCTTAAATTTTCATGAACTTAGTTACTTGCATACAGTAACTCGGTTACCACTTATTCTGATTTATCGTAAAGAATGAATTTTGGGCCTAATTCAACCTCAAAAACTAACTTATGAGGGAGAATTGTTCAAATACATATAAGGAATTCACATTCTCATTTCATTTTCGATATGAGACTTTTAATACTCCCCCGCACGTCCAGACCCCGTTAACTAGAGCGTGTATGACACCCAACATCTGTAAACATAGAGTTGGAATGGGTCTGACTCTGATACCATGTAAAGAATGTATCTTGGGCCTAACTCAACTTCAAAAGCTAGCTTATGAGGAAAAGATTGTCCAACTCCATATAAACAGTCCAAATTCTCATTCTATTTCGATATGAGACCGTCGATTTCTTCTTCTTCCTTTGATAGTACTACATATCATTTTCGTTTAAAATTATAACCGGTTATAAGAATTTTACTACTAGATTTTTGTTCCTTTTATTTCTCCGTCCATCCAACTAATAGATGGCACGATTGACTAACTTTTATGGTATTATATTATACCGAGTACCGCCCATAATCAATCAATGTTTTGACAAGTTACTCATCAAATGACTTTAAGTTAAATACCTAATATATTTTAAACTAGTTTGACAAAGATATTTTATGATTTTGACACCCAACTCAATTTCATACAATTAACTTGCACATGAGAATGTAATGTGTCACTGATTGACTTGCACTATTTAAAAATGCTCCTCATATATATCCTAAATTTTTGTCTTTTAAGAAAATAATAAATAGTTCTTGCAAAGTCTTTGATGTTTCCGTTTTATTTGTGTAGCATAACTTTCAAATAAAAAGTATTGTTGTTCCCATTGAAATATGGTAAACCTATTGAAAATTTGAAATACAGTACTTTGATACGAGATCATTCCAATCAACTATCAAAACCATTAAGGTAACACATTTCATTTGGACCAAAACAAATCAGAAAATTAAGATGGAACCATTTTCTATGAAATGCAGTGCATTATAACCTAACTTTAATGGGACCAAGTATAACAACAGGTGATCAACTTTTTCGTTTATCACATTAGAAACGCTTTGAATTTTCTTCTAACTTAAATTATTGCAAGATTTCCTCTTCATAATAAACTGTTCATCTTTTATCGTTCTATTAAAGCATATAATTACTATTGCAGAATACAAAAATATTTATTATATTTAGTTTTGTCATTATTATTCGCAAAATCTGGTCTATGTTGATTTTGATAGAAAGCTAGAGGACCTAGGTAGTGAAAGAGAATAAACGCTTGAGTATTTTCATTAATGTAAAGAGTTTATATACATGATATACAATCGTAAACCTAGCATATAATTACGAAAATCAAATATACATTTTTCTAATACAAGACTATTACCATAATTATACATGTACATCATCTCTAATAATATCAGAAGAATATATTGCGTATATTCTATCACACCCCCGCAGTCATAGCGGGCAATTGTCATACACTGAGACTGTCCCTAAAATCTTCAAACAAAACTAAAGGATGACCCTTAGTAAATATGTCAGCAATTTAGTAATGTGAAGGCACATGCAAGACACGTACTTGTCCACGAGCTACCTTTTCGCAAACAAAGTGAATATCATCTCGATATGTTTAATGCGCTGATGTTTGACAGGATTTTCAGAGAGATATATCACAATAACATTATCGAAGTAAACCAAGGTAGCTTTCTAAATAGAAAAGTAAAGCTCTAAGAGGAGGTTACGCAACCAACGGGACTTAGACACCACATTGGCTACCCCTCGATATTCGGCCTCCGCGCTGAACGCGATAAAGTAGCATGTCGTTTAGCCGATCAAGAGACCAAGTTATCACCAAGAAACATACAATAACCAGATGTCGATCGTCTGATATCTGGACATCCACCTCAATCAACATATGTATAAGACATGAGAGTAGATACCGATGATAGATATAAGTGTAAACCATAATCAAGAGTGTCTTGAATATAGCGCACAATGCGTTTGAGAGTGTGCATATGTTCTTTCCTAGAATCATGCATAAATAAATACACCTACTGCACCGAATATTGAAAATCCCTCGCAAGACTACGATTGTGGGAAGGATCCTCGTAAGGTGTGCTTAAATTAGCCCTCAGCTTCGATTTAGTGTCAACCGAAGTAGGAGATGACTTACAGTATGACATGCCAGCCCGTTCAATAATCTCTGCAACATACTTCCTTTGGGACAAAAATAGACCACTTGCATGACGAGTCACAGCGATAGCCAAAAAATAACTCAAAAGCCCAAGTCTTTCATAGCAAATTCAGAGCTGAGAAGACATATGATAGACTTGCGTTGTTTATCAGAAGAAGCAGTCAATATAATATCATCCACATATAACATGATTTACGCCAGAGAAGAACCGCGATGGTAGATGAACATAGAATAATCAGACCTGCTATGAGAAAATTCAAGAGTAGACACATTATCCGCAAACCTTTTATACCAAGCCTGATGAGCATGTTTGAGCCCATATAAGGACTTCCTAAGCAAGCACACACGGTTTGGATGTTCGGGGTCTCTGAAATCCAAGGGCTGGTGCATGTATACAGTTTCCTTGAGTTCATCATGTTTGAATGTATTTTTCACGTACAGTTGATGGATAGGCCATGTTTTTTAGAGATCCAGACAGAGAATAATGCGAATTGATGTTGGTTTAACCACCTTGACTAAATGTCTCTCCACAATCCACGTCAAGATGTTGAGTTTTGTCATCACCTACAAGACGAGTGTTATGTCTTTCAAAACAACCATCAATTTTTTCGTTATGAGTAAAAATCCACATAAAATGAATCACATTGATACCAGGCGGACGGGGCAGCAACTCCCACGTCTTATTTTCAATAAAAACATTATATTCATTATTCATGATCATTTTCCAATTCAGATCACAAAGGACATGCACGGGGTTACGTGATAGGGGTAATTTAGTGATATTAGAGTTGAGATTAAAATTTCATTTTAGTTTAAAGATATCATTTGGCTACGAGTAATGGGCCCTTGACTCAAAATAAAAGTGGATCGGACCTGGATCGGTGTAGTGACGTCGAAACTAACTAGATCGAGAGAGATGTCATTGGTTGGGCTAGTAGGCAGTGGGTCCTGCTGGCCGAGGGACTGGACCGAGGGTATGTTTGGATGGGATAGCAGCGGTGGGGCTGGCGAATCGACCGGATGTGTGATAATAGGCGTGACAAGCAGTGAGCCCTTGCCGAGTGGGAGAACGTGTATTTGGGCCGGAAGGCAGTGGGCCTACAAGTGATTGCTGGTCCAACAACAGAGACGTAGGATGGGTCAAATGGTGGACCACATACAGGGAGAGCCCATCATCCAAAAAATTATAATGATTGAAGACGGGATTATGCAACTTGGCAAACGAAATTTGGGTTTCATAAAAAATGACATGATGACTAATGATAATTTTATTAGAGGATAAATTATAATATTTATAACCGCGATGATTAGATGAGTAACCCAAAAATACACATGCGGTAAAGCGGGCTTAAAGTTTATGATGGTAGAGGAGGGGAAAAGAGGATAACATAAACACTCAAACACCATAAGATGAGAATATGAAGGTCTTTTTGATAAAGAATTTTGAGTGGTGATTTGTATGCTAATCCTTTGATAGGAAATATATTAAGAAGGTAAGTAGCCATTTGTAATGCATGATGCCAAAATGAAGGTGGTAATGACGAACGGGCTAGTAAAGTCCAAATAATATTATTAATGAAACAAATTTTTCTTTCGACTTTCCCATTTTGTGAGGGCGTGTGAACAAGAAAACCAAAAAGAAATTCCATTAAACTTACAAAATTCCTGAAATAGCCCATTATCAAATTTTCTTCCATTATAACATTGAATGTTCTTAATTTTCCGTTCAAATTGGGTATGGATGAATGCTCTAAATGATAGGAATGTGGAATAACCTTGAGACTTTTTAGATAGCGGAAAGGTCTACAAAAAAATAGAATAATCATCCAAAAATATCACATAATAATGGTGGCCTAGAGAGCTTAAAACGGGAGATATCCACAAATCATTATGAATAATATTAAATGGCAACAAAGTAGTAGAATTGGAGGCAACAAACGATAATTTAACATGTTTCCCAAGCGGAAAAGAAGGACAAACATTAGTACTACGCGTACTATTACACTTAATAAGATTATTGCTTTTAAGGGAGGAAAAAACATACACTTCCGGATGACCCAAATGTGCATGCCATAAGGAAGGTGCTAAAACGGCAAACGTTGATGGTGTGGCTTGTTTAGTGGTGGTGGTAGTGATGTGATAGTCGGGGCGACGACTATCACATCTTATTAGAGGTATCCCCGTCGTGAAATCCTTCACAGAAAATCCAAAAAGAGTCAAAGTCAATAAACTTAGTTATCAGTTGTAAATTTTTGAACAGACACCAAAATTTTAATTAATTAAGGAGCATGAAGGACATTTTTCAAGGCTAAAAATAGGTTTGATGGAGATAAATTGGTGTGACCATAACCACATTTGGAATTGAATTACAATTACCAATAATCATGCCACGATTTTGTTCAAATTGAAATAAGGCGAGAATACGTCATATGAGAATTGACATCGGTGTCCATGTACCAATTTGCATCTTGAGGATTTAATCCAAATATGTGCATCGCTGCCTCGATATCCGTATGAGTCGGGATTGTTGTTGAGCCCGCAGCAGCGAAGGTCTGCTGTAGCCGAGGCCCAAGCAGGCTAGGATGTTGCCAGACCCCATTTTGTCGAGCCCCAGTCTGATGAAGGCTATTGGGCCTGGCCCAATAATTTGCTGGAAAGTCCTGATAAGATGGAGTGAGCCACTGGCCCTGCCCCACGACCACTGTCCACTAGTCTAAGGCTATAGCCTTTGGTGCTGCGGACCAGGCCCCTACTGGCCACTGCCACCACATCGGCTGCCACCATTGCCACCGCCGTAGTTTTGCCATTATTTTATGATTTTGACCCTTTTTTACGTCACCATTGTTACGTTTTTGGCTAGATTTTTTCGAGAAGGAGTGAGGGTCATCGATGTCGCGTGAAGTGGCCATCATCATAACAAAATTGGCTCTGATTGCTGCCTTTTTAGTCAATCCTTCTTCTTCTAATGTGAGCATGAAACGTGTTTGGTAGAACAACGGGAGAGGATTGCTTTGACGAAGAAGAGTGTCAACTCCATTATATGCCTCAGAGAGGGCTGCAACCATCTGAAGAACGAGACAATCGTTTGTGACGGGCGCGCCGATTTTCTTGAGTTGATCCGATAACTCCTTGAGCCTTTGACAATAGGCTGAGGCATTAGAAAAATCCTTCATATTTATGTGAGAGAATTCCTGCTCAAGGGTTACAACATGAGAATTTTTGTTATCTTGGAATATATCACGCAACTTATTTCAAGCTTTCATTGTCGTGGCGTCGGGTTCGATAATTGTATGTAAGAGGTCTGTAGAGAAGGTGAAATAGATCCATTGGAGGACCGTAGCATCAAGAGTTGCCCACAACTCGATTTCATCATCTATGGAAGGCACATTCTCCTTTCCTTTTTCCGTTTGACGATGTGATTGAGGACTCTAAAAGACCGTGCGTGAATTTTAAATAGTTCTGCCCACGTCGCGTATTGAACATTTTCCATCTCAAGTACGATAGAGATGTTGTTCTTGTTATTGGAGTCTGCAAGGGGAGGATGAAATGTATTCTTTGTGGTAGACATGATGGAAGAACAAGAGGAGAATTAGGGATTCAGAAAAAAATTGAAGGGATGTTGGGGTACAACCGACGGTCGAGAATTAGGTTTTCGAGTAGGGCGGCGGAAGGAGTATTATTTTTTGAGAAAGAAAGTTTGTCCTAGACTGCTGATACCATGAAAGAGAATAATACATTGATTATTTTCATTAATGTAAATAGTTTATATATATGATATACAATCGTAAACCTAATCTATAATTACATAAATCAAATATACATTTTCCTAATATAAGACTTCTATCATAATTATAAATATATAAGGATTCTAATAATATCAATGTATATTCTATCATGTAGAAAGAAGATAAGGTTGGTGGATAAATGCAGTGAATTTAAATGAATTTTGTCCACAGAAAGAACTATACAGAATTTTTTTTTGTCCCTTATTACTTCTGTCAGAGCCAGAGCTTATAAGATTATTCCAATATTAATAGTCTTGACTAGTTGTTGTATAAATGATGCACACTTAATTGTGTTACAATGAGTCAATGACAGCTAAAATTGTAAACTGTATTGTTTAGGAGCAATAAAGGAGTCACGTACCAGAAAAGGCAGAGACGGCAGTTTACTGTTTGGGCCTATATTATACAAATTTCAGAAGTTTCCTATAGTGACACTAGTACATTGTAACTTGAGTGGAAGATAATTTTTAAAAATAGGAAGGGAAAAAAAAGAACGATAGAGCACTATAGAAATATCTGGTTAAATTTAAAGGTAGATAAAATCATAAAATGGGGCACCAAATCCAGAGCTAATCTCCATACCTTGTCTGATATAGACAAGCACTATGAGTCAAGACATCAAAAAGAGTTTTAGGTTGGTTTGGACAATGATATATTTTGGTTTCTCATCTGGTGTCGGTGTTTGATATTTGCATTAGAGTTTGACTATATTCTAATTCGTGCCGCGTAGGGCTCATTCGGGTGAAGCGCTTCAACAATAATATATTGTTTTGGTTTCTCATTCGGTGTCGGTGTTTGGTATTCGCATTAGAATTTGACTATATTTTAATTTGCCGCGTAGGCCCATTCGGATGAAGCGTTCTCTATCAAGAATTTTTTCATATTCGGGACTCAAACCCGAAACCCCTGATAAATGGATAAACAACTAATCCACTCCACCACATCTTTTTGGTAGAGACAATGATATATTTTTCTCTATGTTTGGACCTCCTTTCTTAATTTACCAAAATTATTGCTCTTCTTTCCATGAAAGCATAACCCCGTGAAGAAATTTTTGTTTCTTTTTGCCTAATTGTGCCCTTTTGAAAACGCCACTTTATCTGTCAAAAAATAAAGAAGGTTTGAATGGTGCCAAAAAAGAACTACCCACTCACTTGGACAATTCACCCATAACCCCAAAAATCTTTCTTTATTGAATGTGTGCTTTTTGACAGGGAGAAACTTAAAATACTACTTATTATGACAGGGAGAAGTAAAATGATAAGTTTTTAACTGTTAATGGATCAAACAATCATATGAGAAGTTATATTTTTAACTTTGTCGTTTCGTTGTTTGTTATCAACTTTCTTTTCTATACTTACATCGAGGCTTTGTTTAGAAGAAGGGAGGGAGTGTTTGGTGTTCATCGCCTATTGAAGCAAAATTATTAGGCAAAGTTTGAATTAAAATGGAGTAATTTGAGGTTACGTTACTTCTTTGAGTTCTTTATTTGATATATCCAACCTTTTATTTTCCTCTTCCATCATTGACATAAAGTCCAAACTCTTTTGACTGACTGAACCCAGTATTTTTAATGCATAACAGCAAATAGTACACCATTTTTTTAATCCCTGTTTCATTCTCTTTTTTGCTTTTTTGGATAATGGTCATTCGTACAATAGTTAGGTATTAATTGGCTGCGTTAACATATTTCCAAGATATATTATCAATAGAGAAGTAAGTGGATTAAAGATGTGTTGTGATAAAAGTTCAAAGCTACTGGCTCTGTGGATTCAAGTTAACCTCTCTTAAAAATAATAATCATGAGTGCAATTTGTAATTACTGATACGTCGAATGTTAGCTTATAGACAAACAAAAGAAGGATGACATGGATTCAGAACCTTTCTTTATGCATCATAACTAAGTCACTTGTATATGTACCATAAGAGCATGATATTTAATTGAGAATTATTAGTACATAATTAACTGTTAAAGGTAAGCTTTATGCATGAAAAAAGTGAGGGGAACAACTTCCTGTGGACTCAATTATGAGCTATTTGACCCGCATGCAAGCCAGGATTAAGTGTGATGGAAGCGCGGGGCCAGTCGCGAGTTCGATCCTGCATAAACCTTTTTGGTTGAGTCATCACACATGACTGCAAGTGTAGTTAACGGTGACTTGGTTTGCGGTTATTGCGTCGGCGGGGTTTCTCATGCAAGACTCGAAAGAATGGCGGTGCGGTTCGCCTTCACAAAAAAATAAAAATAAATTATGAGCTATTTGAAACATTTCCTTTACAAGGCGTAGGCGAGCAATCCCTAGGACATTTGTTACTTGGAAAGATCTTCGGCTAATGTGGGGTTGAGAGTCCAGATGAGATCATCAGTATCAAATATCAGATAGTAAAATTAAAACAAATTAATGTTAGGATTAAAGTTAGTTCTCAAATAAGTTAAGAATTCGAAGTTCTTCATCTTCTTTTTAAAAAGGTGATTTGATGATAGAATTAGAATGAACCGTCACCATAAAAAAGATAAGAAAAAAGTTTGCAATATCCGGAATGAAACTTATAATTTTTTTAACCACCTTAGGAAGGCTCGAAGATGCTATAGATTATCCGCCTCAGGCAGGTTAGTGCTGAAGGCGAGAGGTATCATCGATGGGTGGTGTGGGAGAGCAGTCACGAGTTCGAAACCAGAAGAACGCTGCGCCGCCTCTTGGGGAGCCACGCACTGGCTCGCCAAGTATGGTTTAAGCGTGGCGTGGTTTGTATTGCGTCGATCATGAGTTTACACTGTCAAAGAAAAGCGTCGGTTTGCCAGTTCTTCACAACAAAAAAAGAAAAAGAAAAAGAAAAAAAAGATGCTATAGATTGATACAACATTTTGTCATGTAACTACATTTCAGTTGGAGGACATAGAACCCTTAACTAGAAGGTGGCTATGAAATTTAGGTGCTCTGTAGGTGTATTAATTCTTTTGTTTGTTAATGATAATATTTACGGTTTATCAAAAAAAGATCCTTGAGTATTTAATCTAACTCTATTTTTCGTAAAAGTTTAGACACTTGCCGACTAAAAGCAACCGGATTCAGCCGAATTTATATGCGAACTTCTACCTCGGCCCTGATATAATTAGGGCCGAGGAGAAAATATTCTAAACCAAGAATGCTTGCTATAAATGGGAAATACAAAATTCTATATCCTTGGGAGCACCAACTGAGCTACACCATATACAAAATTCTATATCCTAATTTGATGTCGTGTACGGTTAAGTGTTGGGCGTAGGCAAGAACGCAATACAAGTCTGCCGCCCATCAAGTAGTCATTTTATCGTGGGATAGAGAACATGCGAAACGTGAAGTGGAGACAATCCGCTGAAAAGAGACTATCGCGTAAGCAGGTAAGTAACCACTCAATAGTAATTGATGTTAGAATATTTTCGAAAAGACCTAGGGAGTAAATTCCCTAAAAAGTTATTCATGCAACTTAATAGTGATAGTAGGGTGAAATTCTAGTTTTAATATAAACAAACGTGATATTAAGAGGCAATTCTCAATACATGAGTGGTTTTTTTAGGAAATTTACTCAAACGACGGCAAAGAGATTGAAAATATTGAAAAAATATATCTCAAATATTTTAGAGGCGATAAATTAGCCAATAAATATATGACCCATTTAATCGGTTTCAATTTGGTTGTGTTATTGATCCGCTTATTTATTGATTCAGCTTATTTTGACCCGTCCAATTTAATTCATTTAAAAATTAGGATGATATATAATTCAAATTACATCATGAGAAATCTTGTTAAAATATTTTCAAAAAGATTTTGTTTTTGGTTTGATCGAGCATAGTCACTAAAGATCATGACATATGCATCGTGAAGAAGTGAGAGTAACTTGAGAAGGAAGAAAAGAGGAATTCTTATTATGATCCAATCAACAATACAAGTGACCTCTTATATACACATCACAATCACCTATCACGTGCATTTTTAACTGAATTGTAACAAACTAATCATCACTAAATGACAGTTAAGACTGAGTTGTCTAACTAACTGCTACTGCTACAACTAACTCGTGGATATACCATGGATATATTGCTGGCACACAGTGTATATTCAGTTAATCCTCTACCTATGCATCACATACATCATTTATACTTGCAAACTTAACACTCCCCTTAAGCTGGAGGGTGGAAAACATCTAGCATACCCAGCTTGCCCAGTAGGAAGTGATGTTGAGTAATCCACAAGCCTTTGGTCAATAGGTCTGCTAGCTGTAATTTTGAACTCACAAAATCAGTCTTGATCAATCCATTCTTGAGCTTATCCCTTACAAAATGATAATCTATCTCAATATGTTTGATTCTTTCATAAAATATGGGATTAGAAGATATTTGTAATGTTGCCTTATTGTCACAGTATAACTTGATTGGTAGTGTGATTGGTATTTTTAGATCTTGCAGTAAATCAACTAGCCAAATTACTTCTGCAACTACTATTGTCATGTTCCTATACTCAGCTTTTACTGAATATTTACTGACTGTGTATTGTTATTTTTTATTTCCATGAGATCAAAGAACCTCCCAGTTGCACAACATAACCTGTGACTGACTTCGTTGTGTTGGGACATAAAGCCCAATCTATATCACAAAATACTGTCAAACGTCTATGCTACCTCTCCTCATCAATACTCCTTGTCTTGGTGCCTTCTTCAAATAGTTCATCACCCTCATAGCAACTTCATAATATGATCTTTTTGGACACTACATGGTTTGACTAAGAACTTGCACTGCAAAGCATATATCAGGTCTAGTGATTGTCAAATAAATCAGCTTTCCTATAAGTTGTTAGTAGATATGAATGTCTTCAAGAATTGGATTATATGTCCTTTTGGACTATCCATCATATGTCTTCTTGAGCAATGTATCATACTCAACTGTGGTGAGCTTCAAATTCATCTTCATAGGTGTGGAAACATGTTTTGTACCACTTAATCTCATTGTTGATAGTAACTAAGAATATACTTCCTCTGATTTAGCAGAATATCAATTTTAGACCTCAGCACTTCAATGCTCAAAAAATACCTAAGTTCTCCCAAGTCTTTGACCTTAAAGTGGTTGTCTGATATGCATTATGCCTCCCGAATCGACAGCTCTTGCACGTCAGAATCAAGAGATCATCCACATACACTAGAATCACCACTATATCATTTCTAGACTGTTTGCTAAATAGAGAATGATCATAAGGACTCTGTGCAAATCCTATTGTAGTCAAGGCAGTAAATGATTTGATATTCCATTGTCTAGAAGCTTGTTTTAAACCATATAAAGATTTCAATAGTCTACACACTTTATTCTCCCGTTATCTATGAGATCCTTGTGGTAAAGTACATATAAACTTACTCATACATATCACCTTGAAGAAAAACATTATTCACATTCATTTGCAATAAAGGTCGATCTCTGGAAGTTGAAATACCGATTATTGTACTGGATAAGAGGTTTCATGATAATCCAAACCCTCTTATTGTGTGTAACCTTTAACAACCAACATTGCCTTATACTTATCAACTGAACCATAAGCTAGGTACTTGATCTTGAGTACCCATTTTGAGCCTATAGGCTACCTGCCACTGACAAGTCTACTACCTCCCATGTGTTGTTATTTTCCAAGGCTGAAATCTCATATGTCATAGCCGTAATCCACTTAGGATTTTGAGCAGCTTCTTTGAAGGTTTTAAGTTCCACTCATTATAACACTTAAATAAGTCTGATAAGGAGCAGATAGATGGGAATATGTGAGGTGATCAAATAAAGGATAATCACAATTGGCATTGGAACTGGTGATGTAATCTTTGTGCCAGTAGTTTGACATTTCTTGTAGGTATGGATGGTATGAAAGTTATGGAGCTATAGGAACAAGAGGTGGATCAAGGTCAGGTATAAGAGCAATAACAGGAGGTGGATCAACATGTGGTGGCATACAGACATTAGCTTCTTCATGCTCTTCATAGATAGATTCAAGATCAGGCATAAGGATATTTGAATATTTAGTAGTAGAACTGTCATCTTGAGTAACATCATTCCCTGTTAAGGAAGTCCCTTCATCTTTGAGAGTGTAAGGAACCAAAGTGGTAGTATCCACCTTGTTAGAAATATATGCAATAGAAATATCGACTCAAACATGTTTATATGATCTACAGGGATGTCTTCTTTGAAAGGAAAACACCCTTCTCTAAAGGTAACATCTTTGCTGACTAAGTGCACCTTATCAATCAAGTCAAACAATCTATATTCCTTTTGAGTTTCAGAATATCCTAGTAATACAACCTTTCTTGCTCCAGGAGCAAACTTGTTCCCCTTAGGCAATTTACTGGCAAAACATAAGCATCCAAACACTCTGAGGTGATCCAATTTAGGTATCCTATCATGCAGAAGTGAACTTTGAAATTTCAAGGCTCTACCATTTTTAGTATGTGCCTATGTTTCTTTTCTACCACTTCATTTTACTGTGGTGTATAAGTACAACTACTTTGGTGAATGATTTCATTAGTACTAAACAACTCAGAACAATAAGCATTTAAAATTATGTGCTATTATCAGTTCTAATCACCTTAACAGACATATAAAATTAATTCTGGATTAAAGCAAGAAAGTCTTTTAGCACCACAATTACTTCACATTTTGACTGAATGAGACACAACTAAATGTACCTACTATTATCATCTACTATAGTAATAAAATACTATTTTTTTATCATAAGTAGGAGTTCTATATTGATCCCATACATCAATATGCAATAGATCAAAACTTGTTATGAGTAATACTGACACTACTAGAAAATTTTAGTCTACACTGCTTAGCTAAGAGACAAATCTCACAGGTTTGGTGAATAGTATGATTTGTAATAGGTTTGGTGAATAGTATGATTTGTAATAGGTTTGGTGAATATTATGATTTGTAATCTTCTGTAGTGCTGTAGTGTATTGCATATTATATGTAAAAGCATGACCAAACCTGAGATGTCGTAGCTTGACCTCATCATCACTGCTACAACCAACAACATTTATTTATGCCTTCACTTCATGCAGTATGTACAAGTCATTCCTCTCTTTACCAATCTCCATTACCTTGTCATTAAAGAGACCCTAAAATATGCAAAAATCAAGGAAGAAAGTCACAGAACATGAAATTTCTCTGGTTAACCTGCCCACATATAGTTGTTCCTTCAATTTGACACTTGCTTCCTGTTTGAACATGTACTCTACTAGAATGCAAACTATCCCATCTATCAAGTGTATCTAGTAAATCTCTACTAGGTATGATATGATGTGTTTCTCCACTATCAATTATTCACTAATATGTTTTACATGCATTGGACAACAACGTAGTAATACATGCTATATTTGATTTTGTCACGACCCGACCCCGGATCCGTGACCGGTGCCTTAACCCGGGCACCTTTGTGACACAACATCAGAGAAAACCAGCGGAATATAAACTCACAATAAACAACCATAATGATATAAAATAGTCTAGCCCAAAATGGCTACCCCAAAAGTACATAAAACCGAACAGTTACATCCTTAAACAAACCAAGTTATGACAAGACTACAGGCCTCTAAGAAGGAGTAACTCTATGACAGGACAGGGCCCCGTCATGCCCCTGAATGTACAAAACATCAACAACACTAGGGAGAACCATACCAAAAGTCGAGCCTCCGAAGAAATGGAGCTCCTGACACCTGAGTAAAAGATCCTAGGAATGAGGGTCTACCACCTGCTTTCCCTTACCTGCGGCGTGAGCGGCCCAGGAAGGGTCGAGACACAACGTACAGTATGTAAAGCGGAAAATCGTAGTAATATCATAAGTCCAAAATACACTGAAGTTATAGATAAAAATCAAATTAGGTTGCACTGTGCCTTACTAACAATGAGAGTAACAAGTATAAGTATAATACTGCATAAAAATAGGAGGCTCATGATCAAAACAGGATCTCTCGCCCGTAGTATTATTAAGCAATCCTACTCCTGGGATTGTTTCACCTGCATGGATCATGTGGATCCGCATAAGGCCATCCGCCTCGCATGGGACTATTTCACCCGCATGGGACTATTTCACTCGCATGGATCATGTGGACCCGCATGAGATTATTTCACTCGCATGGGACTATTTCACCCGCATGGACCCAGTGGGTCCGCATGAGTACAAGCGCCGCACTCGCATCATGGGTAGCAAATCCATGGAATACGCAGTAATAACAATGATAATACATAAATCAGCACGAACGGCTAGTATACATAACATAAGCGCTACGAACATCGAATACTCGGTGATAACAATAATAATACATTAATCGGCCTGGCCATTAGTATACATAACATAAGCGCTACCGGCTTATCATAACATAAACAAGATAAGAAATCTTCTAACTTCTTATGAACATTATTAATATAAATCCTCTCATTTTAGCTCATTAAGGCACTACATGTCTTTTTAAGAGAAAGCCGGGAATTTAACCCAAGTATCACATACCGTAAACCTTTTTCGAAATGACTCTTTTTTTATATAAACTTCCAAGATACTAATACCCATAGTATCATGTCACAGCCACTTTCAAAACAAGTCACAATTTTCCATTTAGAAAATATCTCAAGCTTCTAAATCAAGTGACTTCATTTCCTTTAAAACCTTAGGCCATTAATGCCTTAAAACAATTTACCTTCCACAAATTCAACTCATTTTCCCCTTGCTTATTTTATGTAAAGTAAACCCTTCTTTATTTACCTTTTTCCCAAACTAATATAACAAACTTCTCATAAAGCCGTTATATTAACATTTTACGTTAGTCAAACACATTTCCCTATGTCCAAGGGACTTATACCTTTAAAACGAAACAAGTATCATATACTTCAAAACAAGTGAAGATTATCAAATCTTGTACATATACCGTACTACATAGATACAACTACTCATGCTCAAGAGATAGGAAAGTTCTACATACCTCTTCGGTCAAACCACTTGTTAATTCCAACTATCGCACGTAATGCGTCAACCTATAATGACCATAATACGTTTATTAACTTCTAGTTTCAAAGTAGAATATTTCCAAGTTCAAGGTTACTAATTCCTATGGAAAATTGGGCAGCATTTCCTTTGTTTCTACTCACTTTGCCACCTTTTCAAAGGCCGATTTTTAACACTCAAACGCCACATTTAAGGCCCAACATCCAAACCAACACAAAGGGGATTATACACCTAACTTGGGTGTGTAAAATTCTGCCCCATAAGTTATAACAATTAATTTTACCAAGTTTAAGGTAATTTTTAGGCTACAACATGCTCACATAACCTCTTTAGCCAAATTCTTCATACCCAAACCACATTTCTTGCATGCAATGACTCTAAGAGCATTATTTACTACCACAAGTTCTTTCTTCTTAACATGCAACACTAAAAACTAATTATAAAGGAAGAATCATTACCTTAGAGCTTTAGCCAAATTTTTCCAACAACTTGCTAGCTTCCTTTCCAAGAACACCACCACAACAACCTTCACAAGCTAGCCACAAGCTTCCTTCTTGCCTTTACTTTTCAGATTTTTCCTAAGGCTAGAACATCTCTTGGAATTTTAGAGAGAAGGAGGAGCTTGAAATTTTTAAGAGAGAAGGAATAGCTTTTGTCTAAGAGAGAGATGAAAGATGACCAAGTCTTCAAGACTTGGTCAATATAATGCATGAAAAATCAGATGGGGGGGACACTTGTCACCCTCCCATGGCCTTTTTAAAAGAAAAGATCAGATTTTCCTAAGTTTTTCCGCCAGATTTCCCGCCTTAGCGTCGCGGCCCTACTGATCGGAGCGGCGCGCGAATCTGCGGACTCGGAACTTCCATCGCGGCCACGATTCCGGCGCGCGGCGCCAGATTCCGCTTTGGCCGCGGCCGCCTCCGGCCGCGGCCAGGCCTGACCGAAATTTTACGATTTGAGTCCTAACTCCTTCGTCAGACCCCATCGCGCGGCACGAACCACGGGGTATAACATTCTCTCCCCCTTAGAAACATTCGTCCCGAATGTTCCTTCTAGGCTTACTCAAATCACAATATCGACATAGACTCTCTTAACTATTTTTTTTTCAAATAAAACGCTCCACATAGTCACAGCATAATTGCTAAATCAAACTAATAAGCAAGGAAATAGGTTACCTGGAGGTATAGGAAAAAGGTGGGGATATTTCTTCATCATGTCATCCTCGGCTTCCCACGTCATCTCTTCCCTGTTCTCGTTCCGCCACAAGACTTTGTGGAAGCCACATCATTCGCTCAAGTCGCTTAACTCGACGATCGAGTATCGCTATGGGACTCTCTCATACGATAACTCATCTTACACGAACCTCGTGAATCGGATGTACTCTAGATGGGTCTCGATATATTTCCGCAACATGACACATGAAACATCGGATGTCGCCTCTAGATCGGACGGCAGATCCAACTCATAGGCAACCTTGCCTACCCTCCGGACAATCTGGTAAGGCCCAATGTACCTTGGGCTAAATTTTCCCTTCTTCCCAAATCTCATCACGCCGCCATGGGTGACACCTTCAGAAAACCCAATCATGTACCTCAAACTCAGTGTCGACGCCACGATCTGCATCGACCTGACTGGCTGCGAATAACCGCTCTGGATAAGCTTCACCTTATCCGGCTCTTGAACCAAGTCCGCCCGACTAAATGAACTTCTCCTACCTCGAACCAGAATATCGGTGACCTGCACTTCTTCCCGTATAAGCCCTCATAAGGCGCCATCCGAATACTAGAATGGTAGCCGTTGTTATAAGCAAACTCCACAAGAGGTAAATGATCCTCCCCTACCACGAAATCAATAACACAAGCCGCGCATATCCTCGAGTGTGCGGATAGTGCGCTCGGCTGTCCGTCGACCGAGGTGAAATCACGATCCGAGACTCACGCGTGTCCCTAATCCTTACGAAAAGACCTCCGAAGTTAGCCGAGAAGCGGGCTCTCTATCGATATAATCGATCACGGGACTCGTGCGATCTCACAATCTCTCTAATATATAATCGGCATAGTCCTCGGTGAGAACGTCGTCTGGCCAGGAAGAAAATGGGCTGATTTCGTCGATCGACAATCACCCAAATGGAATCATGCTTCCTCGAGTGGTAGGTAGCCCGTAATAAAATCCATATTTATCACCTCCACTTTCAAGTCGGAATATCAATAGCTCGATAGCCCAGGGCTTCGGTGCTCAACTCGATCTTCCGACAATTTGGCATCGTGCCACGAACTCATGGCGTCCTCTTAGGCCATCCCACCAATACACGCGTCGAGGTCATGATACATCTTAGTCGACTCGGATGAATAGAATAACGAGCGCGTGTGCCTCACGAAATCTGGCGGCGAAGTCCTGTCACATCGGGAACACACAACCGGCACTCGAATCTTAGCACCCAATCAGGCGCTACCTCAAATATACTCCTCCCTTTCTGAACAGCGTAATCTCGATACTGTACCATAATCGGATCCTCATACTGTCGCCTTTTCACCTCCTCGACGATGGAAGACTCGGCAACCTCCCGAACCCGAACTCCATCACTATCAGAATCAACCAAACGAACCCCAAGGCTCGCTAGCTGATGTAACTCTCGGACCAAGTGATCATCGAGTCCTGTGACATAGCGGTGCACCCTGTCCTCCATGTCTTCTACCAAAGCGGGCACATACCGAGCCAATGAGTCAAACTCCACGTTGTACTCCCGGACCGTCCGCCCGGCTGTCTCGGTGTCAAAAATCTATCGGCGAGCCCTCGCCATCTTGGAGGCAAGAAATGGCCAAATGCGCCTCGAGAACTTCGTCCCCAAGCGGTGAGCGCATGCTCCCAGGGCGGTTCCGTGAATCATACCGATCAGCTGCGGTGTCTGCGGCCGTCACGAACCTAATACCACCGACTCGGTCTCGAAGCCCCGATCACCTCGCGATCCAGTAGCGTCGGATAAACTCACGAGGATCATCCTCGGGCCTCGACCCATAAAACTACGGTGGTGCGACTCAAAAAGTCCTCGATCTCGAAGCTAGCGACTCTGTCGAACTACGGTACAATGGGCTAACATCTCCGGCTATCCTCGTATGCGGACACGATCTCGGCCATTAATCGGGCCATCTCTCGTAGCCCATATCCTCTTCCCGTGCCTGGATGGAGGCTCAGTACCGCGATCTCGATGGCCGCTGCGCCTCGGACTCTTTGGGGTTGGCGGCGTTGTAGAACTTCGCCGTCCAAACACCTCATCCGTGGGGCGGGCACGTGCCACGTAACCTCGGTGCCACTAGTAGTTCCTCTCTTCGCCTTGCCCTTATGTGTCGCGGTCGCTTGCGTGAAGGCATAAGCGTCTGAGGAAAAATACGCCGGAGGAAATTCAACCTATAACGCCTCTATTGCACGATCTTAGAGTGAAAGAATGAAACCAATCCTAAATATCCTGCGACCTCACGATTATAGATGTGGTGCACAACACACCGATAATCAAGACTACTAGATCGGCTGTAGACCGCCCAGAGGATTAATCGCTCGATACCACTTTTGTCACGACCCGACCGGATCGTGGCCGGTGCCTTAACCCGGCACCGTGACACAACATCGAGAGAAAACCGGAATATAAACTCACAATAAACAACCATAATGATATAAAATAGTCTAGCCCAAAATGGCTACCCCAAAAGTACATAAACCGACGATTACATCCTTAAACTAACGAGTTATGACAAGACTACAGTGTCTCAGAAGGAGTAACTACATGACAGACAGGGCCGTCATGCCCGAATGTACAAAACATCAACAACACTAGGAGAACCATACCAAAAGTCGAGCCTCAGAAGAAATGGAGCTCACGACACTGAGTAAAAGATCCTAGGAATGAGGTCTACCACCGCTTTCCACCTGCGGCATGAACGCAACCCCAGGAAGGGTCGATACCTGACGTACAGTATGTAAAGCGGAAAATACTGTAGTAATATCATAAGTCCAAAATACACTGAAGTTATAGATAAAAATTAAATTAGGTTGCACTGTGTCTTACTAAAAATGAGAGTAACAAGTATAAGTATAATACTGCATAAAAATAGGAGGCTCATGATCAAAACAGGATCTCTCGCCCGTAGTATCATTAAGCAATCCTACTCCTGGATGTTTCACCGCGTGGATCTCGTGGATCCGGAGCCGCGCCGCAACTTCTGCGGACTCGGAACTTCGGCGCGCGGCCCAGTTCCGGCGCGACCAGATTCCGCCTTGGCGCTGCGACCACTGCCTCGTGGCTGAGGCCCCTGACCGAAATTTTCTGATTTCGAGTCCTTACTCCTTTCGCACGGCCCCATACGCACGGCCTGAACCACGGGGTATAACAGATTTATAGTTGATTGTTGTTGTCCTCTCCATCCTATTCACAAGATCATCATATTGTTCCTCAGAAAAATGTGGACCAGGATCATGAGTTCCACTAGTTGAAGTACCTTCTCCTTTAGCACAATTCACAATATCTTTGAAATTATTGTTCCCTTTTGCCTCATTTTCTTTCTTCTTGCTTTTAAAATCTAGTGGATATCATATTATTCTATAATATCTATTCTCATGATGTCCCTTGTATCAACAATGTCTACATGACACTCCATATCCATTCCTATAGTTCTGATTTTCATTCCTATAACCAGGCTTGCCTTGATTTCTATATGCAAGTAAAGTCAAGGGCTATTTGTGCCTATCTCCAACAACTAGTGCTTTTTGGCTTTCCTCCTGAGTTGCCACTGCATATGCTTTATTTACGGTCACAATTGGCTTTCTAGTCGGTATGCTACTTCTAATTGCACCATAACTCTTATTTAACCCCATGAGAAACTACAACAATATTTGAGATCTCAAATGCATGATTCCTCAAAATCACAACCAGGCGATGGAATCATAACATTCATTTCTGCCCATAGATCCTTCAGTTTTGAATAATATGTTGTAACAAAATCACTACTCTGCCTTAGACTATCAATTTCTGTCCACAAGTGATATGCTCTTGTTAGATCCGATCTATCAAATCTCTCGTCAAAGTTCTTTCATACTTTTTTTGCATTTGAAGCATACATGATCCCTGATAGTAACTCATGTGAAACTGTACTAGCTATCCACGATACAACTATCACATAGAATTTCTCTCATTGTTCTTCGAGTGCTCCTTTGTATGTTTCTTTTGCACAAGTTCCATCTATGAATCCTAACTTGTCTTTTTCTCGCAGGGCCAATTTCATTGAGCGACTCTAAAAAGCGTAGTTTTCTGGACCTGTGAGCTTTATAGAAATCAAAACAACTCCAGGCATGTGTGATGCTTGTAAATAGAGAGGATGATTGTGATCAAGTGCAATTACTTCATTCATCACTGTTGCGACCTCGTTAACCGACATTGTTTCTTGTTTGTGAGCTTCGATTATGTATATTTTATTTTAACTTGTTGCGCAATCTAATCGTGTATATATCGTCGCTCTGATACCATTTTAACTTTGTATTTACATTGATCAAGCTTCCATTTACATAGATTGAGCATAGCCCGTAAAGATCATGGCATATGCATCGTGAAGAAGAGAGAGTAACTTGAGAAGGAAGAAAAGAGAACTTCTTATTATGATCCAATCAACAATACATGTGACATCATATATACACATTACAATCACCTATATGTGCACTTCTATCTGAATTGTAACAAACTAATCATTACTAAATGACAGCTAAGACTGACTGTCTAACTGCTACAACTAACTCGTGGATATACCACTAATATACTACTGAAATACAGTGTATACTCAGTTAATCCTCTACTTATGCATCTCATACATCATTTATACTTGCAAATTTAACAATTAGCTCAACCCATTTTTACCCGTCCAAATATTATTCAATCAACACTTTTGACAACCCTATTAATTTTCATTAATTATAGAGTTTTAAATAATTAAATAATCTGGAACCTAACTGACGTGGAAAAAAATCAAATGGTCCAAAGTGATGTTCCAAAACTAAAATTACAAAAATTACCCTAAATTAGTGCGCTATAGGAGTCATCAGGCCTAACGGTCATTACGGTCACTGTAGCTCCTATAACGCACTAAAAACAGAGATCTCGGACACTAATGTAAACCAAAAAAGTGTTTTCTACAGAAAAAGGACATCATCCTCACCTTGAAGCATTAGATTTTAATGAAGTTATTCTAGAAATTAAACCCACAGAGAGCAGGGTCCTCCCTCAACGTTAAATGTTAATCATTTGACTAAGAAAAAACATTGGTTAATGAATTCCATTGTAGAATTGATAAAAAAATTAGCACTCCGAATATTTTGCCATCAATATGTTCTGGACTTCTGGTCTTTCGCTCCAAAAATTAGCACTTAAATACTTGAGCTCCAATTTAATCTCTAGTTCTCATATAAAAATGTTCATATAGTCCCACCGTCTCTTAAATGAAACTTTAAACTGAAATGAAGTAATCCTTTAGATATTTAATGAAGAATGACACCGCAAATTATTACTAGTACTCATTAGGGTACAATGAAACCGAAGAATGAAGGTGGAGTACAATGATTCCTTTCAGGGACGAAGTCTTCCTCATCCCATCGAGGGCTATAGACCCCAACAAATTTCCCCCCTATTACTACTATATTAACAATTGTCAAAAAGTCTCCCACAAATTTGTATAATATAGTATTAGCCCCTCAGAAAAAATTGGCTGGCTTCGTTCCTGATCCCTTTGTACAAGAACAAAGGTGATATCCAGAGTTGCAACAACTATAGGAGTATCAAGCTGCTAAGTCACACTATGAAAGTTTGGGAAAGGATCGAGAAGATGAGGGTGAGAAAAGGCGTGTCTATTTCCGAGAATCAGTTTGGATTCATGCGGGGGCGTTCGATCACAGAAGTCATTCATCTTATTAGGAGGTTGATGGATCAGTATAGAGAGAGGAAGAGTGACATACATATGGTTTTCATCGACCACATGAAGGCATACGACAAAGTTCATAGGGAGGTTCTATGGAGATTTTTGGAGGTTAGAGGTGTATCTGTTGTGTACACTAGAGCGATCAAGGATATGTATGATGAAGCCAAGACCAGGGTGCAAACAGTAGGAGGAGGCTCGTAGCACTTTCCAGTGATGATGATGTTGCATCAGGGATCGTCTCTTAGCCCATTCTTATTTGTCTTGGTGATGGATGGACTGAAGCGACAAATCCAAGGGGAGGTGTCATGGTGTATGTTATTCGCAAACGACATAACCCTGCTTGATGAGACTCGCAGCGGAGTGAACACTAAGCTGGAGGTTTGGAGACATATTCTGGAATCTAAAGGGTTTAGGTTGAGTAGGACTAAGACATAATATTTAAAGTGCAAGTTCAATAACGGGAGCGACCTTGAGACGGGCGTGTAGGTGAGGCTTGTTACTCATGTCATTCCAAAGAAAGAAAGCTTCAAGTACCTCGGGTCTATTATCCAAGGGGATATATTTATTGATGACGATGTAACACATCGTATTGGGGCAAAGTGGATGAAATGGAGGTTCGCATCTGGAGTCTTATGCGATAAAAAAGAGCCACCAAAACTTAAAGGCAAGTTCAGGGCAGTGGTTAGACCGACTATGTTGTATGGGGCGGAGTGTTGGCCATCTTTAAGTTCGATCATTGACAAGGTTCAAAGAAAGGGTGGGCCGTTGATAAAGAATGGATGGAAAACCACAATGCTAGCAGATGGTTGGCCTCCGCTTTTCTCTTCTTGAAATGAATGTGCGGACATACAATGAGGGATGAGATTAGAAATAATGATATTCGGGACAAAATGGGACTGACCTCGGTGGAGGATAAGATGCGTGAAGCGATGTTGATATGGTTTGGGCATGTGAAGAGGAGAGACACAAATGCCCAGTGCAGACTATGGACGGGTTTAGGATGGGTAGACGTAGGTCGAAGAAGTATTAGGGAGAGGTGATTAGACGGGATATGACGCATGTACAACTTACTGAGGACATGACCTTAGATAGGGGGTTGTGGAGGACACGGAGTAGGGTAGTAGGTAGTCGAGCGTAGTACTACTTATGCTTGCAAACTGATAGTTGTAGTGTTATTATTGTAGGTCTGCTTAGTCTATCTCTATCATACTAATAGGCGCAGTATTGCTTTATAGTCCCCTGTAGTTTGATTTTTGATACTATGTGTTCTTTAGTGTACTTTGTTTAGCTTATTTACATGCGATAGTTACTGTTTCCTTTTTCGGAATGCGCTATCATGACTTATTCGTTTTTTATACGAGCATTTTCACACTGTTTTAAATTTTTTCTGTCCGGGTCTGAACGTTTCTTTTGCTTTGCTCTTGCTCTTGCTTTTGTTTTTGCTTTGCTTCTGCTTATGCTATGTTTTTAGCCGAGAGTCTCTCGGAAACAACCGTTCTACCTACCAAGGTAAAAATAATGTATGCGTACACTCTATCATCTTCTTAGAGACCCCAAATTAGGAGAATAAGAACGTGCTTCTCAAAATAGTACGTAGAGGGATTGAATACGATTTGATGGTCAGAGAAAGTCAAAGTAGTCAATCGAGATGATCACTTTTTTCATATAAAATTATCAAAAGCAGCTACATCTTGTCGAATGATTCGAACAATTAGGTGTAGAGTACTTTACCATTGCCAACTACTTTAGGCACTCTTTACATCTCATATTCCGATCCGTAGTATACTACAGATTGAAATAGTTCCAAAATGGGAAGTCAAATTCAATCGAGGACAGGAGCGATAAATTACTAAATATAGAGAAAGGTGATTTATTGCCCAAGTGATAATAATTAATAAATAACGGAGAAAGGAATACTAAACTTATAAGCAGCATATACAACTTCGTTTGTCTAATTTGTTATAACACATCCTTTTTTAAAACTTATTTTTTTTAAAATAATATTCTTTTCTTGAAAAATATTTAAGCTTAAAATTGCTCATTTTGCCTTTAACAACATGACATGTTGGAGCATTCACTACTATTTTTCTTAAAAAGGATAGCCGTATTATATTAGCCAAATTGGTGTGAGTGGTAATGTGTAGAACGGGAATATAGCAACAACAACTATTTGTTAGAAATCTGAAAATGATCAAGTATGAGGGTTTGCTGAGTCGACCAAATTCTTGATCTATCCTTAAGATAATATTGCCCCGTATATCCGTTCAACGGTTGTAATGACTGTAACACCCCATTTTAAACCGGAGTCGAAAACGGGAGTACTACGCATGGTTGATTCCTAAATGTATTTAAGGAAGTCGCCACCTAATTATTTAAGGGTGAATTAGGACACCTAAATGCTAACCGATTAAAGTCAACATTAACTCCATTTAAAGTGCGCTAAACTTAATGAGATTCTGGTTAAGGGTTCTTTATTATCCTAAAGGGAAGGGATCAGGCACCCTAAAGGATCCGCTAACTTGCGGTTATCCGTTCAAACATAGGTTAATTTTTCTGGCTGAATAATGTATGTTTAGAAAAGTTTATTTAAATAAAAGGGATGTGGCAACATCTAAAGGATATATTGATGACTAAAGGGTCTTATAAGGTTCATAAAATGTATAAAGTTGATTATGAAATGAAATTATTTTATTCTTGACAAAAAAAGTAAGAAAGTGATTACTCCTAACAATATACGTAAGGTTAAGATTCTTATAAAAAAAGGTTAATTATGAAATTATTATTTTATACGTATGTGCGAGAATTACTTCCTATAACATTTATGAAGAGTTTATGATAAAGTTTATTTCTTAAGGACTAAATATGGAGAAATATGTTAACTACATGACTAAAGTATAACTAGAATTAATTATTTAGAATCAGATTTATATGATGAACCTAGACTAGGTAAAAGACGAATTTATCTTTAAACTACCCCTTCCAAAGTATTCAAAGACTATAAGAGTTAATTATCCTATTAATTACAAGGTTAATAAATATAACAATAATAATAAGCAAATAAATAAATGCATAAATAAGCAAAGGAGGAGTGAGACTGGAGTTGTTGTAATGTCTAGAACGGATGGCGACACCATCTATCCTATAGCTGTTTGGAGGCCCTGCGGCGGAAGTGTGGTTGGCGGTATGGAAGTCATGATGAGTCTCGTACCGAGACTCTTGATTATTCCTCCGATGCATATCATGTGAAATAAGAAAGAAAATGATTAGTAAATATTCTAAACTCCATCATACATGATAATGACATATTAAACTAGGCACACGCTGCCAATATTAATTACTGTAATAGGATATTCTACCAGCAAATAACATCTTAAACTGTTAGTCAAGTGATGGGCCTCAATGTGCAAGAAACATGACTCAAGCCCAATAATATCAAATTCCAGATTTTTTAAAATGTCAGGCCATCACCCGACATGCCCATAGATACAAACTCCCTTCTAGCCATATATAAGGGGGTTGAAATACACAAGACATTCCCATAAACCAGAAAGGTATACAACCCTTATACATTGAATATATTACTGATGCAATTTAAACAATATATCAGACAATGGGAAATAGTGAGCAATTGAGCAGCGGTACAGATATAAAGGTAAGTCAGCAGTTTTATAGTGATGCATGCTCACTGGTACACTGGATGAGCAGAATTCTAAAGGGAAAATATAGGGCAGACATCTCAAGACCAATAGTTTAAGTACATATGGGACAGCCTCATTTTAGCTCTAGATAAGCTGCTGAATCCACACATGGAAAAGTCATGTAAACAAGTATATTCCTCACATAAATTGAAGGTGTAAGAAAGCAAGCAAACTGATTCAGTCCATCTGAAACTGTCCATTGACCCTTAAACAACAGACCTCTAGATTTATGTCAAGTTATGGGGGTGTATCAAAATGTATCCACAGACTGAGTATCTAAACAACTTCATTAGCATGAGTATGCGAGGCTTAATGGTATGATTAATCAGTGGTTCATTTAGAGATAGACTAATCAGAATGCATCAGTCACAGGACTTGTAGATCAAACAAATCTCATACTACCATATTGGTATCCCTTAACATAGATGACCCTGTTTTTTAGACAAACAAACTGAATCGATTCATATACAACATATATCTAAGCAAAATAGTATCCGACTAGTGTTTTAGCATGGTCTTGATATACAATATGCTTGAAATCAAAGTGAGATAATAACTTCTATACTTCACTAAATTTCGTATCCAGTGATACATGTCAGGGTTGCAAAGAAAATCTATAGGCAATATATTTACGTACTGGATACTGGATTATATTAAGACAGAAATACGGAGAAATCTGAGATCGAATCACACAATTATTTAGATATTAAGCAATCTTCAGAATTCAGCAAATAATAAGATAGACATTAAACAATCTTGACAGATACATGAAGGAACTATGATACTTCCACTAACAACCCAAAATGGATCTAGGACCCTTATACAAATGTTATACATTAACTATACACATAGAAGAACCATAATCGAATGCCTACATGCTTAAGACAGCATCGACACCACAAATCACAACTGACAGATTTATCCAGAAAAACAAAGACTAAACTAAGTTGAGTAAATTCGACATAATAATATGAATATCATCACACAGAATACACAATATCAATTAAGCGACTAAATAATAGGAAGGGAATGGGTTTCCGAACCTTGTGCGGGTAGCGAACTGAGGCGACGACAAAGGTTTTCCCGAATCGTCGAAGGGAAGCTCGCAAAGAAACTGTTTGCAGAACAGATAGTAGTAAGTTGAATAGAAAAGAGAAGGTTTAGGCACGATGCTATATGTATTCTCGGTTGTTTGATTACTGATGGAGAAAGATGATTTGAAGCACAGTATGATCTGTGTTCTTAATGACTTCTGACTGATGCCTGTTGCATGTCCAAACATCGATATTTATAGCTCCTAATTGGGCTTCGTAATTATGGTAAGTCTAAGACTCGATTTGAGGGATGATTCGTACTGGATTTGGACGCGGTTTTAGAGCTATTTTAGGACGATTCGCAGAAATCTTGTTGTAACTTTTCGGCGAGTTTCGTACTTGTTCATGCGATTTGAAGATTCGTTTTGGATATGGTTATAGTTATGGCAAGGAAATACGAGATTCTGGTTTTGCATCGATTTTGTGTGTTCGTTTTGGTAAGTTGGAAGATTTGGGTATGCGATTTGGATACTGATTTTGGTAAGTTGATATTTTTTGGAGTTGTTTTAGGAGACGATTTTGTTGTGATTTAGGGTAATTATGGCGTGATATGGGGGATTATTTAGGCGAGATGATGGAGGCGGCGGTTGAATGGTGTTAGGGTTTGGGCCTCTTAGGTTTTTGTGAGGATGAGGGAGATGATGAGGAAGGTTCTGGGCGTTAGGGAGGTGGGCTGGACGAGGTAAGGATTAAAGGGGAGTGGGTTATGGGCTTAGGGGAAAACGGGGAATGGGCTGGACGAGGTAAGGGTTGTGGGCTGGGTCAGACGAAATTAAGGGGTGTGTGGGCTGTTAATTATTGATTTGTGGGTTAGCCTTAGGCATTTTATCTAATGAATGGTAAATTAATGAAATCTAAGTTGTTATTAAAATCAGTTAGGTATTTTATTAGTCTAAGCTATTATTATAATAAATGTGGGCATGCTAATTAATCAGTGCTTAATATTCATAATGCGAGACTAGTAAATGCATGTATTAGTTTTAAAATGATTTTAAAATTACGATTGATTATGAAATTCTCTTGCGTATTAATAAATGCAACTATGCTACTTGACACGACGTTAATGTTAAATTATTTATTTTATGTATTTATTATTAATTAAGAATTACGACAGGGCTTGAAATTAATTAATGCAGGCGCGGGACTCTAAGTGCTTAATACTCTACGTAAGAAAATGCGAAGTTATTATTAAATTGTTTATTTATGCCTGTATTTATGCTTTATTGCTGCATTTTATTATTTCAAAATTGTTTTAAAATTAGTGTAATTTTATAGTTAATGACTGGATGGGAGGGTCAAAATTGGGTGTCAACAGTTGTCCCTCTTTGTATGGAGATGATGGAAGAATCTTCGGACAAAGACGTTGACTCATAGCCAATTTTGTCTCGACCCTCAGAACTAGAGTGTTGGGCAATTTAGGCAAGTGCGGACTCAAAAATTGTCGATGTCGATTCTGACAGCGATTAAAGTGCCGTGGTCAAAACAAAGGCGGGCTAAATGCGGTTAAAATCGCCCGATGTCAAGCTATGGTGACTATGAGATATTGTGGTGCTAGAATGTTGGGGAGAGTAGGTCGGCGTTCGGGTCGGCTTTTGCCTTTGTTGGGAAGCCTTGCTCGACAAATTTCCTCAGTTCACCGTAAGAGGTAGGTAGTCGTTGTGCTCCATCCTTTGTAGATTGTTAACGTTCCTGTAGATTGAAGGTAAGATAGAGGCATTAGTGCATAACTATCAAAACAATGCAAGTATGTAAATTTGTGTTGTGGTTGTAGTCAAATCGTATATGAAATGATGTGATGATCTGTGTCTTGTATAGGCGAGATCTGACGACGCCTTGTGTAGGCGTTATCGTCTTGTATGGGCGAAATGCAAATGTCGCCTTGTATGGCGGAATCATCTTGTATGGGCGAAATGCAAATAGCGCCTTGTATGGGCGTTACCGTCTTGTATGGGCGAGATGCAAATGGCGCCTTGTATGGCGTTATAAATGCTGTATGGGCGAAATGCAAATGGCGCCTTGTATGGCGTTATAAATGCTTGTATGGGCGAGATCATATGGCGCCTTGTATGGGCGTTCTCGTGCTTGTATGGGCGAGATGCAAATGGCGTCTTGTATGGGCGAAATGCAAATGGCGCCTTGTATGGCGTTCTCGTCTTGTATGGGCGAGATGCGTATAGCGCCTTGTATGGCGTTCTCGTCTTGTATGGGCGAGATGCATATAGCGCCTTGTAAGGCGTTCGTGCTGTATGGGCGAGATGCGTATAGCGCCTTGTATGGCGTTCCAAATGCTTGTATGGGCGAGATCGTATAACGCCTTGTATGGCGTTCTCGTCTTGTATGGGCCAGGATCGTATAGCGCCTTGTATGGCGCTGCCGTCTTGTATGGGCGAGATGCGTATGCGCCTTATGGCGTTAAATGCTTGTATGGGCGGGATCGTATGGCGCCTTGTATGGCGCTGCGTCTTGTATGGGCGAGATCGTATAACGCCTTGTATGGCGTTCTCGTCTTGTATGGGCGAGATGCGTATGGCGCCTTGTATGGCGTTCGTCTTGTATGGGCGAGATCGTATAGCGCCTTGTATGGCGTTCGTGCTTGTATGGGCGGGATGCATATAGCGCCTTGTATGGCGTTCTCGTCTTGTATGGGCGGGATGCATATAGCGCCTTGTATGGCGTTCCGTCTTGTATGGGCGAGATGCGTATGGCGCCTTATGGCGTTCCGTCTTGTATGGGCGAGATCGTATAAGCGCCTTGTATGGCGTTCTCGCTTGTATGGGCGAGATGCATATAGCGCCTTGTATGGCGTTCTCGTCTTGTATGGGCGAGATCGTATAACGCCTTGTATGGCGTTCTCGTCTTGTATGGGCGAGATGCATATGCGCCTTGTATGGCGTTCCGTCTTGTATGGGCGAGATGCGTATGGCGCCTTGTATGGCGTTCGTCTTGTATGGGCGAGATGCATATAGCGCCTTGTATGGCGTTCGTCTTGTATGGGCGAGATCGTATGGCGCCTTGTATGGCGTTCGTCTTGTATGGACGAGATGCATATGGCGCCTTGTATGGGCGTTCTGCGCTATGGGCGAGATGCGTATGGCGCCTTGTATGGCGTTCTCGTGCTTGTATGGGCGAGATGCATATGGCGCCTTGTATGGCGTTCTCGTCTTGTATGGGCGGGATGCATATGGCGCCTTGTATGGCGTTCTCGTCTTGTATGGGCGGGATCATATGGCGCCTTGTATGGCGTTCTCGTCTTGTATGGGCGAAATGCATATGGCGCCTTGTATGGGCGTTCTCGTCTTGTATGGGCCGGGATCGTATGGCGCCTTGTATGGCGTTCTCGTCTTGTATGGGCGGGATGCATATGGCGCCTTGTATGGGCGTTCGTCTTGTATGGGCGGGATCGTATGGCGCCTTGTATGGCGTTCTCGTCTTGTATGGACGAGATGCATATGGCGCCTTGTATGGGCGTTCTCGTCTTGTATGGGCGAGATGCATAGCGCCTTGTATGGCGTTCGTCTTGTATGGGCGGAATGCATATGGCGCCTTGTATGGCGTTCTCGTCTTGTATGGGCGAGATCGTATAGCGCCTCTGAGGCATGGATAAAATTTGTGTTATGCATAATCAAAGCTAAATGAAATAATTAAAGTGTAAATGATGTAGCCTGAGTCGAAAATGTGGTGATGTAGACTTGTTGTAGATGATCTTCGTGAGCGGATTTGTTGTATTGGAATGTTGTTGTCCTCCTTTCTGTTGACTGCAAAATTCACTCGAAGAAAAATTGTGAGTTCGGGAGGATCGGTGATTTGTGTTAGCTCTTGATATTTGCACGCGTCGTCTTATGCGGACCGTATAACCCATGCGATTTGAGTCTCGGTCGAAAACATTTGTTGAAAATATTCTATCTTGAGAAAATACTAGTATGTGCTAGCAGGAAATTATGTCGATATTTGAATAGTGACATGTTGCGAAACAAAGCAAACTTCCTTATCCGAAATCGGCGGTGTATTCTCCCGTACTCTCGGTGCTCCGCTGCCGTCAGGCTTTCCTTTAAAATTTGTCCCAGTTTATGTCGATCTTTCGAGCATATGGAATCATATCTGTCGATGTCCTTTCGTGGCGAAGTCCTTAAAAATTGTCGATTTTGGTAATGGCCCAGGTCGGATATATGTCGTTACTGGGCGTAGTCTTGTAACGTCGTTATGCGGGCGATGTTCTTCTTTGCTCGCCTGTAGAATAAATGCTCATAAAGCTAAGCTTGAGAAAATTTAGTGCATAACTGTTAAAACAGAATGATAAATATTTGAGAAAGGCAAATTATGTGGGTATAGATGTCGTCCCTGAGATGTTTCCCTGCACCCGACGGGTTGCCATGATGCCTTCGTTGTGTGCTTTATGCCGGAGCTGATGTGCTAGACTTTGTTGCGGACTTTTGAATTCTGACTGTTGATTGTCGGTGCCCCTCTCTGCTTATGTTGTTTCTTTTTGCTAACTTTTGTTGTATCTTCTACTAATATGAAGAACCTGCGCTCAAAGAAAATTTGTGAGTTTTTTGGGGGGGTGGTCGATTCGTATTTGACTTTGCCGCCTTGTTCCTTGACATCTGCAGGGCTTGTTTGGACTTACTGACCCATGCAGTTTCCTACATTGTCCCAGTTTTGAAAAGGGTGTTTGGCGTAAGGGGGTCTCGATGGAGTTGCTTGTATGATATGTTATTTTCAGAACGAATGGAAAGTTTCCTAATGGAGTGACCGAAGCCGATTTAGGCCGCCTACGTATCCCCATGAGGGAATCAGGTCATGACGTAGTTCATTACAAGCAAATTTTGGGTAAAATTCTAAAGGTGGGACCGAGGCCGATGTGGCCGCCTACGTATCCGCCAAGGGAATCAGGTCGAACGTAGTTCCAATTACAAGCAAAACAAAGGAATTGAGATTTTCTAGAAGGTGGGACCGAAGCCGATGTGGCCGCCTACGTATCCGCCAAGGGAATCAGGTCATGACGTAGTTCAGATTACAAGCAAAAGGAAAACATCATTAAAGCTTAGATATGAGTCTTTAAATTATTCTGCTAAACTAAATTGTTCTTTCTTATCCAAGACTCTGGCGGACGAGCAGTGCAAATCCAACCAATCGCGCCTTGCTCGCGTCATGCCGGGTGGGTCTTCATGCTCTGCTATCAATATCTTCTTCTTTTGGCTTCTGCGTGGCGCATGCTCGGATAACTGATTGATTCAGGCGGAATAGGCATAGGCAAGGGAATGTATTCCTCATCTAAGTTTATCGGGTGCACATTGACGTGGCCGTGGTTTGTGAGGATTTGGGCGGACTCGGCGGTGAATTACCCTTCTTTGATCAATGTCTCGATTACGTCACGAGGAGTGGCAACCTTGATGTCGTATCTGGGCTGCTCCGAATTAGTGCAGCGCGCTTGTTCTCATCATACCATCTTGGGATAGGGTGGGAACCGCTTCGGAATTGGTTGGATTAGGCTGCGACTCATGACCTTTCATATATTTGAGGTATGGGTTCGGTAGTGGGGTGCGAACTTTGGGTGGTCTTCCTTCAAAATTCTTATTTGATGCAGGTGCGTTGGGTGCTCTATTTTGTTGGGTGGATCTGAAGCGGCGGGATAAAGGTTGATTCAGTGAGGCGGGTTACGGCGAGGAACACCTCTTTTCCTTTGGGGTTCATTGTACTCGTTGTAGGAGGCCTCCTGCTGCAGAATGACTCCTTCTTTGATTAGCTCCTCTATTTTGTCCTTGGGTGCATAGCAATTTTCGATGTCGTGCCCGCCGGCAGGAGTGGTATGCCTGATGTTTGGTTTTATCATGCCTCGAAGTAGGCACGGGATATTTAGGAATTGGTGGAGTATTCTGCGACTTTCGACTCATACACTTGGGTTATGGGTTCGGCTAAAGGTGTATAGGTTCTGGTTGGTTTTCTCTCATTTATCACGGGGTTTGAAAGTGTTTAGTGAGCAGGCATTTGGTGTGGCGCATGCGGATAGTGCAGTAAGGGGTTGTCGTATCATTGCAAAAGTGGGTTTGTGGTGGCCTTTGGTTTGTGTTTGGGTTTGGAGTGTGGTAGGCATTTGCGTGGGATATATGGGTGCATTGTATATTGGCTGAATGGGATATGTAGTAAGAGAAGTCGGTAGTAATTTGGAGGATTTTGGTATTTTGGTTGTTTGCGATGTGAGTACTTGATGATGTTTAGAGCCTTACGATTTCGGCTGTGAGTTTGCTATTTGTTGCGGTATTTGGGCGAGTGCTCGGCCAGGATCTATCTTGCCTTTCTCTTACGAGACCACTGCTTTGCTATAGGAACGAGGCGAGTTAGGCTCATTCCTTCGGATGCCGCGAATCGATCGTATCATTTGGACCGTGCCTTTGATCTTGTGAGATATCGGTGTTACGCCGTTGTTTAGTCAAATACAAATCGACCTTTGGGAGATGATAAATCTTTCTAACAAAATGCAACAAGCGGTGTTAGCATAAAGCACGTAATTTGCGGTATGTAACGGATATATCGCGCATATACGTTCAGCGTTTCCTAACATGCGGGGGACCTCTTTATGCGGTAGGCCTAAGCGTCACATATACGAGGCCGTGATAGATTTGTCCAAGTCGTCCAACTATAATGCCTTTGTTGGGAATGGCGACCAAACGACGGTGCTTTTCCCAATTTGACGTCATGATTGGGCTTGGATTTATGCATCATTGTCACGCTACATAATATCTTTGGTTGGCGTTGGGTGAGAAACCCGCCGACAAGTTCGGTGTCTTCCTAATTGTGGTGTCGATGCCAGGCCGACCACCTAAGGTAAATCGTCATGTCCTAAAATAAGAGGCGGTATAGCTCTATCTTAAGTTTCTAAGATTTGGCTTTTCTAGGCGCTTGAGTTCCGAGCGGACTACTCGAGTGAGAAGGCTACGCGACCACGGTTGGACCGGATTCTCCGCGCAAAATACCAACTCTCTTAAATTTGGGTGTTTGAAAGAAATTTGCGGTCTTGGCACACCGCGTGTTGTGTGTGATAGTGTGAATTTTCCAGAGTGGAAGAAATATGAGCGGAATGTCAGTTTAAGGAAAGCAGTAACAAGTAGCAGTTAAGGCACTATGCACATATTTATATGTAAAGCAGAATAGTTCAGGCAAAACATAAAAGCAAATAAGTGTGAAACGTAAAAACAAGCAAATTAAGCAAATAAGAGAAAAACATGAAGCACAATAATTAACCTATGTTTGTTATGGTTAAGAACACATATATCCCAATGAGTCGCTTATGCGTAACACCCATTTTAAGCGAAGTCGGCACGGAGTACTACGCATGGTTGATTCCTAAATGTATTTAAGGAAGTCGCCACCTAATTATTTAAGGGTGAATTAGGACACCTAAATGCTAACCGATTAAAGTCAACATTAACTCCATTTAAAGGGTCTGCTAAACTTAATGAGATTCTGGTTAGGGGTTCTTTATTATCCTAAAGGGAAGGGATCAGGCACCCTAAAGGATCCGCTAACTTGCGGTTATCCGTTCAAACATAGGTTAATTTTTCTGGCTGAATAATGTATGTTTAGAAAAGTTTATTTAAATAAAAGGGATGTGGCAACATCTAAAGGATATATTGATGACTAAAGGGTCTTATAAGGTTCATAAAATGTATAAAGTTGATTATGAAATGAAATTATTTTATTCTTGACAAAAAAAGTAAGAAAGTGATTACTCCTAACAATATACGTAAGGTTAAGATTCTTATAAAAAAAGGTTAATTATGAAATTATTATTTTATACGTATGTGCGAGAATTACTTCCTATAACATTTATGAAGAGTTTATGATAAAGTTTATTTCTTAAGGACTAAATATGGAGAAATATGTTAACTACATGACTAAAGTATAACTAGAATTAATTATTTAGAATCAGATTTATATGATGAACCTAGACTAGGTAAAAGACGAATTTATCTTTAAACTACCCCTTCCAAAGTATTCAAAGACTATAAGAGTTAATTATCCTATTAATTACAAGGTTAATAAATATAACAATAATAATAAGCAAATAAATAAATGCATAAATAAGCAAAGGAGGAGTGAGACTGGAGTTGTTGTAATGTCTAGAACGGATGGCGACACCATCTATCCTATAGCTGTTTGGAGGCCCTGCGGCGGAAGTGTGGTTGGCGGTATGGAAGTCATGATGAGTCTCGTACCGAGACTCTTGATTATTCCTCCGATGCATATCATGTGAAATAAGAAAGAAAATGATTAGTAAACATTCTAAACTCCATCATACATGATAATGACATATTAAACTAGGCACGCGCGATATTAATTCTTGTAATAGGATATTCTACGTGAAATAACATCTTAAATTGTTAGTCAAGTGATGGGCCTCAGCGTGCGAAACATGACTCAAGCCCAATAATATCAAATTCAGATTTTTAAAATATCGGCCCTCACGACATGCCCATAGATACAAACTCCTTACAGCCATATATAAGGGGTTGAAATACCTGAACATTCCATAAACGAGAAGGTATACAACCCTTATACATTGAATATATTCGTGCAATTTAAACAATATATCAAACAATGGGAAATAGTGAGCAATTGAGTAGCGTCTGAGATATAAAGATAAGTCGGCGGTTTATGGTGATGCATGCTCACCAGTACCTGGATGAGCGAGAATTCTAAAGGAAAATATGGGCGGACATCTCAAGACCAATAGTTTAAGTACATATGGGATGATCTTCATTTTAGCTCTAGATAAGTCTGAATCCACACATGAAAAAGTCATGTAAACAAGTATATTCCTCATAAATTGAAGGTGTAAGAAAGCAAGCAATGATTGATCCATACGAAAGCGTCCATTGACCATAAACAACGGACCTACAGATTTATGTCAAGTTATGGGGGTGTATCAAAATGTATCCACGGTGAGTATCTAAACAACTTCATTAGCATGAGTATGCGAGGCTTAATGGTATGATTAATCGATGGTTCATTTAGAGATGGACTAATCGAGAATGCATCGATCGCGGGACTTGTAGATCAAACAAATCTCATACTACCCGTATTGGTATCCTTAACATAGATGACCTGTTTTTAGACAAACAGTGAATCGATTCATATCTGACATATATCTAAGCCAAATAGTATCAGACTAATGTTTTAGCATGGTCTTGATATCTGATATGCTTGAAATCAAAGTGAGATAATAACCTATACTTAACAAATTTCGTATCGGTGATACATATCGGGGTTGCAAAAGAAAATCTATAGGCAATATATTTACGTCTTGGATCTTTGGATTATATTAAGGCAATACGGAGAAATCGAGATCAAATCACACAATTATTTAGACATTAAGCAATCTTGAGAATTGACAAATAATAAGATAGACATTAAACAATCTTGTGGATACATGAAGGAACTATGATACTTCCACTGACAACCAAAATGGATCTAGGACCTTATACAAATGTTATACATTAACTATACGTAGAAGAACCATAATCGAATGCCTACATGCTTAAGGCGACATCGACACCACAAATCTGGCGGCAGATTTATCCGGAAAAACAAAGACTAAACTAAGTTGAGTAAATTCGACATAATAATATGAATATCATCACTGAGAATACACAATATCAATTAGCGACTAAATAATAGGAAGGGAATGGGTTTAGAACATGCGGAGTAGCGGCGAGGCGACAAAGGTTTTCCCGAATCGTCGAAGGAAGCTCATGAAAAGCGTTTGCGAGCAGATAGTAGTAAGTTGAATAGAAAAGAGAAGGTTTAGGCACGATGCTATATGTATTCTCGGTTGTTTGATTCTTGATGGAGAAAGATGATTTGAAGCCGCAGTATGATCTGTGTTCTTAATGACTTCGATGCACATTGCGTGTCGAACATCGATATTTATAGCTCTAATTGGGCCGTAATTATGGTAAGTCTAAGACTCGATTTGAGGATGATTAAATCTTGGATTTGGGCGCGGTTTTAGAGCTATTTTAGGACGATTCGCGAGAAATCTTGTTGTAACTTTTAGTGAGTTTCGTACTTGTTCATGCGATTTGAAGATTCGTTTTGGATATGGTTATAGTTATGGCAAGGAAATACGAGATTACGGTTTTGCATCGATTTTGTGTGTTCGTTTTGGTAAGTTGGAAGATTTGGGTATGCGATTTGAATCTTGATTTTGGTAAGTTGATATTTTTGGAGTTGTTTTAGGAGACGATTTTGTTGTGATTTAGGGTAATTATGGCGTGATATGGGGATTATTTAGGCGAGATGATGGAGCGGCGGTTGAATGGTGTTAGGGTTTGGGCCTCTTAGGTTTTGTGAGGATGAGGAGATGATGAGGAAGGTTAGGCGTTAGGGAGGTGGGTGGGCGAGTAAGGATTAAAGGGAGTGGGTTATGGGCTTAGGGAAAAGCAGGGAATGGGTGGGCGAGGTAAGGGTTGTGAAATTTGGGTCGAGACGAAATTAAAGTGTGTGAAACATTAATTATTGATTTGTGGGTTAGCCTTAGGCATTTTATCTAATGAATGGTAAATTAATGAAATCTAAGTTGTTATTAAAATCAGTTAGGTATTTTATTAGTCTAAGCTATTATTATAATAAATGTGGGCATGCTAATTAATCAGTGCTTAATATTCATAATGCGAGACTAGTAAATGCATGTATTAGTTTTAAAATGATTTTAAAATTACGATTGATTATGAAATTCTCTTGCGTATTAATAAATGCAACTATGCTACTTGACACGACGTTAATGTTAAATTATTTATTTTATGTATTTATTATTAATTAAGAATTACGACAGGGCTTGAAATTAATTAATGCAGGCGCGGGACTCTAAGTGCTTAATACTCTACGTAAGAAAATGCGAAGTTATTATTAAATTGTTTATTTATGCCTGTATTTATGCTTTATTGCTGCATTTTATTATTTCAAAATTGTTTTAAAATTAGTGTAATTTTATAGTTAATGACTGGATGGGAAGGTCAAAATTGGGTGTCAACAATGACAATTTATCTCTCAAGATAAAACAACAATCAAACAAATGAGCAAAGTGAACTCAAGTGTTTGCTTTGGAAGAAAGATCTTTGAGTGTTTTGTGATTGCAAGAGAGAAAGACAATTTCAGAGAATTGTTGAGTGTAAGATGTCAATTGTGTTTCCAAATGAGACTCGTGTCTCATTTTATAGTGTGTAGATGATGACCCTCCAAATGACTAAGTAATGGTCATGAATGCCATGTTAATGCCTTGAATTTGGAGTTACAATTCATCCAAGTAATGACTGAATTCATGAGCTAAACAATGGAGAGTTAATACACCAAAGTCAGCCCAAGAATCAGTTTTTAATTCACCTCCAACGGATTGAAACAGTCGAGGAGTCGCGGCCCTTCAGTTCCCTTAACTCACTAAAACTGGAACGTCAATTAGAGCCACGCGGCCGCCGGAAGCGCGACCGCCCAATTCGGTGAGTTCGTAATTGAAAGCGTCAATTAGCGGCCGCCCAGCGCCACGACCCTTACTTGGAGGAGCCGCGACCCTTCTCGGTTTAGTGGTGATTTCTGATTCATTTCATCTTTACACATTATACACTTCTTCCTTCATTTACCAACGTGAAATCATTCGTCATTTGGCCAATAACCGTCTATTACCTTACGTCTCAAAAAAATTGTATACGTACCAATATCTCTTTCATTAAGGAAATTTTGATCATTGGCACTACGTGTGCACGTGTGTGGAAACAAGGTTTTCTACGTGCGGGGTCCCAATTGTTCGATTCATAATTAATAGGATTTACTTTATTTCACGTTTAATAAATATTTCCAACAATCCCCTCTTGGAAGAGATTTTGGTGCACGCACATGGTGTCTTTCTAGCAATCACTTGGCGGAACGATGTTACATCCGGAGAGGTAGCCGGAGCTTTGAACCTTTCATAGTAGAATACCATCGGACATATTTACTGCGCGGTGAACGTGATGTCTTGAACCGTCAGTGTTTAGTATATGTCAAGACAATGGTACCAACACAACACCTTTACTACTCAATCTTTCTAGTGTTTTGTCCATCGTGGGTCGTGGACACCCTTGGATTCTTAAGTGCATTCATTTGAGGTGGTCTGTCCTCGCACTTAAATAGGTGGTCTCCTACAAGGTATCTTGTAATACCCTGCTACACAAGCGTTAGGAACCATTAAAAATTTCACCAACCTAACCTCAACTTTTGAGGATCATTAAATGTTTGGAAACTTATCATTTACCCCTCTTACAGGTAGCACTTTTTGTCTATCACGGGAACAACTTTGGATTATGTTTCTTAAGAAAGATACATTATCTGAAGTGCTCTTGCTTCCACCGGAGCGCTCACGGAACCTTTACATTTTAGTTTTCCCATTGAACCTTATTGCTGGGATCTCCAGTCTATAAGGTTGGGTGTCCACTATATCGGTTCTTATTGTTTGGGTTTTAAGCTCATTCCCCTAGACAGGCAGAACAACTGATCTTTGGGTATTCCTTTCGTCAAGGGATCTGTGATATTTTCCTTAGATTTTATGTAATCAATGAAAATAATACCCGAGGTGATCAACTGCCTAACGGACTCATGTCTCCGTCGAATATGACGAGACTTACCGTTGTGTATTGAACTTCGTGCCCTTCATAGAGCCGACTTACTATCGCAGTAGATCATTACAGAAGACACGGGTTTATCTCAACATGTGACATCCTCTAGAAAACCATGAAGTCACTCAGCTTTCTCTCCCGCTTTATCTAAAGCGATAAACTCTGACTCCATCGTGGATCGGGAAATAAGAGTTTGCCTAGAGGATTTCCAAGCCATAGCTCCACCACCGATTGTAAAAATATATCCGCTTGTGGACTTGATGTCGTCTCTATCAGATATCCAGTTTCCATCGATGTACCCTTTAGGAACCGTAGTATCCAGTTCAACGTTTTCTAGTGATACTCACTTGGATTTCGAGTGAACCTAGCCAATTTATTGAATGCATGAGAGATATCAGGTCGAGTGCAGTTTGTGATATACATCAGACTACCAATCACCTGCGCATATCGCTCCTGGCGTACGGGCTTACCCAGATATTTGTCAAGCTTTTGACTTATATCCAATGGTGTTGATACCGGTGAACTATCGAACATCCCAAATTTCTTCAGTACATTTTCGATGTAGTGAGATTGAGATAAGGCCAGTCCATTAGATGTCTTAGAGATCTTGATCCCTAAGATGACATCTGCAATGCCCATATCTTTCATGTCAAAACACTGTTTTAACATGTTCTTAGTCTCTAGGATTATTCGGGTGCTTCCGGTGATCAACAAGTCATCTACGTATAGACATATCATGTGAAGGATTTGACATTTCCTTTCGTATGAACCACATTTGTCACATCCATTAATGGCGTATCCTTTTGATAGTAGAGTACTATCAAATTTCTCGTGCCATTGTTTAGGGGCTTATTTCAGCCCGTACAACGATTTAACAAGCCGACATACTTTTGTCTCTTGTCCTGGAACCACAGACCCCTCAGGTTGATCCATATATATTTCTTTTTCCAAATCACCAAAGCAGTCTTAATATCCGTTTGATGTATTTCAAGATCCCGCAAGGCGGCGATAGCTTTGAACATACGTATGGATGTCATTCTTGACATCGGAGCGTAGGTGTCGAAGTAATCAAGGCCCTCCTTTTGGCGAATACCCTTGACTACTAACCTAGCTTTGTACTTGTCGATAGAACCATCTGCCTTTAACTTCCGTTTAAGGATCCACTTTCAACCCAACGGTTTGTGTCCTGGGGGAAGTTCTGGCAACTCCCAGGTGTGGTTATGCAGAGTGGATTCTATCTCACTTTCTAAAGCTTTCTTCTAGAGTGGTGCTTCTAGAGTTGATAATGCTTCGACGATTGTCCATGGTTCATCCTGAACCAAATAAGCTACAAAGTCTGGACCGAAGGACTTGTCCTTCCGTGCCCTTTTGCTTTGTCTTGGTTCCATCTCTGAATTTTCTAAGTCCTGAGAATCTGGAATACTAAATTCCGGATCATCAGCTACTTCAGAATTTACTAGATCTGAATCATTTCGATCTAGATAGTCAGTGACTCCTAGTTCATCAGAGATTTCCTCATAACTTTGTTTGCGAGAGGTTATGTTATTTTCCTTATATGGAAATGTGTCTTCAAAGAACCATGCGTTCCTTGATTCCATGATCGTATCTTCATAAATGTCCGGATGATCCGACTTGTGCACTATGAAACGATAAACACTACTATTATTGGCATATCCGATGAATATGCAATCCACAGTCTTAGGTCCAATCTTGACCTGCTTTGGCATAGGTACTTTTTACCTTGGCCAGACAACCTCATACCTTCAAATACTTGTAGGTAGGTTTCTTTCCTTTTCATAGCTCGAATGAAGTCTTGTTTTTACCCTTGTGTGGGACTTTGTTAAGAATCATGTTTGCTATAAGGAAAACTTCTCCCCACATGGTTTGAGGGAGGGCCGAATTGATGAGTAGAGCATTCATCATTTCCTTTAGTGTTTGGTTCTTGCGTTCAGCAACCCCGTTTGATTGAGGTGAGTAAGGAGCCGTTGTTTGATGAAGTATACCCGATTGAGTACAAAATTCTTCAAAAGGCGCTACATATTCTCCCCCTCTATCGCTACGGATAGTTTTAATCCGTCCGCTTAGTTGATTCTCAACTTCTGCTTCGTAGCGTTTGAATGCTTCAAAGGTCTCATCTTTACTTTTTAGTAAGTAAATGTAACAAAACTTTGTGCCATCATCTATGAAAGTCACAAAGTACTTGTTTTCCCCTATTTGAGCGAACTTCAAATCACATATATCAGTGTGTATAAGTTCTAAAGGAGCGGTATCCCTTTCGACGGATCTAAAAGGACTCTTGGAAAGTTTTGCCTCTATGCACACCTCACACTTAAGTTGAGGGTTTATGTCAATAAACGACAATAATTCCAGCTTTACCAATCTTTGGATAGATTGATAGTTTACATATCCTAATCTATGATGCCATAGATTAGATGATTCAATCAAGTAAGTAGAAGGTGCAATTTTATTGATAGTTGAAACAGAAGACATTACAAGTGCAACATTGAACTTAAAGAGGCCTTCACAGACGAAGCCCCTTCCTACAAAAGTTCCATTCTTAGTGATTACAAATTTATTAGCCTCTAACACTAGTCTAAAACCAACATTTACTAACAATGGTCCAGAAATCAGATTTCTACGAATATCTGGAACGTGCATCACTTCCTTCAGAGTCAGTTCCTTCCCGGACGTCATCTTTAGGATCACCTTTCCTACTCCCAGTACCTCTGAAGAAGAATTGTTATCCATGAACAACTTATTGTCTAAGACTGGTGTATAAGTGGAGAAGACTTCTTTATTGAAACATATGTGACGGGTAGCACCTGTGTCTAGCCACCATTGCACTGGATTCTCAACGAGGTTAGCTTCAAGAACTACCGCCGAGAACTCCTCAATCATATCGTTGACGAGCGTGTATTCAACGATGTTAGCCTTGGCCTTGCCTTTGGCCTTATTCTCACGTTTGAGCTTGCGGCAGTCTTTGACCATGTGACCAACTATACCACAGTGGTTAGAATTTCCATTGAACTTTTCAGTTGTTTGGGGCTTGCCTTCCTTCTGGAACTTCCGCTTCTTGCTTGAGTTCCCTTTGACTTCCGTCAGGTTTGCCTTAGCCTCAGCGGGTTGTTTTCCCTTTGGCATGGCCTTCTTATTGTCTTCCTGAATCTGGAGTTTGACAATAAGCTCATCTAGGGTCATCTCCTTCGTTTTGAGTTTTAGATAGTTCATAAACTCAGTCCACGAGGGAGGCAACTTCTCGATTAATTCCCCAACCAAGAATTGTTCATTGGGCTTTAATCCATTCAAATCCAGGTGATGTAGAATCATTTGGAATTCCTGGACTTGGGATGTCTGATCGGTGTATTTTATATACACATTTTGAGTCAGTTTTAGTTAGTCTTTTGTCTCATTTTGCACATATAAGTGTCGTATTAGGATAGTTTTTCTTTCTTTTGAGCCAAAGTGGTTAAAATGGCCAAATGGCGGAAAAAGAGCAAAAAGAGGGCAAAGAGGAGCGCGGGCTGGAAAGCAGAGAAAGTGGCGAGCGAGGAAAAATCAAGGCCGCGCGCGGCGCCTCACTGCGATCAGCGAGGCGGCGCCCATCATTCGAAGAAGGTGCGAAGATCCGGCCGCGGCGTCACTATCGAGAGGGCGAAGATATAGCGGCGGCGCCGCCAAACGACAAGCGAGGCGCGCGCTACACATCCGAAGCCACAGAGATGCAGCCGCGGCTACCGAACAGCGATATCGAGCGTGGCGCGCGAAACAAGCGGAGTTGCGAGAACTTCCGCGGCCACATGCGGCGCGGCAGCAGCGAAAAAATAGGTTTTGACGGATTTTGGGCGAGCTGCGAGGAAAAGTTGAGCGGTTTCGGCTATAAAAGGAGAACCTAAGCGATTTTAAGGGTTCCCTTCTTGCACAACACAAGACCTTGGCTTGAGATTGGATACCATTAATTTAGTACTTTCTTTTCTTTTCTTTACTTTATTTGATTTTGCATGATGAACTTTGAATTAGTTCTTGTCATCTTTATGGCTAGGAACTAATTCTCTTATAAGCGTTCCATGTTGAATTACTAGAAACTTATGTTATAAATTAATGACGCTTATGGTTATTTTTCTTATTGAGAGATCTATCCAATAATTGAGTTGAATTCTTGGTAATTAATTGACAACTAATTATCACTATATGATTTCTAATCAGTTACGAAAAGGGGATTGTGAATATGTTGTAAGTTGGGTAGACATTCTTGGATTGGGGATGAAAATACCTCAATTATTTATGTAAGCGTTGATGAGAGGCTTAACAACAATTTTGCGCATTGTGCGTGACGGTCAACTAGGTTTTGTTCTTAATCCTCCTATAAAGTTATCCTTATCAGAAAGTTAGGTAAGGTGGGATCTTTGAGGTTGAGTGTTTATATAACCACTAGCGGAGTATAAAGCGATTTACGTAAACATGATTTCTCCTAAAGAAGAATACCATGAGTTAATCGCATTAGTAAGTAGCATAAGCGGATAGTGAGGATACATGGAAGCCCTATTCTCATCCTGTTGAAGTAAACCTTTATAGTTAAATAGCTTTTATAATTCGTAGTTATAAACAACCAATCAATCATAAATCCACCAAATAGATACCAAAAGATAGATAGTTGGTACTTGAACCCTAATCCTTGTGGACGATATTCGGTCTTACCAGGACTATATTACTTGTCACGATAACGTGCACTTGCGTTAAAGTGTGTGCATCTTTTCGCGCATCAAGTTTTTGGCGCCGTTGCCGGGGATTAGGCATTAGTTCAATATCAAATTTATCTATTTTTAATTTCTAATTTGGTTTTATGTATAGTTTTTCTAATTTTGTTTGTTTTATGTATTTATTGTGTGAAAACAAGGGTGCCGTGATCCTTTGTTGGTTTTGATGCATCTCAGGGATCCTGAAGATATGGATTACTACTGTCAATATGATCGAGCTCGACCGTAGAGGAAGAGAGGAGGAATTGCGAGAAACCATACTCGGCCTCACTAAATCTCAAGCTCGGTTCATGGGCGAAATGAGGTTGGCCATAAAGAAGTTGGAAAGCATAAGCAGAACTTCGCGATCATATTCAGCGAACAACAAGTTGAGGAGCACGAATCACACGACTATTGAAATGCGGTGAGATAGTTGGTGTAGAAAGGAAAAGATTGCGAGAAATCAATTATTCACCTTGGGTCTGTGGAAATTCTTTTTCTTGCACCTATCACGGAAGAAACCCCACGCTACCACGAATGATCCCCGATTAGGAAACCCGTACCATCAAGGTACCACAGAGTTGAGAGATGTAGAATTTCACGAATTCTACGTTATAAAAGCATAAAAACAAGCTGTCTTGTGTACTTGAGGATAATTGTATGTTTAAGGCTCTTGGTTGAGCAAATGGTCGTAGGAAATTGAGACCTCTGACAATAAATCGTGGATTAAGCGGTTCGCGAAGTATCGATGGGCACTCGAGAAAGGTTAATTGCGTCAGACTAAAAGGCGTTAAAGGCGCTTGTTGGGAGGCAACCGATGTTTTCAATTATGTTATTTTAATTTACGTCTTTAGTTTATTTTATTTTGTCTAGAACAATCTCACGGTCTTGGGTTCTTGTGTTTGTGTTGTGATTGATAGGTACAGGAATAAAGCAAGGCGAAAAGCGACGAAAGCCGGATTTCCGGAAAAAGCGTAGGCCATGCGCTGAGCATGGCGCGCCAACGAAGCGAGCAGCGCAGTTTAAGCGCGCGCTTCAGAGCAGGCCGCGACGCCAAAAATTCCAGAAAATTTGCCAAATTTAGGCTGGCTTCAGAATGTGGCGCAGCGCTAAAAGCGGCGCTTGGCGGGAATCGAAAACTTAAAAACGCCCAAAAATCAGATTTTCCCCAATTCCAACTTCAAAAACCTAACATTCCCTCTCCAAAAACCCACGAAATTCCAGAAATTTGCCCACAAATCCTCCACAAATCCAACCCAAACCACAACCTAAGCTCTTAAATTCCCAAAAACCCTTAGCCTTCTCAACCAATAAAGCTCCATTCCATAGCCTCTAACCACCAATTGAAACAAGAACAAAGCTTGGAGCTTCTCATAAAAAGGTAATATTTTTCTGTTCTTGAATCATTTTACTGAAGTCATAGGAGGTAGTAGTTTGGAGGAGTATTGTAGTTGGAGTAGTTTGGGTGCTGAAAAGTGATTGTGAAGTTTGGAGAAAAGAGTAGAAAAGGAGGTTGTGGGTATTGAGTAGAAAGGTTGAAGTTTGGGGGTGTTGTATTCGCTGCTAGTGTTGAGTGTGTAGGAGACAGTTGTGCCACTAAAGTATAAGCTGCAGATTTTGTTTTAAACCATGGCCACCAGGAAGAGAAGAGGCTCCACATCCACCCCAACCCCACAATACGATGAAAATAGGTTTGTGAGCTACGAAGCCTCCCAAAGATATAAAAGCGATACGGCACCCATAATACGAAAGGGAATGGACTACCGAGGAGCCATATGGGAGGAAGGCGTTTATGAGCCCGTTCGGGCGATGATTGAGATTAAGGGATTGGAGAAAATTTGTGAATCCGGAGAAAATAGCACGATAAACACAACATAGTGCGTGAATTTTATGCCAATTTTAGGAGAAGGAGGAAAGGGATGTTTTGTAAGGGGCGTTATGTGCTGTGACAGAGGATATAAATATACAATTGAAAGCGATTGATGTTGAAGAAAGAAGTGATTGGAATCACTTTAGAACATGGTCTGAAGCATTGACCACATCGATTGGAATCTGTCGCAAACACCGTGAGCTACCGGGGAGTTGTTTTGAGATTGGAAGAAATGGGTCAAGAGCACGAGCAGTGCCAATTCAACAAAGTAGCCAAAGGTTGGCTATATTTAATCGCGCCGAATGATTCCATCCACGCACTTCACGAGTGCGGAGGATAGGATCAAACCGATATATGGAATTATGAGGGTTGGCGATTGATGTGGGAAAGAAATAGTGCGAGCATTGAGAAATCAGCAGGTTGGTGTCAACAGCGGATTGGGACATGGCTCGATTATCACCAAGCTATGTCACACGAGTGCGGTTCCAAACCTACCCACCGACACTCGTGAAAGAAACCAACTACCCGTGTCACATGGGATAGTGCACTCTTTCCTGCACTCCAAGCCCCAGCGACGGAGAGTACAACCTCCAAGAAGCGGCAGCAGAGGCCGCCATGGGCGAAGATGAGCACGAAATAGGGCTCGATATGAGGCGGGACCTAGCCACAGCCAACCACGGTGAGCGTAACCTCCAATGCCCACAATGGAGCAATTGTATCGAGAATCGGATGAGGATGATGCACGCTTGGACACAGTAGTACAAGGACAGCAAGAAACAAGGCAACAAATCAACGAGCTGAGTTCCTTGTTCAACCAATGGTCGATGCATTATCCACCGCCACCACCACCATTTTAGCCAAAGTTTGTAAGTGTTTTTATTTCTTTTACTGTCTTTGAGTCTACACACATTGGGGACAATGTGTGATTTAAGTTTGGGGGTGTTTTATTTGTGTGTCATGTTATGTTTTAGTTAAGTCTTTTTGATTGTTTTATGTGTATTTTGAGTCACCAATTTTTTTTTTCTTTTTAAGTCATAATTGTCTGTCAAAGATTATGTATGCTGTAGTTGCTTGAAACACCTAGTGAAGTAAGGTGAAATAATGTAACGGAATTGAAGCAACTATCTAAATACTTAGGTTAGATATGCCAAAAACTCACAGAATCTGTCTATTTGGAGTTTCTTGCTTGAGTTATGCATGCTAAATGATAAATACTTATGTGTTATGATTGCTTGCTATTTGAGGCGAAATAGTTAGGATATGCATGCTAGGGAGATGACTCAGGCATTTCTTTGATAGCCAATTCGTACCACTCTTTTCTATCCTGTACTTTAAAAATATCCCTAGTCAGCCCCATTGAGCCTAAATTTGAAACTTCTTCTTTGACACCCTATATGCCCACAAATTGTACCATAAGTGAAAATATGAAACAGTGGAATACATTGTGTTAAAAAAGAGACAAAAAGAGTGAATAAGTCTGTTGCACCCCAATACAAAAGTAATAAGAAATAGGCAAAAGCCTAAGTTTGGGGGTGCTTGTCATTAATTAGATACTTCACTCTCCCAAAACAAAAGAGGGGAAAGATAGAATCGAAATGAAGAAAAGAACAAAAAAAAGGGAAATACTGAAAAGCTGAAGAGCTTATGGTACACAAAAATGAGCCTAAATGCCTATTTTTACCAACCCCTACCTAAGCCTACATTACAACCCTTAAAGTCACGAAGATCTCTTTTATGCATATCGAATTAGTGGAGAATAGCAAGTAAGCATGCCATAGGAATTCTTGAATTTATATGCATGATTTAGTATATTAACTTCCATTAAGCATGATGAATATGAGTTTGCGAAATATCTAGCTATACGTGCTTAGTGTGTTGAAATTTCATGCTATATGTTCCTGCGTATTATTTTGCTAACCTTCATGTTTTTCTAGTTAACACTAATGCAAAGAAAAGTGATCAATGGCGGTGAGTCTTTTATTTTTTTGTTTTTTTGTTCTTTGAGTCTTTTATTTTATTTCTTTCTATCTTTGCTCGAGGCGAGCAAAGGTTAAGTTTGGGTATTTGATCGGTGTATTTTATATACACCTTTTGAGTCGATTTTAGTTAGTCTTTTGTCCCATTTGCACATATAAGTGTCGTATTAGGATAGTTTTTCTTTCTTTTGAGTCAAAGTGGTTAAAATGGCCAAATGACGGAAAAAGAGCAAAAAGAGGGCAAAAGAGAGACGCGAGCCGGGAAACAGAGAAAGTGGCGAGCGAGGAAAAATCAAGACGGCGCCTCCTGCCGATCAGCAGGCGCGCGCCCATCATTGAGGTGAAGAAGATCCGGTCGCGGCACGCGAGGCTGCGGCGTCACTATCGAGAGCAGAAGATATAGCCGCGGCGCCGACACCAGCGAGCGCGGCGCCTCGCATACCAGCGATGCGCGGCGCATACACATCCGAAGCCACGAGATGCGGCGTCGCGGCGCCGCCAACAGCGAATATCGAGGCGGCGCGAAACAAGCGACGGATTGCGAAGCTTCGCCATGGCGCCGTCTGCAGGCGCAAGCGCGAAAAAGTAGGTTTTGACGGATTTTGGGCGAGCTGCGAGGAAAAGTTGAGGCGGTTTGACTATAAAAGGAGAACCTAAGCGGTTTTAAGGGTTCCTTCTTGCACAACACAAGACCTTGGCTCAAGATTGGATACCATTAATTTAGTACTTTCTTTTCCTTTTCTTTACTTTATTTAGTTTTTGCATGATGAACTTTGAATTAGTTCTTGTCATCTTTATGGCTAGAACTAATTCTCTTATGTATGCCCATGTTGAATTACTAGAAACTTATGTTATAAATTAATGCGCTTTATGGTTATTTTTCTTATTGAGAGATCTATCCAATAATTGAGTTGAATTCTTGATAATTAATTGACAACTAATTATCACTATATGATTTCTAATCGATTACGAAAGGGGATTGTGAATATGTTGTAAGTTGGGTAGACATTCTTGGATTGGGGATGAAAATACCTCAATTATTTATGTAGCGTTGATGAGAGGCTTAACAACCCTAATTTTGCGCATTGTGCGTGACGGTCAACTAGGTTTTTGTTCTTAATCCTCCTATAAAGTTATCCTTATCACCGAAAGTTAGGTAAGGTGTGATACCGGGGTTGAGTGTTTATATAACCCTAACGGGAGTATAAAACGATTTCGTAAACCTGTTTTCTCCTAAAGAAGAATACCATGAATTAATGCATTAGTAAGTAGCATAAGCGGATAGTGAGGATACATGGAAGCCCTATTCTCATCACAACTGAACTAAACCTTTATAGTTAAATAGCTTTTATAATTCGTAGTTATAAACAACCAATCAATCATAAATCCACCAAATAGATACCAAAAGATAGATAGTTGGTACTTGAACCCTAATCCTTGTGGACGATATTCGGTCTTACCAGGACTATATTACTTGTCACGATAACGTGCACTTGCGTTAAAATGTGTGCATCTTTTCGCACATCAATGTCACACTTTTGTTGTCCACCATTTGAAATTTCAGGAACTTCCCAATGATGAACTTCTTACTACCCGCATCTTGGGTGTTGTACTTTTCGAAGTTTGTCCATAAGCGCTGAGCGGTTTCAACGGTGCATTATACCGTGTATAGTGGATCGGACAAACTGTTTAGAATATAGTTCCTACACATGAAATCACTATGTTTCCATGTTTCACGAACCATCCTCATGTCGTCAGCGACATGTGTACCTTGGCCCCCTCCCGCCAAATTATATGGCTGAGGGTCCATGTCTTCCCCAACTAGTGGAGGATCTTCGGTTAGGAAACGTGACATTCCCATAACAGTCAGAAAAAACAGCATCTTTTGTTGCCATCTCTTAAAGTGAGCACCCATGAACTTTTCAGGACGTTCATGGTGAAAACCAACAGGTGTTGGGGCAGTAGCGCCCCCTTGAGGAGTTGCAAAGGCATTTTGAATGCATCCAACAGGAGTATAGTTGTTGTTGACGCCTTGGGTAGGATCAAAGACAATATAAGTGCCCGGAGCAGCAGTGGAGGCATTGGTTGTGCCAAAGGCAGTGGCGGTGGCACTTGACGTACCAAAAACAGTGGCAGTGGCACTTGACGTGCCAAAAACAGTAGTTGGGAAGGCATTAGAAATGCCATGATCAGTGGTGACACTAGGAGTGCCAAAAACAGTGGAGTTGAAGGCAGCGTTAGTGCCTTGAGTAGTGGAATTGAAGGCAATGGGATTGTCTTGAGCATCGGTGGAATTTTCAGTGTTGAATTGATTGAGTTGATCTTGTCCAGTCATGTTGTTGTTGAAATAACCAATATTATCTTAAGCTTGTGAGTGGTAATGTGTAGAACAGAAATATAACAACAACAACTATTTGTTAGAAATCTGGAAATGATCAAGTTTGAGGCTTGCTGAGTCGACCAAATTCTTTATCTATCCTTAAGATAATATTGCCTCGTATATCCTTTCAACGATTGTAATGACAACTTATATCCCAAGATAAAACAGCAATCAAACAAATGAGCAAAGTGAACTCAAGTGTTTGCTTTGGAAGAAAGATCTTTGAGTGTTTTGTGATTGCAAGAGAGGAAAACAATTTCAGAGAATTGTTGAGTGTAAGATGTCAAGTGTGTTTCCAAATGAGCCTTGTGTCTCATTTTATATTGTGTAGATGATGACCCTCCAAATGGCTAAGTAATGGCCATGAATGTCATGTTAATGCCTTGAATTTGGAGTTACAATTCAGCCAAGTAATGGTTGAATTCATGAGCAAAATAGGAGAGTAAATACTCCAAAGTCAGCCCAAGAATAAGTTTTTAATTCACCTCCAATGGATTGAAACAGTCGAGGAGTCGCGGTCCTTCAGTTCCAGTAACTCACTGGAACTAGAACGTCAATTAGAGTCGCGGCCCTTCAATTCCAGTGAGTTACTTAAATTAAAACGTCAATTAGAGTTGTGGCCCTTCAGAGGAGGAGCCGCGGCCTTTCAAGCGTTGCGGCCCTTACTTGGAGGAGTCGCGACCCTTCTCGGTTTCATGGTGATTTCTGATTCATTTCATCTTTACACATTATACACTTCTTCCTTCATTTACCAACGTGAAATCATTCGTCATTTGGTCAATAACCGTCTATTACCTTACGTCTCAAACAATTCGTATACGTATCAATATCTCTTCCATTAAGAAAATTTTGATCCTTGACACTACATGTGCACGCTTGTGAAAACAAGGTTTCCTACGCGCGGGGCCCCAATCGTTCGATTCATAATTAATACGATTTACTTTATTTCACGTTTAATAAATATTTTCAACAACTTACTCATTTTTTAAAATGTAAAGATACGTGAAACTTTTAGCACCCCTTAAAAGAAATTTGTTGATAGTTTGGGTATATTTGATTTACATGTTAAAAAATTAATTGTTATTTAGATTTCGTGCACAATCAATCTAGGGTGAAGTTAGAGTGCCGAGTACGGACTTAGTCGAATCATGACTTTGGTTTAAACTCTATATTTATTTTAAAATTTATTATATATATATAAATTATTAATTTAGAACCTAAAATTTTTAAAAAATAAAATTCAAAATTTATAAACTTCAAATTCTGACTTGCCTCTTTCAATCAATCACTTAATATTAGGACAGAAAAATAGTTAGTCTGCTTTTATCGTCCTTAGATAGGATGTTACGAGGACACATTACGATAGAAGGCTAGTATAGGTAGCTAACCGTTGTCACACTTCTCCTTTCCTACTTGTAGTCATAGGGTTATTCTTATAGTTTGCCCTTGGATTTTTGTTATTATATGTGTCTCTTATAATCCGATTATCGTATGATTTTATGGCGGTTACGGTATTGTCTTATTTTTTTCTTTTTTCAGACTATTTTACCATGCGTTATATCGTATTTTGTCATTACTTCTGTTATTTCTTTTCCTGACTGATTTGGTTTGCTTTTCTTTGAGTCGAGGGTCTATCGTAAACAACATCTCTATCTTCCAAATGTGAGGTAAGGTCTGCGTACACTCTACTCTCCCCAGACTCCACTCGTGAGATTACACAGGTGCTTTGGTTCGGGGTAATAGAATCAGGGTAAGGGAATGGAATCCCCTGATTCCCTTTGAAGTAGTTTAGTTGACCTACTTTTCCATTCCCTTTACCCTATTTTCTTTTCCATTCCCTTACATTGATTCCCCACCCCCTAGGTATTTCCATTCCCTTTTCCTCAATTCATTACACGGGCTCCGTTTCCATTCCGTTTCTGAAACAGACCAAAATATGTAGGGACAATTAGGATAATTCATTTCCTTTCATTTCCATTCTCTTGCTGGATTTCATTCCGTTTATTAGCGGAGAGAATATCTACAATCGATTCCCTTGCTAGCAAGAGACGAAATGTTGTGACAACAAAAACATAACAAAACACAAGATGTCCTAATTTGCCTCTCAGAAGTCATAGGCTAACAAAAAATTCAATAAGCCCAAAAAGATAAGGAACTCAATAGTACTATATGTATATACAAAAGATACTGTAACTTATTCACAGTTTCTCAAATTCTTCAAGGTTTTCAGATGTCTCTCTCGATAAAGAGATGAAGCATTCCTCGACCTGTTAGAATTACTGTCTCAATATTCTACTTATAGTAATGTGTCTGTTTTGATTGAATGATACCCTTTACTCTTAATTGAATGATACCCTTTTTAATATAATTAAATAGGGGTTAATTTGAAAGAAAGCAATTAATACTTTCTTTATTATGTGAGATTTGGACCCAAAAAAAAAAAAAAATCGAAAGGACACTTATTATGGACCGGAGAAAGTATTACTTGATCCATCCTACATAAAACTAACTCACCCGTCTTACTTCATGTGATAATTTTACTGGACACGACGTTTAAGAAAAAAAAACTTTTGAAACTCATAATTTAAAATAAATCAGAGATATTTTTTGTAGCTGTAAATCATCTCATAAAGAGTAAATTGAGCGTTTTAAAATTAAATAGTTACTAAATATAAAAAGATGTTATTCGTTTTATTCCTAGTGAGTTTGTTTATCTTTTTTGGAGATGGTCTAACAACTCATGGTTAAATTAGAAAAAGTCGCAGTAATTTAGTAAAAATTCTCTGTCCAGTCATTTTCAGACGTTTATCACCAATTTATTCCTCCGCCATCCCAGATCCACTTGATCAAACAACGCACTACAAATCATGCCAAGCTAGCAACTAGCAAGGACCTTGAACCTCACCATAGACTAAAAACAACTTCTAATTGATTACTTTAACTTAAACGAGCTTGGAAATTAGTACCATGATCGATCTCAATTCTTAACTCTATTTTTCGTTTTTCACTTTCAGTAAGTACTCTAAAAGTTTCAAATCAATGGATAATATGCCATCAAATTTGACTTTTCTTTGACGCATATGAAATGGAAGCACCATTTGGGTCCGTTTGATACAGCTTATTAAAAAGAACTTATAGAAGTAGAGCTTTTAGGAGTAAAGTTTTTTCAAGTAGAGCTTTTATCAAAAAATTGTTAGGTATTTGGTTGACAATACAAAAATATTTTTGACTTAAAAATGGGAAAGGACAAAAGAAATTTTGACTCTACTTCCAAAAGCTTAAAATTTGGATTTTTGTAAATAGATGCTAAAAATGCTTTTTTCAGCCACTTTTAGTCTTACCAACCAAACACTAAAAAAAAAAACCAAAAATGTTTTTGGCAAAAAAAAATCACTTTTGATCATTTCAAAAGCACAACCAAACGGGCACTAATTGTTGTTATCACAACTATTTAAGTACTATTGTAGCTACTAGTGTGGGTACTAATCATGTTCACTTGCACTTCATTATTGTAGCAGATAAGAAAGTGAAGAGAACAACCTAGAGTTGGTCTTTTCTTTTTGGATTTACAATAAAACCAATGAAATGCCTGGCTATTCTCTCATCAATAATAGATATATTAGTGAAGTAGCCATGTGCAAGAAAATAATATTTGACATAAAATACGATGGTACTTGAAAGCTCAGTGTCCTGCTCCTTCTTTTTCGGTGGGAACCGCCTTCTTTCTATTTTATGCAAAAACAATATACACTATAAATAAAATTTGGGGCAAAAAAATAAATCTCGCCCATGGGGTTTCACCCCGACTGTAAATTAATAGAGGAGATAAATCGTGACTCAATTCAGCTGGTGGAAGACGCACATGAGTCATCCCTTACCACAAAGGAAGGGGAATCAAATGTATCCTATTCTATACAGAATTGAGCAACTTAACTTTATTGCCCAGTATACGTTATGGTCTAATTTTACTCGTAGTTTAGAAAAAGAATTGAACCTTTTTGATCGAAGCATTATACAACAGCAACTTTAGGTAAGGCAAAATCCACCCGTTGCGCCTTGGAACTCCATTGAGGTAAGGCAAACACAAGATGATTTTTTTAACTAAAAGAATATGAATAAACCAAAAGTATAGCATAAAATAAAACTAGCCAATTTATAATATAGGGAAAGTTTGGATGGACAGGTAACAAGCATGATTAACTTGACAACCTGTGCTTGTAAACTAGATAGCTCATCCGTTAAATTTCTCGAGACACATACAAACTATTCCGGACACAGTGAGGATGTACGTAATTCTATCACAGAATAGACGAGTTTACGTCAAAACTATTCACTGGTAACTCATGAAAGGATTATAATAGTATGCACTTCAACGCAACGAGGCAATGTTAGATTTTTTATAATTCTACATTGTTGGAGAATAGGAATGTGAAAGAAACGGTATAATAGTATGTAATTCTTCTTAATTGGAGACTTCTCATTAATGTAATATATATGTATTTATAATTTACAAACCTAATTGGAGAAGGATCTCTACTTTACATAATTACACTAGAATAATAATTACAGAATAAATGAAGAATATTAATATATTCTCTATCACACCCCCTCATTCAGAGAAGGGGGAGGTCGGACGCTGAGACTGAATATGAAGTCAAGGAACAACTGCCGAAGGAGTCCCTTAGTAAATATATTTACGTACTGATAGGTAGAAGGAACATGTAACACCCGAACATGGCCCATGTCAGCCTTCTCACGAATAAAATGAATATTCATCTCAATATGCTTGGTTCGTTGATGCTGAACCGGGTTATGAGATAAGTAAATAGCATATATGTTATCATAGTAGAAAAGAGATGTCTTACGTAAGGGACAATGAAGCTCTAGAAGGAGGTTTCTGAGCCAACAAATTTCGGCAACAACGTTCGCAACACTTCTATATTCTGCTTCTGCACTCGAACGAGTAAGTGCGGCTTGTCGTTTTGCAGACTGTGATATGAGGTTATCACCCAAAAATACACAATAGCCGAAAGTAGATCGACGTGTGTCTGGACACCGCCCCAATCGACGTCCGTATAAGGTATCAGTCTGGTCTGTGCAGATGGATGAAGATGTAATTCGTAGTTAATAGTACCCTTGACGTATCGAATGATACGTTTAAGAGCGGTAAAGTGAAGCTTCCTAGGAGCATGCATGAACAAACACACCTGTTGCCAGCAGCGCCACGGCGCCCAATGTTCTGCGAAGTCTGATTTTCTCTGATTTTACAGCGCCGTGGCGTCAGTCTGCAGGGCCACGGCGCCGACGCGGGATTTTTGATTTCTAGGCCGAATTTGACACGTTTTCAGAGTCCAAAAGGAATAACTTTTCCTACCTACAAAATCTATAAAATCCCTAAAACCCTGCTCATTATAGAGAGACCTCCTTAGACCTTATTCTACAATACATCATTCTACCATCTTGTAAATATTTCACAACACCATTCAAGGAGACAAGGCAACTTTGTAGGCTTTTCAGTATTATTTTCTTTCTCTTTTTTTTGCTTTTATTTCAGTTCATGTTGGAGATTGTATTAGTTCTTAGCGTGACTATGACTAGGAGCTAATTACTTTATTAGGGTTTTTCTTGAGATTCGCTTGAAACTCTTATTTATGAATTAATACATTAGACTGGTTTCTTCTTTATATAGTTGAGATTTATTCAATAATTGCTTTGATTGCTTGGTAATTAATTGATCACTAATTATCATCACATATATGATTTCTAATCGAGATCTGAAAGGGGGATTGTGAATATGATATAGTTGAATAAACATAGGTTAAAATCGTGGACGAAATTACCCCGATACTTGTGTAGTTTAATAGATTATTGTTCTTAATCTCCTTCGTGGTAAATCTTATCATCGAAAGATAGAAGGGTTCTGCATCGGGGTTGAGTGTTTATATATCCTAACCAGAATATAAAACGGCTTAGTTAACATGCTATCTCAATATAGAAGAAGAACCTTTATCATTATATTAAGGATTGAATAGAGTGGATAGTTGAGGATCTTGAAAGCCCTAATTCTCCATCATAACTGATTTATTTTCATAATTAGCTTATTTCCTGCATTAGTTTTAATTATTAGTCTAAAAACACAAACAAATTAACGTTAACCAAATAGATACCATAGAATAGATAACCAGTACTTGAAAATCAGTCTATGAGGACGATATTCGGTCTTACCTGGACTATATTACTTGTAACGATACATACACTTGCGTTAAGCGTGTGGATAAATCGCTAACAAGTTTTTGGCGCCGTTGCCGGGGACTGGCGTACTTTCAATATCGATTTATCTATTCTTATTTCTAATTTGGTTGCTCCAAGAACAAGTTTCTAACTTGTTCTGCGAGCATCTTTTTATCAGTTTTTTTTTGTTTTTCTTATTTTGCAGGTAAAGTTCGTGTGTTAAAAAAAATCAGGACACATGGACTACTACTACTATCAGGGGCAGTGGAGTCATCAACAACAGCTTAACCACATGTTCTAGAGGAAGATCTAGATGAGTTGCAGGCAGGCGGGCATACTCAGGTTCACCAAGTGTCAGACTCAGTTTATGGCTGAGACAAGGGTGTCCCTCAGCAATTTGGAGACACAAATAGGGCAGTTAATGGATAGGATGATCAATACACCTCAAGAAAATATGCCTAGCGACACCATTGTGGGAAGTGGTAAGCAAGGTGAGGATCCTGAACCACACCACGCTGTTGAGGAATTTGGAGAGATAGTTCTTTGTAGGAAAGATGAGGTTTAGAGATCCAAATTTTCGCCTTTTTGGATTCCTTGGAATTTCTTTTCTGCACCCATGGTGAAGAAATACCATCAACTATCATTCTCGAGCCCCAAACTGCAGAGTCCATACCCTCAAGAGCACCCCCAAAAGCTGAGAGATGTAGGGAGTTTCACTGATCCCTACCTTATAGAGAGCCTAGAAGACAAGCTTGTCTTGTGTACTTGGGGGACAAGCTTAGATCTGAGGCCCTTGTTTGACAAAGGTGTTGTAGGAAAAGTGAGACCTACAACAATAATCGCATGGATTGCAGTTAGCGCGAGGAAGGAGTCGTCGGGCACTAGTAAAGGTTAACTGCGTCCAGCTTAAGACGTTAAAGACAACGCTTGTTGGGAGCCAACCCAATATTTATTAATTAAGTTATTTCAATTTCTGTTTTTATTTTATTTTATTCTGTCTTGAACAGTCTCACGGTCTTGGGTTCTTGTCTTGTGTTGTTGGATGGCAGGTGGACTAGGAGCAGACCCCGAACAGAAAAAGGAGCAAAAACGCTGAAAACATGGAAAAGTCGTCATCAGCGTCGTGGCGCCCACATGCAGGGCCACGGCGCCGAAAGTTCAGAGGCCCAGACGCAATGCAAATTCCAGAATTTTTCCTCCCATACCTCCGTTATGATCGTTGTGTTGTGTCAGTAAGTTGTCCCTATTTTTTTTAGTCTTCACACATTGGGGACAATGTGTCGATTAAGTTTGGGGGGGCGTCTTATTTTGTCTTATTGTTTTTTAGCCTTTTTTTATTTGTCTTTGTGCTGTTTTCATGTGTTTTTGAGTCATAATTTTTTTTTATGGATCATGCATGTTGTAGTTGCTAAAGATATTGAGTGGATAAAGTGAGATAATGTAATGGAATTAAAAGCGACAATCTGTGTGCTTAAATTAGATATGTCAAAAATTCATGACATCTAATTCTTTGGAATATTTGTGTTTAGCTTATGTGTGTCAGTTATGGAAAGAAAAGTGGAAAAATGTTTAGAAAATTTGTTTGCTTGTTATTTGAGGCGAAATAGTTAAGATGTACATGTTTAGGGAGATGATTCAGACATTTCTTTGATAGCCCTTTTGACCATTCATTACCTACCCTGACATAAATTGTATCACTAGTCAGCCACTTTGAGCCTAAAATAAGATCTTTCTTTGACACCCTGTGATTCCATGTTTGTGTCATAAGTGATAATTGAAAGTTAGTGGAATGAAAAGTGTTGAAAAAGAAACAAAAAGAGAATTGAAAATTTTGATGCACCCCAATGAAAAATATGCAAAAGTCTAAGTTTGGGGGTGTCTGTTATTTATAATACATATATAATTCTCTCAAAAGAAAAAAAGGGAGAATGAAAAGTGCTTGTGGTACGTAATTGAGCCTAAATACCAATTTTTACCTACCCTATCTAAGCCTACATTACAACCCTTGAAAGTCCTGATGATCTTTAATATGTATGTCTATGATTAGTGGAGAATAACAAGTAAACAGGTCTATAACATTTGGGAAAGATGGAATGAAATTGACATGCATAGGTTAGGTGTTTGTATTTCCATTGAACATGATATAAGTGAATTTGCGAAATATCTAACTTGAAATTCTAGATTGTTGATTATTCGTGCTATATATGTTCTAACATATTATCTCATCTTTCATCCATGATTTTGAAGAAGCATTGCTATAATTACTAGATCAATTTCATAGAGTCTTTGTTCGTTTTGTTTTGTCTTTGTTTAGTGTTTTACTCGAGGACGAGCAAAGTTTAAGTTTGGGGGTATTTGTTAGGTGTATTTTATATACACTTTTTGAGTCATTTTTAGTAAGTATTTTATTCATTTCGTTTATGTTTAGTATAGTATTAGGTGTGTTTTTCCTTTCTTTTGTGTCACAACGGTCAAAAATGGAAAAATGGCGAAAAGGAAATGAACTGAACATAATTGAGATGGAATTACACACTAAAAGGGCCAATAAATGAAGTCTAAGAAGTCTCGGGAAGTATAGAAGAGATCAGACGAAGTCCGAACGAAGAATCAGAAAATTGTCTAATTAACGCCTCCGGCGCCGTGGCGCCTGCCAACAGTCGAGGATTTTGGAAGTCCTAATTCATTCATAACTGATTACAACTTTATTAGTTTAAATCTTGCAATTATTCTAGTAGTTAAATAAATACTTCAATCAAATATCGATTGTCAAATATATAACATAAAATAGATGAACGGTACTTAGAAACCAGTCTTTGTGGACGATATTCGGTCTTATAGACTATATTACTTGTGAACGATGCGTATGCTTGCGTGAGCAGTCGAAATATCGCTAACAAGTTTTTGGCGTGGTTTTCCATCGAATCTTCTTGAAACTCTTTCATATAGTTAATGCATTGATTGTTGCTTTCTTCTTCATTAATTGTTAAGATTTATTCAACTTATTATGATTGTATGATAATTAACTGATCACTAATTGTCACAACTTATATGATTTCAATTCAGAATCTGAAAAAGGAGATTTGAATATGTTATAGTTGTTTATACATAGGTTAAAATCGTGGACGAAAGTACCCCGATACTTGTGTAGTAATTAAGGTTATTGTTCTTAATCCTCCTGTGTGATAAAATCTATCATAGAAATATAGAAGGTTCATGCATAAGGTTGAGTTTTTATATGTCCTTAACCGGAATATAGAACATGTTCGTTAACCTGCTATCTTAATAAGATGAAGAAGAGTCAGTAGCGTTGCATTAACAAGTGAAAGAGTGGATAGTTGAGGAGATTGGAAGCCCTATTTCCTTCATAACTGCTTAAATCCCAAACTATTTTCATCTTTAGTTTATTTGCTGCACTTAGTTTTAATTCTTAGTCATAAATCTCAAACTAAAGAACGTTAGCCAAATAGAAACCATAGAATAGATAATCGGTACTTAATAATCAGTCTCTGTTGACGATATTCGGTCTTACAGACTATATTACTTGTAACGATACGTACACTTGCGTTAAGCATACAAAAATATCGTAACAAGTTTTTGGCGCCGTTGCCGGGGACTGGCGTACTTTCAATATCGATTTATCTATTTTTATTTCTAATTTGGTTGCTCCTTGATGAACAAGTTTCTAACTTGTTCTGCGAGCATCTTGTTATCAAATTTTGTTGTTTTTCTTCTTTTGTAGGTAAAGCTAGAGTCCCTTGGAAAAAAAAACAGGACACATGGACTACTACTACTATCGTGGCGTGATTCATCAAGAACACCTAACCCGGGTTCCCGGAAGATCGAAATGAGTTGCAGGCAGCCATACATGAGCTCACCAAGTGTCAGACTCAGTTTATGGCTGAGACAAGGGTGTCCATCAAAAATTTGGAGATACAAATAGGGCAACTGATGGATATGGTGATCAATGTACCGCAAGAAAATCTGCCTAGCAACACCATTGTGGGAAGTGGTAAGCAAAGTGAGGAGCCTGAACCACACCAAGCTGTTGAAGAATTGAGAAAGGTGGTTGGTGTAGAGAAAAAAATGGTTACTGAAATCCAATTTTTCACCTTTTTGGATTCCTTGGAGTTCCTTTTTGTTGTACCCATTGCAGAAGAAACACCTCCAGATGTCTTTGCTGAGCCCCACCCAGAAAGTCCATACCCTCAAGGGCACCCCCAAAAGTTGAGAGATGTAGGAAGTTTCACTGATCCATACAGTATAGAGAGCCTAGAAGACAAGTCTGTCTTGTGTAATTGGGGGACAATCTTAAATCTGAGGCCCTTGCTTGGAAAAATTGTTGTAGTTGAAGTGAGACCTGCAACAATAACTGTGCGGATTGCAAGCAGTTCGCAGAAGGATCCACTGGGCACTAGTAAGGATTAATTGCGTCCGGCTAAAAGACGTTAAAGACAACGCTTGTTGGGAGGCAGCCCAATGTTTTTAATTATGTTATTTCAATTTTTGTCTAGTTTGTTTTATTTTGTCTTGAACAGTCTCACGGTCTTGGATTTTTGTCTTGTGTTTTTGGATGGCAGGTGGACTGAAAGCTAACTCTGAGGAAAAGGGTGGCAAAAATGCTGAAATTCTGAAAACTGTGTGATTCCAGAATTTCCTCTCATACCTCTGTTATGACCGCTGAGTTGTGTCAGTAAGTTGTCCCTTGTTTTTAGTCTTCATACATTAGGAACAATGTGTCGTTTAAGTTTGGGGGGATCTTAGTTTGTTTTGTGTGTCTGTTTGTGAGTTTTTTTTAGTGTCCTTCCACGTGTTTTTTAGTCATAATTTTTTTTTATGGACCAAGCATGTTGTAGTTGCTAAAGACATTGAGTGGATAAAGTGGGATAATGTAATGGAATTAAAAGCGATAATATGCGTGCTTAAGCTATATATGCCAAAAATTCATGACATCTAATTATTTGAGATATTTGTGCTTAGCCTATGTGTGTCGATTATGGAAAGAAAGGTTGAAAATGTCTAGAACGAAGGAGTAGACTTAATAGAGCGAGTCCAGCGTCCTGCAGAGAGGAGCTTGGTAGACTACGTTCTACCTACTATCACAGGTCTGCAAACATGCATCAGACTTTCAGCTGTTGAAGCCAATAATTTTGAGATAAAACCAGCCATTCTGAGCATGATTCAGAACACAATCCAGTTTGGGGGGTTGCCGTCTGAAGACCCACGTATGCATATTGCTAATTTTCTGGAGTTGTGTGTAACGTTCAAGTATAATGGTGTTACTGATGATGTAATTCGATTGAGGCTATTCTCATTCTCACTCAGGGATAGAGCCAAGTGTTGGTTGAATTCTTTGCCAACAAACTCCATTACTACATGGCAAGATTTAGCTCAAAAGTTCCTTGCAAAATTCTTCCCTCCTTCGAAGGCAGCAAAACTAAGGGGAGAGTTAAATAATTTCTATCAGATGGATGGTGAGTCACTCTATAATGCGTGGAAGCGGTTCAAAGACTTACAGAGGAAGTGTCCGCATCATGGGATTGAGAAGTGGATGTTGGTCCACATATTCTACAATGGGTTATGTGGTACTACTCGTACCATTATTGATGCTACAGTAAGTGGAACATTCATGAGAAAGAGTGCCAATGAGGCACATGATTTGTTAGAGGACATGGCCACAAACAACCATCAGGGGAAAGATCAGCAAGCAAGAAGGTAGCAGGAGTACATGAGCTAGACGTTATCACCGCACTTACTGCACAAGTAGCATCATTGGCAAAATAGCTGCAGCAGAACACTATGACCGCAAATGTGGTTCAGAAACCTGTGGGATGTGAAATTTGTGGTGGACCACATACCTTTGATCAATGCAGCAGAACATTCATATAGGAAATTATGAATATTTGCAGGCTCTATGTGATTTGGGGGCTAGTATCAATTTGACGCTCTATTCTGTATTTTGCAAACTTGGAGTAAGAGAAGCAAGGCCTACAACCATAACTTTGCAGCTAGCTGATCGTTCAATAGTCCAACCTCGAGGCATCATTGAAGACGTGTTGGTAAAGGTAGATAAGTTCATCTTCCCAGCTGATTTCATCATCCTAGACATGGAGGTAGATGAACTTGTGCCCATCATCCTTGGGAGACCCTTTTTAGCCACAGGACAGACACTCATTGATGTTCAGAAAGGAGAATTGAAACTTAGAGTCCAGGGAGAAGAAGTGATCTTCAATGTATTCAGGGCCACAACTTACCAAAAAGCAAGTGATATTTGTTATGCTATTAATGTGATTGAAGAAGCGGTTTCTTAGAACAGTTTCAGGAGTGTTGATGCTCTTAAGTTGGTGCTGACATAATATGATGAGGAGGCCGGTGACAATACAGAGTTGGTGGAATATGCGAATTGGCGGGATTTCGGTGAGCCATTCTATAAGAGAAAAATCGAGGAGCTAGGGAAGGTGCCAGAAAGATCATTACCTTCCATAGAGAAAGCCCCAGAGCTAGAATTGAAGACCTTACCAGATCATATGCACTATAGGTATCTAGGTGAGAATAATACCTTACTAGTGATTGTATCAACTCATTTATCGAAAGTGGAGGATGACAAATTATTGAGAGTACTGCGGGATCACAAGCTTGCTATTAGGTGGACACTGGCTGATATTAGAGGGATAAACCCTTCTACAGTGATGCACAAGATTCACCTAGAAGATGAAAGCAGGCCATCTATTGAGGCACAAAGGAGATTAAATCAAACCATGAAGGAGGTAGTAAGGAAGGAGATTTTGAAGATCTTATAGGAAAACGAGCGGTCAACTATCCTGTAAGTAAGAGTTTTCTTAGAACAGCTACGCGCCTCTCCTTTTTATGGCTTCACTCCTCTCCTTCTCCTTCTCCTTATAGCTGAGTTATTAGAGTAGTGTAACGGCTGCATCTAAGCTTCTTAAACAGATGAGTTACTGCAGCTACTTGTTTGTGTTAACTACCTCTTCCCCTTGTTGTCTCATCGGAAATGTTTGATGATTCTTGGGGCTTCTTTGGCGACCGTGAAGTCACCGGATGAATCTTGCTTGATTGTAAGGAAGGAGAGAGGGCTTGGCTGGTACCAGGCTCTAAAAGAGTTTTCTTCGAGCGAGCGGTCTTTCTATCTTTTTGGGTTGCATGCCCAAGGCAACGCTTTTTGTAGATTGAGATGGATTGATCCCTCCATGAGATGAGCCCAGTGCATTGGATCGATGGATAAGAGAACTGAGCTGGCCTAAAAAGTGCTTGGGCGCTCTACGTACGATGTACTTGGATTAAGAAGTGTTCGAGCCCTTGTATTTCGAGTTTCCATGGTTCCAAGTACCTCTATATAAACTCCTTTCGATGTACCTGAAGTATTAAATCAAGGCCCAGGGGCAGTTAAGGGTATCGGATATGGAATATTTATAGTGGTAAGCCCGGAACTGTACGAGGGCCTTGACCGTAGGGAGAGGGGAGGTATACGCTTTCTTCTCACATTCGTTATTAGTTGATTTCCACGATGTTCTTCTTTCACGCCTCTGTTCCTCTTCCTCCTCAGAAAGATTCTTCATTCGAGTTGCTTTCCACTCTATAGTCTTAAGAGTTCAAACAACCTCGCTCCTCTCACATTCGTTCGAGCAGTTAATACGTTGGAGGTGGGAAAGGGCCCGAATCGAATGGCTCTTCTCTTTGATTTGAAAAGTGATGTGCGATTTATACACACGCTAAACGCAAGTGCACGTATCGTTACAAGTAATATAGTCTAGGTAAGATCGAATATCGTCCTCAGGGACTGGTTTTCAAGTACCGATTATCTATGCTTTAGTTTCTATTTGGTTAACGTTAATTGAGTTGGAATTCTAAACTAATAATGCAGGAAATAAACTAATTATGAAAATACTTTGATTTAAATCAGTTATGATGGCGAATTAGGGCTTCCAAGATCATCAACTATCCACTCTATTCAATCTTTAATACAATTAGACTAACTTCTTCTACTACGTTAAGATAGCAGGTTAACTAGACCGTTTTATACTCCTGTTAAGGTAATATAAACACCCAACCCCAATGGAGAACCCTTCTACCTTTCGGTGACAAGATTGACTACAAAGGAGGATTAAGAGCAATAACCTATTAAGCTACACAAGTATCGGGGTACTTTCGTCCACGATTTAAACCTATGTTTATTCAACTATAGCATATTCACAATCTCCCCTTTCGGATTTCGATTAGAACTCATATAAGTGATGATAACTAGTGATCAATTAATTATCAAGCAGTCAAAACAATTATTGAATAAATCTTAAACAAGTGAAGAAGAAACCAAACTAATATATTAATTCATGAATAAGAGTTTCAAGAGAATCACAAGGAAATCCCTAATAAAGTAATTAGCTCCTAGCCATTGTCACGCTAAGAACTAATATAATCTCCATACATGAACTGAAATAAGCAAAACAAAAGAAAGAAAAGAAAAATACTCAAGAACAAGTCTCCAAGCCTTCTAGCATCCAAGGATTGTGTTGTGAAATATTTACAAGATGGAATGGAATGGTATGGAATGTAGGATGTAGAATGTAGTATGGAATTCTTCTAATGATGTAGAGACTATTTATAGCCCAAGAATCCTTTAGGTAATGGGTTAGGGATTATGTAGGTAGGAAAAGTTATAGAATCCTTTAGGTAAAGGGTTAAGGAAAAGTTATGGAATTCTTTAGGTAAAGGGTTAAGGATTATGTAGGTAGGAAAACTTATCCCTTTTGGACCCTGAAAATGTGTCAAATTCGGCCCAAAACTCAGAAATCCCGCGTCGCCGTGGCCTGCAACTCAGCCACGGCGAAAAACTCTGATCAAATCATCTTTACGAAAATTGTAGCGCTGGCCGAGGCGTTTTTCTGGCGGATTTTCGCTTCGTCGTCCAGTTTTCATCCGGGCTTCGTCTGATCTTGTCTATACTTTCCGGGACTTCTTAGACTTCATTTATTGGCCTCTTTTAGTGTGCAATTTCATCTCAATTAAGCTCATTTTCTCTTCTTTTCGTCATTTCTCCTTTTCTGACCGCTGTGACACAAAAGAAAGGAAAACGACCCTAATACTATACTAAACATAAACAAAATGAGTAAAATACTAACTAAAAATGACTCAAAAGGTGTATATAAAATACACCGATCAAAAAGAAGACGTGCTTTCTGTTTCAATGGTTTGGAACCCTTCTTACTTTCTTTATTATATCAGAGAGTTTTTGCTCTTGGTCCGCTAACTCCATAAAGGGCTGGTGGGTGGGGGTAGCGCCTCTAACGCCAATGTCGATGAATCAAAGGTGTCTGTTTATTTTCCGGTGCGGGGTCTCCGCCAAGGTGACGTCATGTCGGAGTATATTTTATTCCTCGTTATGGAAGATTTCTCGGGCCTTCTAGACAGCGCTATTACGGACGGTAAGTTTCAATTTCATTCGATATGCAGGAAGGAGAGGGGGGCTTATGCAACGGGCTATGCCACCCAAACTAACTGAGGGAAGTCGCATCCGTCCCATCGCAAGCACCTACAATGTCATGATCACATTGGTTTACCCTATTTTCTTTTGTAGTTTAAAGTACGGTCATTTTCATCTCGTACAGCTCAAGCAAAAACACCCAAATACTAGTTGCAACGGATATGGAATAGAAAGTTTTAAATTTATTAAGTTCTGATCCCATCTTCTCTGGAAAATCCGAATGTGAACGCTTGTGAGTGCATTAAGTAAATTAAAGAGATACTAGCTGGTCTGAATTGTGCAGGATCGAGTTACGAACCCAATGGAGGGGGTATACTCCAGTTGAGACTGCCAACATGAATTCAAAACATTTCCCGAGTTGAATCAAGAAAGACAGATAGATTCAAATTGATTCATTTCACCGATGGCAATGAGTCAAGTCCTTGTTTGTCCACCTCTTCAGAACGAACCCGAGTCTATCAATGGAATGCCCCGAGTGTAACCATATAGAAAGACTTGCTAAAGAATAGGAAGAAAGCAGGGAAAGGAGCGAAGCAACTTGACCGCATGAAAACAAAAACTTTTTGAACTCTATTCCTTAATTGAGTATAGAACGGTTTATTTACAAGAGTTCAATTCGAGGAAAACATAAAATATAGGAAAGTCCCATGTTAAATAAAAAAACTAAGACTCTAAACTAAAATATAAAATAATGAACCTTCAACTTCAAATTCCTAATTGAACAACTTGTTATTGTTAGTGATCCATTTGAATCATTACTAAACTGATAGTGTATGGGTGAGTCCAGTGCAGGTGGTGCCCAAGAAGGGTGGTATGACTGTGGTAACCAACGAAAAGAACGAGTTGATTCCATCTAGAACCGTTACATTGTGGATGATTTGCATTGACTACCGCAAGCTGAACAAGGCAACCAGGAAAGACCATTTCCTTTTGCCCTTCCTAGATCAGATGCTTGATATACTTGCTGGGCACAACTACTATTTCTTTTTGGATGGTTACTCTGGCTATCATCAAATTGCAATATCACCAGAAGACCACATTCACATGTCTCTATGGTACGTTTGCTTTCAGAAGAATGTCATTTGGGCTTTGCAATGCACCTGCCACTTTTCAGCGTTGTTGATCGGTGTATTTTATATACACCTTTTGAGTCATTTTTAGTTAGTATTTTACTCATTTCATTTATGTTTAGTATAGAATTAGAGTCGTTTTCCTTTCTTTTGTGTCACAGCGGTCAGAAATGGAGAAATGGCGAAAAGGAGATGAAATGAGCATAAATAAGATGGAATTGCACACAAAAAGGGCCAAGAAATGAAGCCTAAGAAGTTCCGGGAAATATAGAAGAAATCAGACAAAGACCGGACGAACAAAGGACGAAGAAACGAAAAATCCGGAAGAATGTCGTCATGGCCGTGGCGCAACTAATCGGCCGTCCGCTCTCGATTTTCAGCGCCGAGGCACGATTTGCGATGGCCGACGCTGGATTTATGAAGTTACGGGCGGGTGACATGTTTTCAGAGTCCTAAAGGGATAATTTTTCCTACCTAAAGGGATAACTTTTCATACCTTAAAACCCTTACCTAAAAGGATTCTAATAACTTTTCTTACCTACATAATCCTTAACCCTTCACCTAAAGGATTCTTGGTCTATAAATAGTCTCTACATCATTAGAAGAATTCATTCCCCACCATTCACCATTCTACATCCATCCATCCACCAAACCATCTTGTAAATATTTCACAACACAATCCTTGGATGCTAGAAGACTTGGAGACTCGTTCTTGAGTATTTTCTTTTCTTTCTTTTTGCTTTGTTTATTTCAGTTCATGTATGGAGATTATGTTAGTTCTTAGTGTGACAATGGCTAGGAGCTAATTATTTTGTTAGGGATTTCCTTGTGATTCTCTTGAAACTCTTATTCATGAATTAATAAATTAGTTGATTTCTTCTTCACTTATTTAAGATTTATTTAATAGTTGTTTTGATTGCTTGGTAATTAATTGATCACTAATTATCATCACTTTAATGATTTCTAATCGAAAGCCGAAAGGGGAGATTGTGAATATGCTGTAGTTGAATAAACATAGATTAAATCGTGGACGAAAGTACCCCGATACTTGTGTAGCTTAATAGGTTACTGCTCTTAATCCTCCTCTATAGTCAATCTTATCACCGAAAGGTAGAAAAGTGTTATACTGGGGTTGAGTGTTTATATAACCTTAACAGGAGTATAAAACGGACTAGTTAACCTGCTATCTTAACGTAGAAGAAGAAGTTAGTCTACTTGTATTAAGGATTGAATAGAGTGGATAGTTGATGATCTTAGAAGCCCTAATTCTCCCTCATAACTGATTTAATTCAAAGTATTTTTATAATTAGTTTATTTCCGGCATTCTTAGTTTAGAATTCCAATTCAATTGACGTTAACCAAATAGAAACTAAAGGATAGATAATTGATACTTGAAAACCAGTCCTTGAGGACGATATTCGGTCTTACCTAGACTATATTACTTGTAACGATACGTGCACTTGCGTTTAGTGTGTGCATAAATCGCGCATCAGTTGTATGATGGCTATTTTTTCTGACATGGTGGAGAGGACCATAGATATTATCATGGATGATTTTTCTGTGTTTGAAGCATTTATAAACAATGTTGCAGCGGTGTGAAAAATCCAATCTGGTGCTGAATTGGGAGAAGTGCCACTTTATGGTGAAAGAGGGTATTGTCCTTGGCCACAAAATTTCCAGCCAAGCCATCGAGGTAGACAGCAAAAATCTCAGTTATTGAAAATCTACCACATCCGGTGTCAGTAAAAGGGGTTAGAAGTTTCTTTGGGCATGTTGGTTTCAATAGGAGGTTCATCAAGAACTTCTCGAAGATTTCAAAGCCTTTTTCTTCCTTGTTAATGAATGGTGTTGTGTTTGAATTCAATGAAGAGTGTCTAAATGCATTTAAAATACTTAAGGAGAAGTTAATTTCAGCACCTATAGTCATTGCACCAGATTGGGGGCTTCCATTTGAATTAATGTGTGATGCAAGTGACTATGCAGTGGGAGCAGTTTTGGGGCAGCGAGTAGACAATGTATTCGATCCATTTACTATGCTAGTAAAACTCTTAATGATGCACAACTGAATTATGTCACGACAGAGAAAGAGTTGCTAGCTATAGTATATGCATTCGAGATATTCAGGTCATGCCTCATTGGGAACAAGGTGATAGTATACACTGATCATACTGCCATCAAATATCTGATGACCAAGAAAGATGCCAAACCACGCCTTATCCGATGGGTGTTGCTGCTACAAGAATTTGACATGGAAATCCGAGATAAGAAGGGAACAAAAAATTTGGTGGCTGATCACTTGTCAAGGCTCGAGGAAGAAAAGTGTCGAATTGCTAAAGATGTGTCGATCAATGAACATTTTCCAGACGAGCAACTCTTTCAGGTTAGTGCTGGTTCTACTTTACCTTGGTATGCTGATTTTGTTAATTTCTTTGTAGCTAAGGTTGTGCCCCCGGAGATGTCAAGGCAGCAAGTAAAGAAGTTCTACTCAGAGGTGAAGCACTATTATTGGGAGGAACCAATTTTATACAAGCACTGCGTTGATCAAATCATTAGACGTTGTGTGCCAAAGGATGAAATGAACCAAATTCTCACTCATTGTCACACTTTGCAATGTGGTGAGCATTTTTGTGCTTCGAGGACAGCGACTAAGGTACTATAAAGTGGGTTCTATTGGCCAACAGTGTTCAAAGACTCCAATGTTTTTGTGAAGGCTTATGACCGGTGCCAACGAACTGGGAACATCTCCAGGCGGAATGAAATGCCCTTGAATGGAATACTTTAAGTAGAGCTTTTTGATGTATGGAGAATTGACTTCATGGGCCCGTTCCCACCATCCTTCAGATACAAATACATCTTACTCGCATTGGATTATGTGTCCAAATGGGTCGAGGCAGTAGCTACTAAAGAAATGATGGTAAGATTGTCTTAAAATTCCTCCAGAAGAACATTTTTACAAGGTTTGGTACTCCCAGAGCTCTCATTAGCGATGAAGGGAGCCATTTTTGCAACAAGCAGCTTGACACCCTACTGGCTCGATATGGAGTTTACGACCGTGTTGCTCTTGCATATCATCCTCAAACAAACGGGCAAGCTGAAATTTCAAACAGAGCAGTGAAAGGGATATTGGAAAAGACAGTGAACAACTCGAGGAAGAATTGGTCTGTCAAGCTAGATGATGCACTCTGGGCCTAAAGGACTACATTCAAAACGCCAATTGAGATGTCACCCTATAGGCTGGTATTTGGAAAGGCATGTCACCTACCAGTGGAGTTGGAGCACGGAGCATATTGGGCAATGAAGAAGCTGAACATGGATGCAAAAGCTACCGGGCAAAAGAGGTTATTGCAGCTGAATGAGCTTGATGAGTTTCGAAATGATGCCTATGAGAACGCAAAAATCTACAAGCAACGCACCAAGGCGAGGCATGACAAGAATTTGACCCCGAAGGAGTTCCAACATGGGAAACAAGTGCTCATGTTCAACTCAAGGATGAGATTATTCTCAGGCAAGTTAAAATCCAGATGGTCAGGGCCATTCATTGTCGAGAAGGTGTTTTCCTATGGCTCAGTCGAGGTAGGAGGTAAAGAGGGTGCACCATCAAAGTTAACGGGCAACGATTGAAGCCCTACTTGTGTGACACCATGGAGCAAATAAAGTCTGTAATCCTCTTCAAACCACAATGAAAAGAAAATTGTGTCCGGCTAAAAGACGTTAAAGACAGCGCTTGTTGGGAGGCAACCCAATATTTATTAATTATGTTATTTCAATTTATGTTCTAGTTTATTTTATTTTGTCTTGAACAGTCTCACGGTCTTGGGTTTTTGTCTTGTGTTTTGGATGACAGGTGGACTGAAAGCTAACTCTGAGGGAAAAAGTGGCAAAAATGCTGAAATTCTGAAAACTGTGCGATTCCAGAATTTCCTCTTATACCTCCGTTATGACTGATGTGTTGTATCAGTAAGTTGTCCATTGGTTTTAGTCTTCATACATTAGGGACAATGTATCGTTTAAGTTTGGGGGGATCTTAGTTTGTTTTGTGTGTCTGTTTTTGAGTTTTTTAATTTTCTCTTTTCTTTGTTTTTAATTCAGTTTATTTATGAATTTTGTGTTAGTTCTTAGCGTGACTATGGCTAGGAGCTAAACACTCTATTAGGGCTTTCTTTATGAATCGTTTCAAACTGTTATTCAAGAATTAATGTAGTAGTTTGATTTCTTCTTCGCTTGATTAAGATTTTGTCAATATTTGGTATGAATGTTTGATAATTAATGGATCACTAGTTATAATAACCTATATGATTTCGAATCAAAAACCGAAAAGAGAGATTTGGATATGCTGTAATTGACTAGACATAGGTTAAAATCGCGGACGAAAATACCCCGAAACTTGTGTAGCATTATAGGTTACTGTTCTTAATCCTCATATGTGGTAAATTCTGTGGTAAATTCTATGATAGATTTTACCACACATGAGAATTAAGAACAATAACCTTAATTACTACACAAGTATCGGGGTATTTTCGTCTACGATTTTAACCTATGTCTAAACAACTATAACATATTCAAATCTCCCTTTTCAGATTCTGAATTGAAATCATATAAGTTATGACAATTAGTGATCAGTTAATTATCATACAATCATAATAAGTTGAATAGATCTTAACAATTAATGAAGAAGAAAGCAATAATCAATGGAAAATCCTACTAAAGTAATTAACTCCAAAACATTGTCATGTCAAGAACTAACACAAAATTCATACATAAACTGAATTAAAAACAAAGAAAAGAGAAAAGAAAATAACTTGAAAGCCTCCAAAGTTGTCTTGCCTCCTTTTCTAGCCTCCAAAGTAGAATTGAGGAATATGTACAAGATGCCTCAAAGTAGAATGAATAATATGACCTAGGGTATAGGGTTTTATACTTATAAACTATATTGCTTTGGACCCTTATACCCCTGTCCAATTTTGGCTCGGATCTGCAAATTCACAAGACCGCTGCTCGAGAATGACACCGCGGTCGAAAGTTCTCAGAGCCAACCCGAACTCGCGGATCTTTTGCACCGCTGAAATGCGAAAGAAATATTTTTCGAAACCTTGTCCTTTTCTCGTCCGGACTTCGTCTGATTTATTCTATACTTTCCGGGACTTCTTAGGCTTCATTTCTTGGCCCTTTTAGTGTGCAATTTCATCTCAAATAAGCTCATTTCATCTTCTTTTTGACGTTTCTCCATTTATGACCGCTGTGACTCAAAAGAAATAAAAACAACCACAATACTATACTAAATACAAATGAAATGCGTAAAATACTAACTAAAAATGACTCAAAAAGTGTATACAAAATACACCTAACAGTCATGTTTATAACTTAGTTGTAAAGGATGACCTATTACTTTTTCAAAATATTCTTTAAAAAATACAATTTGCTATAAACTTTATTTTTAAAAATAATAGAATATAACGAAAAAAAATTATAAAAAAACATGTCACGATTGACAACTACCTTATAGAAAAATTTCTGAAGAAGTACCATTAGGTGAAATTCTTTATATGAACAACTACTTGTCGCTTATGATTAGAGATGTTATCGGTTCGGTCCGGTCCAGATATTTGTATATCCGGACCGATAAAGTTTCGATCCTGAGTCTAGATTCGGGACCGGACCGAAACCTTATCGGTCCGGTTCGGGTTCCGGGGCTCGGGTTTTTTTTTTTAAAAAAAATTGAATTTCCAATATTAAAATTGACATTCTCGGACACATTACCACAAAATTTGAACGTTGAAATCTATTGTATATCGCGAGATATTTTGCTTTGAAAAGGAAAAAAACGTAAGAATTTGGGGGAAAGTGAAATTGATTGGCAAGACGGACGTTTTTTGAGAAATCGGCTGCTCCAAATCGCTTTGGCAGTTTGTCCGGCCCCGTCTCGAAAAATACGCGAAATCAAAAAAAAATCTGAGCGCAGAGTTATGACCATTTAAAGTTTCACCAATTTACAACTAATTAGGGTTGGGTGAAATTTGGAGAAATTTGGTGGTTGTGAGGTATTACCGAGTATTTTATCGGGTTATCGGTCCGGCTCTTTATCGGTCCGGGTAATTTTTTAGTACTCGTATCCGGACCGTTAACTTTTCGATCCGAGTATTGGTCCGGGTTTACCGGTCCGATTCTCGGATAATTACCGGGAGTATCCGGACCGCTAACAGCCCAGGGCTTATGATTATAGAAAACCTATAACTTTATTTTTTTAACGCCATAACAAAAATCCAACTAATATGATTGTAGATAACGATTGGGAAAAAATTAAAGTTTATTGTATTTCTAGAGAAATTTTTTCAAGCAACAAAATAATTTTTCGGTATATATTATCCTACTATTTCAACATATGTTATTTTATATAGCTATAATATTTTTACTGCTTAGAGAATATATGAAAAACTCAGCTTATAAGACAGCTATGAAAAAATATTTATGAAAATAAAAAAATATTTTATTTCTATTCCCATATTTATATTATTGGTGTTGTCTTAAATCCGACTTTTAAAATAGACGATTGTAAATCACTTATTGAAAATATTTATAACTGTATATAAGTACTACCACATCCAACTCCCAAAAATTTAAATGTCCCACCACCTATTGAAATTGAACAAACGAAAGAAAAAGTGTTGTCTAGCATAGAAGACGAATGCAAAAAAAGTATATAGGTATTACCAACAAGAAAGTGCTAGCAACCAACCGGCTTCCATACCATCTTCTTGTTCTTCAACACAACCTCTAAAAAGACATGTTTCTGCGGCTAGTATTGAAAGTCTCAGAAATAGAATGTGCGATGGTAACACTACTAACCAAATTAGCGAGTTTGATGTTTTTGTTTTGCAGGGTACTTTACCGTACCAATCAGTTGTCAATGAAGAAGGAAATGAAAACTTGTTGAAATACTAGAGGGGGGAATGAGAAGACATTTCGACACTTTCAATGATGGCCCGAGATGTTTTGAACATTCAAGTGTCATCAACGGCGTCTGAAAGTACTTTTTCTGCCGGCAGAAATCAAATAGGAGAGCACAGACACTCATTAGTCTGAGACAACTTGGAGATTGTAGTACTATTCAGAGATTGGATAAGAGCGGAGCGGAGAATGTGCGGTCAACCAGAGATCAACGAAGAAGAAGACGAAAACTACAACATCTATAATCTTATCTGAAGGTATGAGTAGCGATGTGGATCAATTTGACCAACAAATATCAATTCCAACCGAAGAACCACACGACATTGTGAAGAAACTAGAAAGAGTGTTTTCAAATTGATAATTTATTTAATTACAATTTTACTATATCATTTGCAACTTTTGAACAACACCACAAAGTTATAATTTTGACAATTGTATATGTATTACCAAAATCATTCTTGGGATGTTTTTATACACTATTTTGTTCAATTATTGAGTTGTTTGTATATTTAATATATGTTATTTTTAAAAATTAAGTACAAAAAAAATGAAAATCCCAACTCCGACCCGATCCCGGCCCGCCCCGCGAGGCCCGATTTCTTTCCCAGACGGGACGGGACATCGGCCAAGCCCGATAGTCCCGCCCCACCCCGGCCCATTGGCCACCCCTAAATCCAAAGCATGCTTTTATCTCCTTTGGTGTCAAGAAAATAAGAAACAAGATCCAGTGATACGTCAAAGTTCAAACCTTGGGATCAGCTCACTGATTCCATCGACACTTTTGCTTTAACGTCATTCAAAATTGTCTCACAAGAGACCGACCAATCCCAATTCCCATTCAAATAGATTCCTTGTACTTTCAGAGTTTCAGACAACATTTCAGCCTTTTGTCTTCTCAATATCCTAGTAGAGCCAAAGCCTAGATTCTTCATGTGCTTTTCCCCCCTTTTTTTCTTCACTTTACTTGCAGTACAAATATTCCCACTCCTTTTTCTCCATCACATATGAAAATGGGAAATGCAAAAGAAAATAAAAAGAGGAAAGACAATGGGGTCCTCATGCCATTAACTCAAGAGATAAAGGGAAAACTGAAAGATTTGTCTAAATTTTCCTTTAAGAAAAAGGTGAAAATGTTGGCAAAAACTTCTATTATTCACACCGCATTATGTACACAATCTCTGTGCTATACAATCATAGGCTGAATATTAGACCAAAAAACAAACCTTGGACTTGTTTAAATTCTGGCAGTCACAACATCCCAGATTTTATGCCACTACAAAGCAGAAAGGGGAAACATAAGTCAAGGTTGAAAACAGAAGAAATAGAGCCTCTTACATCAGTCACTAACTGCATAAATTTTCCATGTTAATAAGAAATGTTTAGATTAGTTTTCAACAAGAACAACAACATACCCAGTATAATCCCATTAGGTGGGATATGAGGAGGGTAGAATGTACGCATATCTTACCCGTAGAGAAGTTGTTTCTGATATACCCTCTGCTCAAAAATGTTTATATTCGTTTTGATGTCAGTAAACAACGAATTGTAAACTTTATGATCTAGGTGTACCTTCATTGACCTTAATCTCCAAAAGTTCCTCAATGGGTTGGCGGCATATAGGGCACTTATTTGATTGATGCCTCAGTTCTTTGGCGCACTCGCTGCACAAACACTGCAAAATTGAAATACCAGATTAACGGGCATCAAAGAGGAAAGAAATTGAGAATATAAGAGAGGTCACAACTTCAAAACCAGAGAACTGCTGGAAAACTGTACTCACTTCATTCTGTTGCTTTCCAATGTTAGCTCTTTTTCATTTTGCATTTAATGTAAGGGCAATTTAAAAAGTTCCTACAGGAACTCAAAGTAGAGATGAAATGATATACTAACAAAGAAATCTCAAAACTACATACATAGCTTCAGGAGGACATTGATACAGTCAGCATCTACCTTTCAGTTCCTTTGGTTCTAAAAACACTCGATATATCTTTTCCACTTATTGTGAATGTCTAATGATCATGAAACGTGAAGTCTCTTTATTTTCCTTCTACTGAGAGGAGGGGGGGGGGGGGGGGGTTGGACATTGTTTATCCCTCCCTCCCACTTATGCCACATAATGTATCAAAAAAGAAAGTTTTTAACGAATTATTATCCTTGAATTATTTACCATTCTAAACATATTAGCCTATTAGTAGTGAAATTCCTTTTAAGTTTTTTCAACGAGAAATAAACGAAGATGTAACATCTTCTGAAACTTGATCAAGAAACATTTGGTAGTGAATTGACCCCTCTAGAATTATCTGGCCCTTATGCCCAAATCCAGCTCTGGAGGTCAATATATTCCGCAATGTCAACCTCCAATAAAGATTGGATTCCAGTATTTTACTGGGAGTACCAAGTCTGCCAAATGGCAACAATATTTATTGATTTGTTGTTATTAAGTATCGAAGAAAGATCTATAACCTAAGAGATTCATACCAAATTTGTTGCCTCCTTCCTCGCCATCTTATACAGTTCTCTATTCGTCCACTTCTTCACCTCATCATTGCTTTCTACCAATTTGGCATACGCCTTCGCTTTCACCTTCTCTTGAACTACACCATTCAACCACCGGTCCCCCGCCTACACGGCCACCCCTTGAGACCCCAAACACTTCTCTAGCTACCTCTCGAATGAAACTGGCCGTCATGTACCACATACCGGTCGCATCCCCACTACTCCCCCAAGCCCTATTGGCCATCAACCTCTCCCCCATCTCCTTTGCACTAGTCATGGTCAAACTCCCCCATTTGATTTTTAACCTGTCATCCACAACCCTCTTCTTCTCTATCCTGATTTCCAAATCCATCACCAAAAACTTATGTCGGGTTGTAAGATCCTCCCTCGAGTCTATTATTCAAGGGAATTGAGAGATTGATGACGATGTCACATCGTATTGAGACATGGTGGATGAAATGAAGGCTCGCATCTGGAGTTTTGTGCGACAAAAAAGTGCCACCAAAACTTATTTAGTTCGTCAACTTAAATGTTGAATAAAAAGGCAAGTTTTATAGGGCGGTGGTTAGACCAACTATGTTGTATGGGGCGGAGTGTTAGTCAGTCAAGACTTCGCATATCCAAAAGATGAAAGTTGCGGAGATAGGATGCTGAGATAGATGTGTGGGCATACAAGGAGAGATATGATTATAAATGATGATATCCGGGACAGAGTGGGGGTAGCCTCGGTGGAGGATAAGATGCGGGAAGCGAGGTTGAGATGGTTCGGGCATGTGCAGAGGAGAGACAAATGGCCCAGTGCGGAGGTCAAGTGTGACAGATTGGCTATGGACGGGTTCAGAAGGGGTAGAGGTAGGCCGAAGAAGTATTGGGGAGAAGTGATTAAAGTGGATATGGCGCATGTGCAACTTAATGAGGACATGACCTTAGATAGGGGGTTGTGGAGGACACGGATTATGGAAGAAGGATAGTAAGTAGTCGAGCGTAGTCCTACTTACGCTCACAAAATGATAGTTGTAGTGTTATTACTGTAAGCCCGATTAGTTCATCACACTTATAGGCGCAGTATTGCTTTATAGTCCCTGTAGTTTGATTTCTGCTGCTATGTGTTTCCTAGTGTACTTTGTTTATATTTTTTATCTGTGTTAACTACTGTGTTCTTTTGTCAGAATGCGCTAACATGGTGTATTCGATTTTGGTATTAGCATGTTCATACAACTTTAATTTTTTATCTCTGACTGTTTCTCTTGCTTTGTAATGCTTGCTTGATTGTGATTATGCTTTGTCTTGAGTCGAGGGTCTCCTAGAAACAGCCGCTCTACCTACCAAGGTTGAGGTAAGGTATGTGTACACTCTACCCAGACCCCACGTTGTGGGATTTCACTGTGTATGTGTATGTTGTTGTTGTTGTACTAAATGCAAGACAACAATGAGTGAATGTGCTTTGGTGCATACCAGAGATTTCAGAAATGGCCATGTATTTGTTTTTTTAGATAAAGGTAACTGAGAAATGGCCATGTATTCTAAAAGTCTTCTATGTTATCAATATCCACTAAAACCTATAGCTCATAGTATGCCCCTGTAAACTATATCAGGAGAAGAACCTTCAGTTTTTCCTTTTTTTTTTTTTCTTTTTAAGAGGAACAGCTTTACACGAGCATAAAATCCAATGCTAATTCTCAACAGGTTATTGATAAAAGTACGGGCCAAATAATATGTAGTAGATTCTCAAAACTTTAACATATATTTTTACCTTGAGATATTGAAGAAGTAAAACAACTGTCAAAGTTAATGATCATACCATATGTCTACACGGCAAAACTGCCGTGTCTTTCGGCTCAGTCATGCAAATTACGCATTCTTTTCCTGTCTCCTCATCATTGACGTTAGTTTCATCTGAATTGTTGATCCCATAAATCTCTCGCAACTCATAGCGAGCTCCTTCAACCCATAAAATCTGCTTGATCACCTTAACTTGAAAATGGTCCTCATTATTCTTCACTAGCACAGCTTCAGTTATCTGTGAATGGGGAGACTTATCCAGTGATTGCCCATCATACTTCTCATCCCTTGGTGTAGATTGCAGACATGACTCTGCTGATATAACAAGCGGGAAAATTTCTTCTCCTTCGGTTGGCTTTGATAGGTCATTGACGTCAAAAAAGCCCAGGTCAATTCCAGTTCCTGAAGGCTGGCAAAACTTTTGGCCTAGTCCTTTTTTAAATGGTGCTTGAACAGGCTTGATTTCAGGATATACTGGACTGAATTTGCAGTTGGCCCCTTCCTTAGCAAAGTAGAAAATGGTGATACTGCAGTCAAAGAACAAAAGAAAACAAACGAATCTTATTATTTCTTTTTGTCTAATAAATGCTAATCCACGAAACATCAAACCACTCCTCTTACTAGAGGTACCGAGCTTCCCAAGTTGGATGTCACTTCGAGTGCCAACCTAGGATAGCATAGCCTCAGCACCACTAATATAAGTAAGAAGAAGCAATCATTGGAACCAAGAAACTAAGAGAGCATATTCTATAAATATTAAGTTAAAAGGTTTATGAAAATTAAGGCAAAATAACCATTATCCACCGAGTTTCGAACCGTATGCCACTCCTTCGGAATTTTTGGGTTATTAAAAAACATATGGCAGCAAAATGCTTGAGAACAATGATATTATATGCAGGTACATTGAACAAGTTACCCAAACCTCTATCTGAAATAGTCATGCAAAATGCAAATTGAGCAGTTTTACAGGAGAGGGATCTATAATCAGTTCTGCCAGACTCAATGAATTGATTCTTCACGGAAAAATAAACAATTTACTCATTTATATCGCAGAAAGCACCATCAATAACAAGCAAAAAGAAAAAAAGAGAAATTTCAGGAACTTCATTCCCCCTATAAACCTTGAAGAGATAACCATAAGTCTACTTTTCCATTGACATGCTATTCGTGGCTCGAAAAAATTAGTCAGCTAAAAGGTCAGAGAGATCTGACCCTTAAAAACTACTTATTACGTATTTGTTTCGCGCAATATGCTGAGGGCTTAGTACTGGGTATCGTGGATTCCATCGAGCTTCTCATAGAAATACAAAAATAATGTGCCAGATTGATCTTTTGGTGGGAGATGCGACTTCATTCCCCTATAAACCTTGAAGAGATAGCCAAAAGGCTACTTTTCCATTGACATGCTATTCGTGACTCCAAAAGGTCAGAGAGATCTGGCCCTTAAAAAACTAAGTACTTTTAAGTATTCGCGCAATATGCTGAGGGCTTACTATTGGGTATCGTGGGTTCCATTGAGCTTCTCATAGAAATACAAAAAACGCACCAGATTGATCTTTTGGTGGGAGATGCTCTTTATTTTAGACAATGAACGCATTCCGTTACTACCAACCCAAACAAATACAGCCTCGTTGAGATATACAGTTTATAATTAATCAGAATAGAATAAGCATGTTGCCATCCAGGCATCTGATCTTTAAAGAAGTGGCTGATCCAGAAGAACTGCCTAATGGAACATCTATCTTTTGTGGGGTTTGTCCCTGAAACAAGGGCTTCTAAAAGACGAAGGAAACAATGGTTTTCTTATACAATAAAGCAGCACGTCTTACAAATTTCTTGATGAGAGTACTTCTTGCAAAATTGAGTCAGATGTTTTTATGTGGTGCTAACGATTTAATAACTATATTTCTAGCCCCAACATATTTCAGTTTATGCTCCTACCTATTATCTGGATATACCAAGAAAGATATACGGTCTAATGAGGCTACTTTAAAATATTTACTCATGGGTGGGGCAAGCTCTTCTATTCTGGTTCATGGTTTCTCTTGGCTATATGGTTCATCCGGGGGGAGATTGAGCTTCACATAATCTCTTTAGATTACATAAAACCAACCATATTCTTCGTAGTCTAACTTGCTTCATACAAAAGAAACTAATGAAATAAGCCTTACCAAAAGAAACTAAGAAAAAGAAATTGAGTTGATATAACCTCAGATAGTCAAGAAGAATATTGCAAATGCCACAATTCCTAATTAAATTAGTTTTTCATTTTATTGTCTTTTGTATTCCTTTCAATCTAGTCTTCATCAAGGATTATTTTTGCTGCACTTCTTCAAATTCGAGTAAAGAATAGCTGGTTGGGAAGAGACCTAAATGACCCTGACAGAAAGCACTAAATACCACTAACAAGATGCAATACAAGTCTGATATTTTCCCATTGACCATTTTAACAACGAAATTTCAACTTGACAACAAAAAAAACAGTTAACTTTTTAATAATCAAAGACCAGTCTATATTCATAGGTGTCTAATATTTTTTTTATTTTTTTATTGAATTTTTACATAACACTCCAACTTATTATGTATATTTGTTGACTTGGCACTGAGAAAAGGCATAGAAGTTCAACTAGTCTAAAATATCCTTAGATAAACTGAAGTTCGAGAGAAGTTTGGTATAGAAAAATCTCTGTTATTTGATTTGTTCCAATCAAATCAAGATTATTTGGAGCTAGGAACTCAGAGGATACATACTATCTCCCAGAAATCCACTTCCATGTAATAATTGGCAATATCGATGTACTAGTTCATTCCTTGGTAAAGCAAAAAAGGCTAGCAAGATGAATGTAGCCATTCAAGATGACACTATCTCCCTGCCGACATAGTAAATAATAGATTCCAATCTGTTGCATCAAAACCACCTAAATTAGAAAGCTTGATGATCTGTATTCCCTATTCCCCCAGTATTGAGTAAGCGAGATACATACTATTAAGAGGAAATAATAGAGTGAATGTCGGCCTAGGATTATTTTCGAAGGAAATAGCCCAAGACTTGACCAAGAGTTCAGCTCAACGAGGCTCATCAAATTAGATAAGTTATTACTGGGGAGACCATGACCTAAGAAATTTTATCTTCGGATGTTATTGGCAAACCTTCAATGCATTCTCATGTAGCTTAACATTTTAGACAAAACAATGAAACGGCCTCCTCACAAATAACTCATAATATTTTCCATTAAACTTCTATCAAGCCTTGGAGTCAGGACTCTCACCACAACTACTACAATATCATTTCATTGATCGAATAAAACGAAAGAATTTGTGTCTAAATACCTCTCAGTTAAAATCTTAAATAACCAGTTGATACAAACCAATCACACAAGGAATTCCCCAAAAGTGCATATACTGCAAGTTCCCATACAACGTTAAGGAAGTCCAATAGTTAATTCTAACATTACAACTAATCATGTATTTGCATATAAAAGCAAGAAATGAAATTGTTTACCCGATCCTAAGAGAGAATAGATGACTCAACATCACATATATTCCAGATTGCAGGAATTTGGCATTTAATTCCATGTTATTCTTTTCAGACACGTAGGACAGATACTTGACTAGCAGTTGACTTTTCCCCCACAATCCAAAACTGTCAGGCTTAACACATTTCATCGACACGATAAAATCTTTCTATCCCTGAATTCTAAGTTCACATAATAGAACCAAAAAAAAATTATTACTATCAAAAGATAACAATTTTCTTGATAACTATGGTGTTCGGGCCGGCTCTCGCACAACTCGACTAATTCCACGAGATACCTGCAACAACACCAAGTAACTCCGTCCACCAATACTAGAAATTATCAAGGGATCATAATTCTAATTGATACCACAACAATCCATCAAAACAAGTTCACAACAGCCAATTTAGAAACAAACTACATAGCTCAATTGCATACTAATTAATTAAATAAATGAAAAATCACATCAAAGCAAAAGAATATGAATAAGGAGCAAGGAGAAACATGATCAAGTACCTTCCATCAACAAGTGCATCAAAAGTAAAAGAAACCAAATGGAAATCCTTATTAAGCTCATCAACTTGAACCTTTATAGTATCCTTATGAACATTAACATCATTCTTAATCTTCTTTGCATTTTGGTGATCCACATACCGCACATCCGGCAACGGCGGTGGCGGAGGCCGAAACCCACCCCATCCGTTATGACCGTGAGGATGATAATGATTTTGATAAACTACAGGCCTAGTACCATAACTTGACTGACTAAAATTAAATTGGTAATAATTACTTGGGCCCACGTTGTGGGGTGGGGGTAGTAAAGGGTAAGGGTTCCGTGAGGGAGGTGGTGTTGGAGGATAGGAGTAGGTTGGGTGGGGTGGTGGTAGTGGCGGCGGCGGAGGGTGGTGGTGATGATTTTGTTGTCTTTTACTGAATGAAATTCCCATTTTTAATTTTGCTTAGAGAAGAAGCAACAGCAAAACAGAATAAATAAAATTTGGACGAGAAATATGGGACCCACGCGGGAGGTTTTGTATTAAATAAATGTTTAAACGAAAGAGATTAGGAAGTTTATTTTAAAAGTTGAGTTTTACCAAACTTTTATTTCTCGTTTTACGCTGTTTTTGTTAAAAGAAAAAAATAGTTTAATTTTTCAAAGTCAATGTTTGAAACTAAAAGTATATCTTCGACATTTCACCTTTTTATAATAAAAATGCGTTGTCTTATTAAAATACAGTTGTATAATTAAGACTTTTGTCTAAACAACACAAAGGAATATCTAAATAGGAAAAAGTAGGCATGAAACTTATTCACTGTCAAAGATATAGCTAATCTTATTTATGAATTTCTCTAACGATGATTACTGGCAAAGTTTTTCTAAAAGCCAAAATTTTAGGTCCATCTCAACTTAATATACTTCAGTCCATCTTATATTACTGATTATTTGTCAGACCTAAAACAAATGTTCTACCTATAAGGTGGGAATAAAGTTTGTGAATAAAGAGTTTTATGCTCCTCAGACTCCACGTTGTGGATTTCACTGGATTGTTGTTATTGTTATTATATTTTTTTTCCTATTTTGTGTTGGTCTTTAATTTTGGTCATTCAAGAAAAATATTTTTTTCTCGAAGCATAAATTTATATTTTTGCATATTAATATTTTGTAAACTATGCCAAATTGTTGAAAGAACTTATGCCCATAAGACATAAGCTCAATTTTGAAGGACAAGATCTTAAAATAAAAGAGAGTCTCTTGTGCGCAGCGTGTTATTGGTCTAATCTTTGAAATCAATTGAGTCACCGTTATTTACCTTGTCAGATAAGGGTGTGGAACTCCTAGGACAGGAGATTCCACCTTTTGGAGCTATTTCGAAGGACAACATTTAAGACCAGCCATTTAGAGAACAAACAGTGAATCTGTCCAGTTGGACCTTTTCAGGGCCCGTTTTATTAAATAGCACTATTCATTGTTTATTACTCGGTTTAGCTTATGTTAAAAGTATATTCCAACAAATAGCCAACTCCATCCTTCATGCAAACACACACAAAAAAATGGACTCCTTACTTCCTATCTCCATTAAAATTACAACAAAAATGAAAAAAAAAATGATATTGACTCCTCACTCGTCTTATCTCCTTTCTCCCTCAGAATATCTACCTTTCACCCTTTCTTTGATTCAGTGCATATTTAAATTAATATTATAATAATATTCTATTAATATTTAAGTACTATATTGCACTTTAAATTCTATTATGTATTTGTAATTTTTATTTACATATTTTATATTTCACTATTATTTTAGTAATTTTTATTTATATTATTTGACTATGTCTATTTTGGTAATTTTACATTCAAAAGCAATTTTGATCAACGCATGAATTAATAACAATCAATTTTACATTATTACATTCAAACATAAATCAATTATTATCAAAATCAATTATGTCAAAATCAATGATATCCATCGCAAACCAAACACATCAAAATATTTTTCTAAGGTAGCTTTCATTTACAAGTCCAGATCAAAAGAGTAAGATTTGGACAAAAAGAATCTCGTGCTAGATAGGGGAAATTCAGTTGGTTGGCATAGCAAAGAAAATTGAACCCTTTCATAGATAACCATCAAATGCCTTCTCAAATCCAATGGTTATTGCAAAATTTTATATTCATCAACTGCTGATATAGACTCATCAAATTCAATTAAAGAGTAATTTGCCCTCGTAACAAATAAATTTTCGCGGTATAAATTTATATTTTTATATCATAATATCTACAAATTATGTCCTACTTGATTTCATTTTTTAAAAGAACAAAAGAAGGATTAGAATTGGGCCTACTTGAACCGAATCTAAGTGCAACTTTGTACCAGAAAAGTTGTAAAGTGCTACTATTATTATACACTATTGTTCAATTTCACAGGTTAATGTGTAAATGCAAGTGAGGTGATCGAATTTTCGTTTTTTTTTGGGTTACATATAATACAATATATTTTTTTCCAGGTAATACAGACAACTTGAATTGACCTAATTTAATGCAAGTCAGATATGTTCATGTCATAAATTAGGACAGGAAGAAACCCGTGAAGCTTTCCTTTCAAAAAAAAGTTTCCCTCCTCACTTCAATCAATTTTTAGAAAACTTTTTGAGTCACAGGTTTTGGATTTCCATATTCCTACTACAACTGTTGAGGGGTTGGTTTAATTAGTGAGAAAGATATTCCAAATGGACATGGATATGATATTATGGCGTATGGTTGTTACATAATTGATCTAATACTTATGTATCTTGCATATTAAAGAAGAATCACTCTCTATTTCTTATGTAAGATTATGAAATGTATCACGAGATTATTTCCATGTCATTTCCTTCCTAGTTGTTAGCTCGGACCAATCAAGGGTGAAAAATTACAACCATCTTTATTATCATCCTTGGTGATTGCACAAAGGAGATGATAAAATATGGGCATGCAGCAAGTTGATTATCAGCTAATAATTTGAGACCCAAAAGGACATGAACTTGGATGCTTAGACCATCCAACAAGTTTTTCCTCTGAAAGCAAGACAGAGACTAGACCTCTATATAATAACAAAAGGACAGAATGAAGTACGGGAAAGTGGGAAACCATTAGTATATGAGTGAGGGTGTCATGTGGCCATTGTATGTAGGCCAATATGACTTCCTATGAAGGAAAAATTTGCAACAATCATCTTCATCATGTGGTTATAAGTGCAACATCATGATCTACAAATCCAAAAACCAAATTCTATACTCTCATATTGCAGCCTCATATAATTCTTTCCTCGCACCAAAAAAAACTTCCATTTTCTCTGTTCTTTCTTTCTGTGATCATGGAAGATAACAACACTAGAATTGAACCAAGTCCAGTTGGATGGAAGAGTAACAATAGCCATAGCCATCATCATTTGGAATCTCAAAGTCATAAAATCTGTTAGTGTTAGGTTCTGTGTCCTAACATTTTCCGTAACATGTCTCTTTTTGGTGTTAAGTAAAAACAGGAAAATGTCATCCCAAAATGTCGTGACATCTGGGAGGACATTTCTGGCAAAAGTTTTGCCTATCTTCACGAGCGGTCTGAGAAGATTTTATCACGTGAATGTTTGGGCAGTTAGGAGCTAAGGAAACACGATAGTACTTGACAAGACCAAGTCGAGAGTGCATAGCGAAGGAGCATTCTCAGGAAGACAAAGTCAAATCTGGTGAGAGTTTTAAGGCTGAAGAACAGCTCCAACCAACCCCATTTCTGCTCAACCTCCACCGAGAATCAAGGAGCATCTCGGGTGAACTCTTCACTATAAATAGAGGGTTCACTCGAGGTTTAATCATCCGGTTTTGCGAACAAAAATCGGATCTGAGGCGTCTCAAATATTGCCTCAACATACATTTGGATCGAGCACTGTTTTGTGATTACACTTGTTCAAAATTACGAATTGCTTTCTTAGATCTATAAGTGTTCTTTCAACTCAAAGCAATTGTAATAGAGTGTTTTTCACTTCTATTTTAGATAGATTTTTCAGGCTTAGAAGTTAGGACTTAACTTCTTTTAATCCCTTTGTTTTACTGATTACTATTCATTTTCAAGGATTTGTAAGATTGTATAATTTTTATCTGATAAATTTTTGGTCATGAGACCACTATAAGTTATATACAATTATATAACTTATGAAAAACAATCTTTGGTGTCCTTGATTTATTTCACGCATCTCAAACTCGCTTTTAGTTCTGCGTTTTTGTTAATGTTCGATTCGTGTCACGAACATTTTGGGAACATTCCCATCATCTTTAAGTTTACCTCTTCTTTCTTTGAAATTATTCATTCCATAGTTTAAGTGCGACAATTCCTTTCAAGTGGTATCGAGCCACACTGACATAATAAGTGCTCTATCCTTTTACTTAACTATGGATCGGGTAATCCAAATATTGGTAGACTTCTATTTTAGATGGATCAAACTATCCTTATTGGAAGATTCGCTGCGATCTCACATCAAATCCATTGATGTTAGAGCATGGAGATCTATTACTAATGGATACATCGCTCTATCTTCCATGGACGAGGAAGGCGACATTTTGGTCAAGCCCGAGGCGAATGGACTTTTGAAGAAACTAATAGTGCGAGCTTGGCGAAAAGGCACTAAATGCTATTTTCGGATGGGTTGATCTTTACATGTTCAAACTCATTCAAAATTGCTCTCTTGCGACGATCTTGGGATACTTTACAAACTCATTGTGAAGGTAGTTCAAGTGTTCGAAATGACGAAGCTTCGCGTGCTCGTGAGTAAGTATGAGCGTTTAAGGATGGAGGAATCGGAGGATATTAAAACCTATTTTGAAAAGTTGATTGATATCTCTAATGAATGTCAAGTTCTTGGTTCTCCATTGACCAACAATCAACTTGTTGAAAAAGCCGCCGATCTCTTCCGAAAAGTTCAACATTAAGATTTGTGCGATTGAAGAAGCCTGCCACAACTGATGGACCTACATACTTTAATGAGCATTCTCAAAACATATGAGATGAACATGGAAAACCAAAGGTCTTTATACAAAGGCAAGGATGTTGCCGCAAGCAAAATCCTTAGAGGCGGAAGTCGATGAAGAGGATGAAACACTTGAAGAAATTGGGGATGGTGTCAACGTTGCTCTCCTTACTCGTAGGTTCAATACGATGTTAAGAAGATTCAACGAAGATAAGAATAAATCTAAAGAGCACCAAAACCAAGGACTCGATCCACGAATTACCAAGAATTTTCCCAACGCAAAAAAGGCAATCAACTTAGGAGGATAAATTCGGCCGAACCGAGTTCGATCCTGACTCGACAAAGATTCAATGTCATGCCTGCTCGGGATGGGGTCATTATGCCAACGAGTGTGCAAACACTTTAAGAAAGGTTGGCAAAAGTCTATGGATTTCCCTAAGTGATGATGAAGGTGAAGGGGAAGAGAATACTGAAATAGAGTCACAAGCAACGCCGCTGTTTTTGAACATTCTGTCGGATGATGAAGGTTTAGTGATCGTGATACACTAAATGTCATGACATTTCGAACATCACCGTAACATCTGAATCTGACAGCAATGAGCAATGTATGAGTTTTTAATTCTTCAAATGTCAATTGCTTCTGTGGTTTTATTTCAAAAAATGATTCTAAACCTAAGACTCAAGAAGACTCTAAGGATGATATGATTAAGGAATTGCAAGCCGCTGCGAGGACTTAATCATTGAATCTAATCAACTTGAATCAAAGGTGAAAACTCTAACTCGTGAGAATGCAGATTTGATAAGTACCATTACCCGATTGGAAGTGACTCTTACCAAAAAGATCTTGAATTCGGAAGATAAGTGCAAAGTTGGATCCGCCAAGCAACCTTCAAAAGCTTAACACAGGCACCTCCAAATTAGATGAAATCCTTAGTGTTAGTCAACCTCACTGTACTGGTTTGGGGTACAAGAATCCTATCAATACATTATGTTCCAACTTGTTTGTTAAAAATGGGGAAATGAACAGTAGGAAGGGTAGCAACTATGTGTGCAATTATTGTAATAAATCTGGACATTTAAAACCTTTTGCTTTAAGTTACTAAAACTCGGAAAGAAAAGGTCTTCCGAGAATCTTGTCAAGAACTTCGCAGACACTCAAGAGACTACTCTATCTACAAAAATCGTAAGGTAACAAAAAGGTTTGGGTTCATCAAGAAAACAAGTTGTAATGTAGCCATAACCGCATCTAAGGACCAATATCTCGGATCGTGGTACTTTGTGATGTTGTTCATTCATATACGACAGAACAAAAGCATCTAAAGAACTACTGAAGCTCTAAATGGAGGAAATGTTACATATGGAGGAGGTGAAAGAGTAAGATAATAGGAAGAGGCTGTAATGTCCCGGAATTCCAAAGATTGAATAATGTCTTGCGTTGATGGTGCGATGGCTAACCTAATTAGTATAAGCCAACCGTGTGATGACAACTTAGAGGTAAGTTTCGATAAACGTCGTATGCGATGGTGATGAAACTAACAAACGATAATGACAGTCTGAGAACAAGTGATAATTGTTATCTTGTCGAGAACATAAAGTATGTAATAGTGTTAGGACTGATGACACAACATTGTGGCATCAAAAACTAGGACATGTCAATTATCGCAACCTTAGAAAATTGATATCTTATGAGGCGGTAAAAGGCATTCCTAAACTAAGTCCTATGAGTGAAACCGTGGTGTGTGAAGATTGTCTCAAAGGTAAGCAAACCCGTGTCCTTCACAAAGTTGTTCAGATTGATGGACATTTCTCGTGCGTCTCATTGCTTTCAACTTTTACATATGGATCTTATGGGTCCAATCGAGGTAGATAGCCTAGGAGCGTGAGGTACTCGCTTTGTGATTGTAGATGACTTTTCAAGATACTCTTGGATATTCTTTTTGAAAGAAAAGTCTCAAACGTTTGACATGTTTAGAATATTGTACTCTAGAATTAGAAATCTATATCATTCCTCTATTTTTCGGATAAGATCTGATCATGGAAAGGAGTTTGAAAATAATCAATTTTCTACATTTGTGAGAAAAAGGTATTTTCCATGAATTTTCTGCTCCCAAAACCCCAACAAAATGGTGTAATGAGAGGAAGAATAGAACCTTACAAGAAATGGCTAGAGTCATGCTAAGTTCTAAAAAGCATCAAACGTTTTTGGGCAGAAGCCCTAAACACTGCAAGTCACATCTCTAATAGAGTCTATCTTAGACCAGGAACAAAAATGACACCCTATGAGATCTTGAATGGAAAGAAACCAAATCTGCGTTACTTTCATGTTTTTGGGTGTGTATGCTATGTTCTAAATGATAGAGATAATCGAGCAAAATTTGACTCTAAGAGTGATAAGGGAATTTTCATAGGCTATTCTCAAAATAGTCGTACTTCAGAGTGTACAATCTTCGAACCAAATCCGTACAAGAATCTGTTAACATTGTGTTTGATGATAATGCAGATTATGCAGGAAATACACCAGTAACAGATGCTGTCGTTACAATACAGGAGGGGCAGACCACAGAAAATGCAGATGTTACACCAAATGTCACAACATCTGCGAACACTATGTAGAAGATGAGAACAGATGAGGATTACGGCTGAACCGTGATTCAAGACGCAGGATCCTTCATCCGTAATCGAAGAAACCATCCCTGAGCAGGTAATAGGAGAAGTATTCGAAGGAATAAAAACAAGGAGAAAAGAGCCAAAAAATTACCGAGACATGGTGAAGTATGCGTGTATGTCCACCATACATCACAAGGTAAGTCAATCGTGCTATGTTTCTACTTTGGAACCTAAAAACATTAATGAAGCACTAAAAGACAGTTGGTGGATACAAGCCGTACAGAAGAACTAGAGCAGTTCACGAAATGAGGTTTGGGATCTAGTTCTCGCACGATAAGACTAATGTAATAGGAACTAAATGGATCTTTAAGAATAAATCGTAGTGCAGGCGTTATTAGAAATAAAGCTAGACTAGTGGCTCAAGGATACTCTCAAGTCGAAGGTATCGACTATGATGAAACCTTTGCTCGATGGCTAGAATTGAATCAATTAGATTATTACTTGCCATAGCTTGTTGTTTAAAGATAACTCTTCACCAAATGGATGTGAAAGGTGCCTTTTGAGCGGATATATTGATAAGGAGATATATGTTGAACAACCCAAAGGATTTGAAGATCCCCACCATCCACAACATGTATACAAGTTAAAAAGGCCTTGTATGGACTAAAACAAGCTCGCGTGCATGGTATGGTCGTTTAACTCAATTTCTTCTTGAATTTGGCTTCCAACGTGGTGTAGGTGATTGTACTTTATTTATAAAACACCATGGATCAGATATGGTTATCGCCAAATCTATGTAGATGACATAGTTTTGGTTCGACTTCAATGTCTCATCTTAAGACTTTTGTCGGCTATGTCCTCAACATTCGAAATGAGCATGATAGGGAACTAACTTTTTCTTAGGCTTGCGGATAAAACAGAATGAGGAGGGTATCTTCATTTCACAAAGCAAATATGCCAAGAACACGGTTAAAAATTTGGATTGAGAACGCCAAACACATGAAGACTCAGATGGGATCAACCTGACTATATCCAAGATGATGTTGGGAGAATGTTGACTGACTTTATACGAGATCTATGATAGGTAGTCTTTTGTATCTCACCGCGAGTCGTCGGATCTTATGTTTAGTGTTTGTGTGTGCACGATTCCAAGCATGCCCTAAAATTTTCCACTTAAATCTTTGTCAAACGTGTCATAAGATATATTCAAACACGTGAGTTGAATTTGGTATTCCAAAGACACTAATTCTAATCTAATAGGATATAGTGACTCGGATTGAAATTTGGAGATGTGGAAGATAGAAAAAGTACTAGTGGAGGATGTTTTTATCTTGGCAATAACTTAGTTTCTGATACGATCGTAAACAAAATTGTGTCTCACTCTCATTCTTTGAATCTGAATATGTAGCGAGGAGTTGTTGCTCTCAATTAATATGGCTAAGACACATGTTAGACGATTATGGTGTTTCAAAAATATCTTAGTTTTGTCTTGTGATAATATGAGTGCCATCAATATATCTAAAAATCCGGTTCAAGACTCTGCGTACAAAACATATAGATATAAGACATCACTTTCTTGAGACTTGGTTGAAAACATTAGTTAGAATCGATTATGTTGACACTTCTCATCAACTAGCTGATATTTTTACAAAAGCTTTAGATCATGAGAGGTTTTCAAACTTGAAAAACTCTCTCGGTCTCTGCTCAATATAAAAATCAACACTGCTGGGGTGTGTTATCCGAAATGTCCCTGACATTTGTGGTAACATTCATCCAGTGTAAAATCTGGAACTGCTTCTTTTCGGTAAATGTTAATGTTGTTTTGTGTTTCTAACGGGTCATGACTTCTCAAAGGAACACCTTTTTTAAAATAATACCGTTCTCTGCGATGATATAAAAATCATAAAAAGGGAGTATCAAAGAATAAGGCAAAGCCTTAAATTCCTCGGCAATTGTAAAATGTTGGGCAAAACCCACAAAATTGATACCGTTCCTATTCTATAGGAGTATCAACATACACAAAATTGATACCGTTCCTATTCTATAGGAGTATCAACATACTTATAATTTATATCGAGATAGACACAAGATCTTATCTATGTGGACTCAATATACATTGTTCCACCAATTTAGAGACAAAACTCTATAAAGTGTCTTGTTTAGTTCTGAAGCTGCATTCTATGAGAAAATGACTCCCGTGTTACACAAAATGTGCTAACATTTCTGACAACACTCAGATTTCCAGATTTTTTGTCGATTAATGTGAGTTGGTTTTTGTTGAAAAATTTCTCTTGGTTTTGATGTCTATTTTGAAACAAACTCTAAACCTTAGGAACTAGTCTTTGTATAGAATTTAAACACTTATGTAGATAGTTTTTGCCAAGTGTATAAATACCCATTCACTAGAATACTAATTCTCACTTCCAAAGAAAATTCCTCCAAGAAACAACAACAAAAAAAAAAAAAAAAAAAAAAAGGGGCGGGAACAAAATTTTAGCTCATTACCCACAATGAACCCCTCGCACAACACATCTCCCTCACAAACCTCTCCCATTCTCGTAAACCCCAAAAACCCTAACTTCTCCTTCTCTTCTTCACCCTTCTCTCCAATGGATGTCTCACCCATGTCACCAAAAATGTCACCATCAGTCCCAGAACACTCTCCTATGAGCACAAGTCCACCATTGTGCACAGATTTGGTGATAAGTGCCTTCCAAGAACCTCTAGAAATCGCCTATCCAGGGGAGACAAATAATCCTATCAACCTAGAGGAAACCCCGGATGTGTCTGTCCTACCGAAGAGGACAAATCAAGCAGCCTTTCCCACTCGGAGATCGGTCCGAAACTTTGAGAAGGCCTTTGGCAGTGGTGAATCTCCCACCAAAAGGAATAAGTCAGCGACTCCTCCCTCTACAAGCTCCAGTTTGTCGATTGAAGACTCGGTTGAGTCCCAATCTGAATCTTACGCCTTCCTTCACAACCGCGAGAATCCGGTGAGGAAGATGAGATTCAGACGACACCCCTCTGAAGAAGTTTTATTTCAAGAAATCTGGTCAGACTTCAGGGGAAACAAAATCATCATCAACCCCTCAAGATGTCACAGGAAATGTTATGACATCTTCTGAATCATCTTCAGATTCCAGTATCCGAGGTCTAACAAGCAGTAGCTCTGAACCTGCATCTGAGGTAACCTCTTTCTCTCGAGTTTTTAACGACAATCACTCAAAACATTGGTCTTGGTTGGCGGTCGAGCCATTCGAGCAGAAGGTATTGGACATTGCGTCTTGTAGTAGTCACGGCGGTGGATTTCTTCACTTCAAGAAATCTACTAGACTCGATAAATAACAAATGTCCTTATGTAGACAAGGTAGTGAAGTTATTTTATGCAAATCTAAGCAAAATAGAAACCCAGTCGAAAAACTTTGGGAAAGTGTTTATATAACAAATTTTATGACTTCACACCACTACAATTAATCAATGTTTGAATAGAGTAAATGATGATGAGAGGCGAGCGGGAAGTGATAAATGATAGGGATGAAGTGATTTCATATCTCACCGGTGGAGTGGTGAAGAAATGGGTTTCAAGGTGTCCAACATCCAGACTCACTGCCTTATTTGTTGTTTTGCACAAGTTAATGATACACAATTGGTTGTGTTCTTTGAACAAATCAATTGTAACAATTGAACAAGCATTGTTCCTATACAAAATAGGAAAAGGTTTAAGTGTTGATATAGGAAAAACAATCTTTCAACAGTTGTAAATATGGCGAGAAAAGGACACGGTATCATCCTCCCTTTCCTCATTGATCTTTAAGTACTAACCTCGAGGATTTCAAGCCTAGCAGGATCGCTCTGGAAAGAACTCGAAGTATCGTCGTTAATCGGGCGATCACGAAAAGCAAAAGCGAGTCATTGATCTCCGTGGACGAATACGGTGGAAGTGCTAGTGTTACGAAATGTCCCGACATCTCGATGCGTCTCACGATCGTCTTAACAAGCTTGGTGGTGCAAGAGATTGCAAAACTCAATGCGGATCGCGAGTGGACCAGTGCAGGTAGCCACGGTGGAAGCTAGGAACGTTACTATTTTTGCTTTCTTCCCAAAGGGGAGATGGAGTGCAGTCGGGGAAGCGACAGCGGTGAATGCTCAAGCAGAGGATCTTGATGCAGGGGGAGATGAAACCAGAAGACATCTGGAAATGAAATAGCTCTGAAGTTGTGTTGCTGTGTTTAGGCTGCTGAGTAGCAGTTGTTGAATACTTTTATTTGTGGACTGTAGTTATTTGGGTTGACAATTTGAGACATTTTAATTCTGTTTATATATTGCTGTTTATTCTATACTGTTTATGTGTATATTGATGGTTTCAGTGCATTAATCTTTTAGATGTATACTCGCATTTGCATCATACTCTGATTCGAGTAACTTACTGGCACATAGTGTATATATCGTGCTTTATAACTGTTGCAGGTTGAAGGTTGAGATATTTGCCTGTGATAAAATCATTAAACTATTTAGTTTTGTGAAGAAAGGCAAAAAGGGGGAGATTGTTAGTGTTAGGTTCTGTGTCCTAACATTTTCCGTAACATGTCTCTTTTTGGTGTTAAGTAAAAACAGGAAAATGTCATCCCAAAATGTCGTGACATCTGGGAGGACATTTCTGGCAAAAGTTTTGCCTATCTTCACGGAGCAGATTCTGAAGCTGAGAAGATTTTATCACGTGAATGTTTGGCTTGGTTAGGAGCTAAGGGAAACACGATAGTACTTGACAAGACCAAGTCCAAGGAGAGTGCATAACGGAAGGAGCATTCTCAGGAAGACAAAGTCAAATCTGGTGAGAGTTTTAAGGCTGAAGAACAGCTCCAACCAACCCCATTTCTGCTCAACCTCCACCGAGAATCAAGGAGCATCTCGGGTGAACTCTTCACTATAAATAGAGGGTTCACTCCAAGGTTTAATCATCCAGTTTTTGCAGAACAAAAATCAGATCTGAGACGTCTCAAATATTGCCTCAAACATACATTTGGATCGAGCGGCTTTGTTTTGTGATTACACTTGTTCAAAATTACGAATTGCTTTCTTAGATCTATAAGTGTTCTTTCAACTCAAAGCAATTGTAATAGAGTGTTTTTCACTTCTATTTTAGATAGATTTTTCAGGCTTAGAAGTTAGGACTTAACTTCTTTTAATCCCTTTTGTTTTACGGATTACTATTCATTTTCAAGGGATTTGTAAGATTGTATAATTTTTATACAATAAATTTTTGGTCATGAGACCACTATAAGTTATATACAATTATATAACTTATGAAAAACAATCTTTGGTGTCCTTGATTTATTTCATTGATCTCAAACTCGCTTTTAGTTCTGCGTTTTTGTTAATGTTAGGTTCGTCACGTAACATTTTTGGGAACATTCTCATCGTCTTTAAGTTTCATACTGTTTCTGCTTTGAAATTATTCATTCCATAGTTTAAGTGCGACAATTCCTTTCAAAATCCACCGGCACAATGATCACATGCTCCCTTCGACATCCATTCTCTTGATAATCATTCCCATCATAATTGTAATCTTGCTTATTGCAATAGCTCTTCTTGTTGTGATGCTTAAGCGCATACAATCTGCAAAACACAATGGGGTTAGTTCAAAAAGCAAAAATGTCATCAACAATAGCAATTGTATGTTCATTGCTCACAACACCATCAACATCCATTCCAGCCCAGGTAAGAAGAACTCAAACTTTATACCATTCAGAACTTTTCTATGAATTCAAATGAACCAAGTATTTTTTACACTGAGCGTAGTGATGTATGTGACAAAATCACTAAATTTTAACATATATTCTAATCTAAACCCATAATTGCAAAAGTACATTCGGTTCAGTTGTAGGAACATAAAAGTTGAACTCGTCTAATTTAAATGAAGTCTGACTGTGTTTACATGCTGGCAAATGAACTTCTTTAAATACACATGTTTACATAATGGCAAATATTTCAAGATTAAGTATCAATCAAAGTACAAATGCATTTGTAACCAATATTGTTCAAATATGGAACCCCTCCCCCCAACACACACAATTTGTTGTTTTCTTGATTTTTGTTTTTGTTTTTTTGTGTATATGATGATAATGTGGGGCAGAAGTAAAGGGTGGATGTCTGCATGGACATGGAGGAAGTTCAGAGCGGATGCCAAAATCTAAATTGAGAGGAGTTCAAGTATTTACATACAAGCAGCTGGAGATGTGCACTAACACATTTAGTGAGGCAAATGTAATTGGAAATGGAGGTTATGGGGTTGTCTACAGAGGAGTCCTCACTGATGGAACTGTAGCTGCATTTAAAGTTCTGCAGAGGGAAGGCAAGCAATGGGAACGTTCATTTAGATTAGAGGTCTGTCACCACTTCATTTTTTTGTCTTCACTTTTTCCAATTCACACATTAATACAAGTAGTTTTTCATTTGTCTCTTTGTTTATTAATTGTGATTTATGTGTGTGCGGGGTGGAGGCAGGTGCAAAACTATCCTAACTTTAGCTCATACCTTATATATGTTAAATAAGTAACTTAAGTATGTATAAATAATTTATCAAAAATTTAGTAGTAACTTTTTTTAAAGAATCTAGAAATTCAAAAATTTAAAATTCTAACTCAACCTCTACTCTACTCTACTCTACTCTACTCTGTGTATGCGGGTGGGTATGGGGGTGGAGTGAGGGTGGGGGAATTGTTACTTGTAAGAATTGTTGATTTAAGAGGTTCGTGTGCTAAATTTTAAAGGTGTAGATTTAAAGTTCTTTGAAGATCATTAAAGGGTGAAATTTTTATTCGAAATGGTGTTGACTTCTTTCCTTCTTTATTTTAAAATGGCCAAATCCCTCAAAAGAGAAAAGAAAAAGGCCCTATGATAACATGCAAACCATGATACACATGTGATGGTACTTTGGCAGCTTCCTGAGTAATTAAAGCATTTCAGGAATGTCAATTGTCAAGCCATCAGAACCATGTTTCTCAGGGCCACTGTCTAAATATCACAAGATTGCAAACAGCAAAAATAGTAAGATGGAATTTTATGATTAATTACAAACACGAGTTTAGACTATAAAAGGGGATTACCATTTTAGTTTTCTCATTCATGTTGCCTCAAACTTTAATCTTAATTCTTTTTCATATAACATTGGACTGAGACATGAGTAAAATGTAGCTACATTCATTTAGCGGACCCCAACTTACTTGTTGTCCTCTAATTTGGCAGGTGGATTTATTAAGTCGGTTACACTCTCCTTACTTGGTTGAACTTCTTGGTTACTGCGCTGACCAACATCACAGGCTCCTAGTTTTTGAATATATGCCTAATGGTTCACTCCAACACCATCTCCACAGCCAACATAAACAATCCAAAAACTCATTAAATTGGGGAGTTAGGTTGAGAATAGCCCTTGATTGTGCTAGAGCCTTGGAGTACCTGCATGAGCACACAACCCCATCAGTCATCCACAGAGACTTCAAGTGCAGTAATGTTCTACTTGATCAAGATTTCAGAGCTAAGGTGACTGATTTTGCGCTAGCTAAAATTGGCTCAGTCAAATTGAACGGTCTGATCTCAACGCGAGTATTAGGGACCACAGGATATTTGGCCCCAGAGTGAGTATAGTACTCCAATCATCTGTCAATTACATAACCGTGGTTGCTCAATGAATGAGAAAATTACAAGACAATCTTGCACATGGGGAGGCTTCAGTTCCTGTCTTAGCACATTGTCCCTTTCTGTTATTTCTTCAAGACTTACAGCTAACACTAACTTATTTTCCTAAAATCTAAATCCACTTATTGTGGTCCTCCACAGTTCAGTTGTTCCAATCTACAGATAACGCAGTCTTTAGATTTTGTGACCATTAACCAACTTGATTTCTCAAAACAGGTATGCTTCAACTGGCAAACTTACAACAAAATCAGATGTATACAGCTATGGTGTGGTTCTTCTAGAGCTATTGACAGGCCGTGTACCAATCGATACAAAGCGGCCTCCTGGAGAACATGTTCTTGTGTCATGGGTCAGTAACTAATTATCCTACACAAATCCATGCATTACACTGTTAATGTTATTAGCGAGTTGTAGCAAGTAATATGCATTAGACGATTACCTGTAATTATCTTTTAAGTGATCTGATAGTGTAACAGTTTGTTTATACTGTCAATGTATAAAGTTAAACTATAGTATTATCAACAATGAAACTATTACAGTAAAAATTCAGGCGTTTAAATGAAACAATGACTAAATCCATTTCCTCTGTTATTTTAGGCTCTTCCAAGATTAACAAACAGAGAAAACGTAGTTGAAATGGTAGATCCAACATTGGAACGCCAGTACACCAAGAATGATCTAATCCAGGTGATATGTTACATGTATTTATCCTCACTGTTGTAATGCTACATATGAAAGCAAAATCTAATGATATACATTTCTTTACTACTGTGTTTGTAAAACAGGTAGCTGCTATAGCAGCAATGTGTGTGCAAACAGAAGCAGATTATCGTCCGTTAATGACGGATGTTGTGCAATCCTTAGTACCTCTTGTAAAGACTTATTCTTCTGCATGTCCTTCCAATTCCTTCAGATGTAACCAAACTGTGAGCCCCAGGTCTTAGGAGCTACTACTATTCAGAAGCTTAAGTTGAGGTTCTCAACATTCCGCATCTCATTTCCACAAAGTCATTTGATCACATATTGAACAATAACAATCTGTAACATATTTTTAAAGCAACAACGCTTATGTATGTATTCAAGTAGTAGCACCCTTGCTTCATTGCCTAGTGAATGATTATAACAATTTAACGCAGTGGATAGAACTTAATGAAGCTTAGTTTCTATCGACTAAAACTCAACATCATAAAAGCTCTGTATTACAATGACAAACGCTGCATAACTACTTCAATATTTTGTTATCAATATAGCAATCTCGTGAATAGAATGTGAAATAAGCATGAAAATTAACACGTTTCTTGATTTAGAGTATAATAAAATAAAATAAAAACTGTAGCCGGTAAGAGTTGAGGGGAGGACAGCACTGTTATACACTGTTTGACCATGACCGCAACAAATAATACAACGAGTAGACCTTCATAAAAATAGGCAAGACAAAAGAACATAGTACTATGGTCAGGAAATCCGGAAATAGTTCATTATTGTAGTACTACTAGTTAATCCAGGGTGTACATGTAGGGATGTCAATGGGGCGGGGCGGGGGCGGGGGAGGGGTATCCCATACCCGTACCCACCACCTAAAACACATCTCCATCCCCGCCCCACCACCCATCACGGGTAGTAATTCCTCCACCCGTCCCCGCCCCATTTACTTCACGCGGATACCCATTTACCCGGCGGGTACCCATTAATAAAATGCTCAAATAATGTCTAGCAATTGTTTTAGTCACCAAAATGAAAGTTATATAAGAAAAAGGAAAAAAAAGGAACCTTTCCACCATGGTGTATCGAATATGAAGTCTAAAACCTTGCCAAAATATTATGAATATTAAAAAACAGTAAAGATGAAAATATTTAACAAAAAAAAGGAGAACAAAGAGAATGAGAAAAAGAAACGTGGTGCATATGTGTTTAACAAGCAGGACACGGTGCGGGTTAGCTCAAGTCACATTTTAAATCAAGAAAGGGCCAAATAAATTCGTAAATAGCCTAATTAAACTAATAGATGATACGGATATGGACGGTGCGGGTACGGTCGGTGTGGGTACGGTGCGGGTAGCGGGGCTGGGCGGGTGTGGGGCGGGTCTTATATGAAATCCACCCCCGCCCCACTACCCATGGCGGGTAGCACTTTTGATACCCATACCCGCCCCACCACCCACCAAACCATCCCCATACCCGCCCCAATTGGAGCGGGTGCGGAGCGGTACCCGCATTTACCCGCCCCACTGACATCCCTATGTACATGTACATGAACACTGTAAAACAACTAACAACCATTTGGTAACTTTTGTAGAATTTTGTAACAAACGACAACTGGATTTACCCCTTATAGCAGTGGCAAGGAGAATATTAGAAGAGAAGGTATAATCATGTCATCTCTTTATCCCATATTCCCATTGTGACTATATTCTAAAATTAAACCAGACTGCATTATTGCTTTTGTTAGAATATAAATTTTAATAGTATCAGATACTAACTATGATTGTGATTTTCCTAATATTCAAAGTTCAAACTAGATAAACATTTATAATTTTAGATAGATAGACATCGAGCTCTGGCCATAGTTCTTTCACACAATCTGAAGAGATAATTTATTTATACTCCATTTAGCTATCTGACCATAGATTTTGAAGTTGAAATTTGAAACTTAAAAATTGTAAGTTTTGAGGTTCTTATTTTTTGAATTTGAAGTTATTTGGACATGCTTTATTTTGAATAAATTTGAAGTTTTGTGAATGGAAGTTCCAAAAACCTAAAAATTAGTCTAGATCGTTTTTTGGAATTTGAAAATATTTTAAAAACATATTTCTTCAAAATATATGATCAAACATATATTTGAAGATAAATTTTTAAAATCTGATTTAAAATTTATGGCCAAAACATTAGCTTAAGGTGTATGTCCTACCTCAGTGAGAGATTATATATTTGTTGGAGTTGGAAAAGAAAAAAGAAAAAATCAAATGCAGCATTACTGTAGGGACTCAATGATTGTAGAAGGTACACAAACAACTTTTTTTCATCCACAGAAAATCTACACCTTTCAATATGATTCCACTGATATATGCTAAAGTATATACGATTGGCTAGTGGTCTCGCATCTAATAATTCAGATAAATACAAATATTTACGCTATATTAATTTAAACTTTTAGATGATATCATAATTCTAGTTACTAGTCTAAATTTAAAAAATATATTAAAAATATAATTAAGTAAATAAATATATTTATTCTCTCTTAAAGTTATAATTGAAATTGTCTCACACTTCAACAAATGACTTGCTAAAGTAGTCAGGACCGTCTCAAACATTTTGAGGGCTATTCTAATTCGTAAAAGTGGGTCCTTAATTGGTTAAGACCTGTAAATTATGGGTCTTTATAATAAATTCTGATTAATACTACTTAATAAAAATGAAAAAATAGGCCCTAAATTTTTTCATTTTTCGGGGGATCCTGTGCGATAGCACACCTCGCACGGATTCAAAGACGGCTCTGAAAGTAGTCTTTTAGACTTTTTAGTACTCTCCTTTATCATTGCAAAAATAGCTTTGAGTTTACCTGCGTGGGTGTAAGGCAGTTAGTTCAGTGGCAGATTCCTAAAGCGAGTTCGAGCGCAGCATGATGTGGAGTTCATTTCTCCTGTGAGGATGACTCCTTTGTGCAGAGCAACCGTGTCTCTCACCTAGTGGCGTGAAGTCTGTGATTTATCTTCCTCCACCGTCTGCTGGGTCGGAGGATGAGCCCACAATGGCGAGGATTTCGTCTTTTGCTCCCAAAAATAGCTTTGAGTTTTGATTTTGATAGTCTGTGCTAACAATTATATCGTGTATGAATTTCATGCTTGCTTTTCAGCAACCACTATAGTGTCTCGTTATTGGGGATCGCATAGACAATGCACTAATTGGTTTCTTTCTGGAAAATAAATTTTGATAACTTTCCGAAAAGATTCTGATACCTTTAGAAACATTGGCATCTTCCAACTTCAAAGCAAAAAGATATTTATGTCTTTTCCAATCCATTCATTACTGAAATGAAGATGCTTTTGCTAGAAAAGTATTTAATTTTATATCTTTCATAATATTCTCTTTATACGTCTCCTATATAGGCATCTTTGTAATGGAGAAATTGAATTGTAAATTTTTATTTGTTTATAGTGTAACATGGATTAGGGTAGACCCTTTTGGTCCGATCTTTTCCCAGATACCACTCATAACGAAAGCTTAGTAAACTTCATAAAAAAAAATGAATACTAATAAATATTTATGGTAAATATCTAAGTGCTTGTTGGAGTAAAACCGATATGCAGTTTAAGAATTGAGGTGATTGTGAAGGAAAATGACTCAAAGAGTGAGAGAAATCATTTTCACTATTTTGGCAGAAATATTTTTCTTAAAAGAATTTTTTGATTCTATATCCACCATAATTATACATCATTAAATAGTACATAATATATGACATATATTTTAATTATGATAATGATGTACACGATTAATACACCTCCTCAGTCTGAGCGGAGGAGGCCGGACGCTAAGACTTGATCTGAAGTCGAGGAAGAGTTGTCTAGAAAGGCCTTTCGTGAATATATTTGCATACTGATATGAAAAAGACACGTGCAATACCTTAACATGACCGAGAGCAACCTTCTAACGAATAAAGTGGATATTCATCTCAATATGCTTGGTTCGCTGATGCTGAATCGGATTTTGAGATAAATATGGTAGATATGTTATCACAATACACCAAAGACGTCTTACGCAAGGGACACTGAAGCTCCAAAAGAAGGTTTCGAAGCCAACAGATCTCAGCAACAACATTAGCAACGCCTCTGTACTCTAATTCTGAACTCGAATGGGATAATTTGACTCGTCTCTTGGCAGACCAAGAAATTAGATTATCCCCTAAGAACACACAGTAGCCTGAGGTGAGCGTCGCATGTCCGGACAACCTGCCCAATCAGCATTCGTATATGATAACAATTTGGTCGATGCTGAAAGGTATAGATGTAATCCATAATCAAGTGTGCCCTGAACATATCGAATGATACGTTTAAGAGCAGTAAAATGAGGCTCTCTGGGGCATGCATAAATAAGCATACTTGCTAAACAAAATAAGCAATGTTAGGCCTGGTGAAAGTAAGATACTGAAGTGCACCTGCAAAGTTCCTGTACAGAGTGGGACTTGACACTATTTCACCATCAACAACACTAAGCTTAGATTTAGAGTCAACCAGAGTGGACATAATCTTGCAGTTCGCCATTTTAGCCATGTACACTATCTCTTCTGCATACTTGCGCTGACACAAAAACATAGTATCGGCAGAACGAGACATTGATTTCCTAAAAAATAGCTCAACTTCCCCAAATCAGTCATAGCAAATTCGATTTTAGCAATGTAATAATCTTATTTTCAATACATCAGACGTGGCAGTAAGAACAATATCATCCACATACAACAACAAAAAGGTAATGTTATTACCTCTATGAAAAATAAATAGAGAATTATCACACTTTCTGTATGAAAACTCAATCTGAATAATATATTGTGCAAAACTATCATACCACGCTCTAGGGGCCTATTTCAAACCATAAAGTGATTTACGGAGACGGCATACTGTGGGATGCTTGATGGACAAAACCAAGCGGTTGGTGCATGTAAACAGTTTTTTTTAATTCCCATGTAGAAACACATTTTTTACATCAAGCTGATGAATCGGTCAATGCTTACCCATAGCAATACTCAGGACTGTATAAATGGTAGCCGGTTTAACAACCGGACTGAATGTCTCACCACAATCAATGTCCTCCTACTGATTAGTACCATTAGCCACAAGCTTGGCCTTATATATCTCTAAGTCACCAATGTCTATGTACTTGTGACGAAAATATCACATGCATCGGATCACATTTATCCCCACCGATCGGGGAACCAAATCCCAAAGTATGATATTTTGTTAAGGCATTAATTTCCTCACAGATGGTTGCATTCCAATTGAGGTTTAGTTTGGCTAATTTTGAGCTTTTAGGAATTGGTGATATGGTTTGTGTAGACATGTTAAATTGAACTTTGGTAATATAGTTTGGGCCAGCAGGCAGTGAGCCTGGGTCACTGGATGGTGCAGTAGGGAGAATATTTGGGCCACCAGGCAGTGGGATTGCTGGCATATGTGACTTACAGGGATGAAGTATCGTCCAAAAAATTAAAAGCACTCAACACAGATTTAGACACTTGAGCAAACGAAAATTGGGTTTCATAAAAAATAACATGGCGACTAATTATAATTGTATTAGAAGATAAATCAAAACATTTGTAACCACGATGATTAGACGCAAAACCAAAAAATACACAAGCGGTAGACCTAGCTTGAAGTTTATTAATTGTAGTAAACGGAAAAAGTGGATAGCACAAGCACCCAAATACCATAAGATGAGAATACGATGGATCTTTATAGTAAAAAAAATTAAGTGGGGATTGACATGCTAAACCTTTGTTACGGAGAATGTTAAGGATGTATGTTGTCATTTGTAACACATGATGCCAAAAAGTTGGGAGTAATGAAGCATGGACTAGTAAGGTTCGGATAATATTTTTAATGGTACAATTTTTCCTTTTGGCCTTTGTCACGACCCGACCCCGGGCCGCGACTGGTGCCCTACCTGGGCACCATGTTCAGGTATACATCAGAGAATAGCAGCGGAACATACATGAACTTATAAAATAAAATAACGAGAAATTAAACCACAGGTTAGCCGATAAGGCTACCTTCCTGGACACATATACATATACATAACAAGTGATTACATCCCTTTCTTTTTACAAACCGACCACAACACGTGACTACGGACCTAAGAATTACAAGCTGCGGCGGGACGGGGCCGCCATACCCCGAATGTACATAAGTCTACCACATCGTGGAAGCCGTAAAAGACAAGCCTCCGGAGTGAAAGGGCTTCTTTCCAAAAAGCGAGAGATCCTAAGAGCGAGATCACCAACACGGGTACACAAAACTGCGGGCATTTAACGCGGCCCGAAGAAGTCGATCTAACAGTGCAGAATATGGAACGGAAATAAGGTACAACAATTAAAAAATATATGTATAAAAGCATGACAGGGGTAAGTGTAAAAGAAGTAAATACCTGAGCCTACCATGTCATTACCCCCTCGTGAACTTAATCGTACCTTATTATCTTTTTCCATTTCTCAATAACGTTATAGCCACTTTCTTACGTACATACTTAGGAAAAACATCAAGTTCATTACCATATAACCTTACTTATCTTTCATAACCTAATCCGGCCCTTTACGGAGGGACGCCTATACTACTGGCCAAATGGGACGCGATAAAATCACATAGTACGCCACAAGGTATCTTGTCCGCCCGTCTGGGACGCGATAATGTCCTATAGTCACGCCCGTAAAGGTATACTATCCGGCCCGTCTCGGGTCGATAATGCCTATAGTGCGCCCGTAAGGTATCTTGCGGCCCGTCTCGGGTCGATAATGTCATCTGATCTGCGTAAGGTATCTTGCGGCCCATCTTCGGGTCGATAATGTCATATAGTGCGCGTAAGGTATCTTGCGGCCCGTCTCGGGTCGATAATGTCATATAGTGCGCGTAAAGGTATCTTGCGGCCCGTCTTCGGGTCGATAATGTCATATAGTGCGCGTAAAGGTATCTTGCGGCCCGTCTGCGGGTCGATAATGTCATATAGTGCGCGTAAAGGTATCGCGGCCCGTCTGCGGGTCGATAATGTCATATAGTGCGCGTAAAGGTATCTTGCCTACCGTCTGGGCGATAATGTCATATAGTGCGCGTAAAGGTATCTCGCCTACCCGTCTGCGGGTAATGTCATATAAAATCCGGAAGTTAACCCAACGTACGCACTCTACTCCTTTAGAAAACTCTTTTCAAACAAAACTTCTCGGATACTAACAACCGTAGTATCAAGTCATCTCTACCTTTCAGGACAAGTCACACTACCTTTTAGAAATACAATTACCACTAAATCAAGTGACTTCTTACTTAAAACCTTAAGCAATTGGTACCTTTAAAACAATTTGTCCTTCTTTATTTCAAATCATTTCTTTGCTTACATTAGAAAACCATTCTCTTAACCTTCCATAAAGTTATTATAACCAACTTCCCATAAAGCCGTCATACTAACTTTATGCCTTAAACTAATTCATTCTTTTTATAACCAAGAGACTTATACTTTCAAATCAAATCACATAGCTTTCAAAATACTTCAAGTCTCTTAACTTTTAAGAAAACAAGTTTCAAAGTCTTAAAAACTTCATACGTAAACTCTTTTAAATTAAGTAACATATACTTTGGTGCGTTGTGAATAAGTTATACATATTTATAACGATCTTATTCAAGTAGCCATGATCTAGAAAATGTAATACAATTTTGTCTTATCTTAGCTTCATGCGGATGGAGAATTCTACTTGTTTTAACATAATTAATTGTCATTACATTTTCCTTTATTAACGTTGCGATGGCTTGTTCGTCACGTATTCTCATTTGTGCCGTAAAATTTGCCAAGTCAACTTGACTCAAAATACTTCCTAACGACTCTACCAACATCCCCATAAGACTTGGTAAGGACTTAGATTTCTTAGACGTAGCCTTTACATGAGTAAATCAACATAACTACCTCTTAACTTCTAAGAGTAGACGAAATCATGAAATACTACTACATGTATATTTCATACATAGAATCATGCCAAAGGAAGGAAGAGGTTCACATACCTCGCGACGATTATCGACAAGTAGCAAAATGCTCCAAAGTACTTCAATCTTGATAGCAAATCCATCCTTCAAGTAGGATACGCTATACTTAGTACTTCAACCTATAATGGTCACAATATGTCCATTAACCTCTCACTTCTGACGTAGAATTATTCTAAGTGCTAAGTCACTAATTCTACGGAAAATCGACAAAGACCTCCTTTGTTTCTACTTACTTTGCCACCTTTTCAAGGCGAATACAATAACCAAATGACCGATTGGCTCACCACAATCTATAAGGTAGTCCAATACAAATGAATAACAAACTATTACAACTACAAGTACAAATTCGGCCACCTTACTTTCAACAATACCAATTCTTATCAAATTTCCATTTCAATCCAAGTGGTTAGCAATACATGATATCAAGTCGCAATCGACTATAACTACTATAATCTTCAAGTCAACAACATGCGACGATTCTAATAAACGACTAAATTGTAATCCAACTTAACATGGTCTACATTACATTTCGGATTTTCAAGGCTACAATCAATCCATAATCCTTATAAACTTCAACACATGCACTTCATGCTAGCAACAAGTAAAGCTAACAACAATATAAATAATCTTGTAACACTTTCAAAAAAAAAACAAGATTATACCTCTACGAATCTTAATCCAATCTTCAAATCCGAAGTCTCTCCTTAGCAACTTAGAGACTCTTCAAGACACTTCAATCCGCTACTTGAGACCCTTAGAACAAAACCAACCAATCTCCTTCAAGCTTCCAAACAAAACCTAGAAAGACCACTAGGTTTTCGTTTTGCGACTAACCCGTAAACTATCTTTTTCCGAGATTTTTCTATTGAGATATGCTTACAATATCCTCAAGAACCTTGGTTTAAAATGTGGAGCTTAAAGAACAAGGGCAGAAATTTTTCTCCTTGCTCTCTCAAACAGAGAGCTAACCTAAGCGAACAAGAGTTCTTCAAATTTTCCTAAGTGTAAATGCCTTGTCTTGCTACTTAGGATGACTATAACACAACATGGAGGGTTAGGATTAGAACACTTGTGAGGTTTGGATGAGGTCTTATTAAATATCAAGAGTAGTGGTCCCATTGACCAAGTCAAATATGTCAAGCTCTTCAATGTTGCAAGACTTGTCTTCCTAACAAGGGTCAAATGACCCTTATGTCCATGATCAATTCGTCCAAGCTCACTTAAGGGGGGTGACACGTGTCGCCTCCCATTAAATCCAACAAAACGTTTTTCGACAAATCTCATAATTCCGATAAATTTTTACAAGCCTCAAATCTTAACACTTGTGAGTTCTTACGTACGTCCTTAAAACATGTCCTGTAAAATACGGGGTGTAACAGCCTTCCCATTTTGCGAGGACGTATGAGGACAAGAAAATCAAAAAGATATGCCATGAGTGTCACAAAATTCCCGAAATGGCCAATTATCATATTCCCTACCATTATCACATTGAATGTTTTTAATTTTTCGTTTAAATTGGGTACGGATGAAAGCTTTAAATTTTAAGAATGTCGAAAAATTGATATTTTTTAGACAAAGGAAATGTCCATAAAAAAATAGAATAATCATTCATAAATAAAACATAATAACGATGGCCCAGAAAATTTAAAACGGGAGATGTTCATAAATCACTATGAATTATGTCAAAAGACATCGACGTATTAGAAGTAGAGGCGACACACGATAATCTTACATGTTTTCTTAGAAGACAAGAAGGACAAATATGAGTATTACGCGTACTCTTACAATTAATGAAATTATTATTTTTAAGAGAAGAAATAATATACGACCCCGAGTGACCCAAACGGGCATGCCGCAAGGAAGGAGCAAAAGCGGAAAATGTGGAAGGTGTGGCTTGACTCGTGGAAATGACGGTGATGGTGATTGGATAAATTCTCCCCGACTATTACACCTCAATAGAGGTATTCCCATCTTGAAATCCGTTACAAAAAATCCAAAAGGGTAAAATTTAACCTAAACTCAATTATTAGTTGTGAATTTTTTGACAGACATCAAAATTTTAATTAAGTGAGGCGCATGAAGGACATTTTTTAGGACGAGGGGTGGATATGGGGGACAAATTTGTGTGACCATAATCACGAATTTGAATAATTTTCCCACATCGTGTATTAGACGTTTTCCATCTCAAGAATGATAGGGATGTGGTTCTTGATGTTAGAGACGGTAAGAGCAGGATGAAACGTGTTCTTTGAGATAGACATAATGAAAGAACAAGATGAGAATTTGGGATTAGGAAGAGAATTTGGGAAGATCCGAAATTTTTTAAAAGAAAAAAGTGTCGGAATCGCGGATTCCGATGGTGCTAGACGCTGGAAGTGTAGTTGGGAGAATGGAATTTCGCCTTAGACATCTGATACCATGAAAGAAATAATCCATTGATTATTTTCATTAATGAAGAGGTCTATATATACAATATACAATCTCTAAATATGGAAAATCATATTCCTACTATAATACTAATATTCTAATTACACTTGTACAAAAATTTTACAAAATATGGTAAGTAAACTAAATACACATAAGTTATCCGTGAGATACACAATTTTGGTTTCTATCAGATATTATGGAGGATCAGTTCATTTATTCAAAAGACACACTTTTCTGAAGAAAAAAAAGCTTCTATGATATCATCATCTTATATACATATACTGTGATAGTATCATGGAGAACTGTTTTAGTCCTTCAATGAGACACTCCCCAGTTCTCCTTGATACCATCATAATATATAAATATACAAAGATAATATAATGGAGAATTGCTTCAGCCCTTTTGTTAGTCCCCATGAACCATTATAATGTATAAATATACTACGATGATATCACGGGGGAAGAGTTTTGGGCGAGAGGGCACTCAGGTAAATATTTTTGGCCGGCTGGGTAGAAGCGATTACTTTAAGAGGGGCATGAGCGGGTAAATATTTTATATTTTAAGAGAATTTTGTGTTGTTTTCCCTAATTTTTATCCAGATTTAGTAGAGATAAGATGAATATTTAAGAATTGCATAAACAATATTATTAGTTTGTTATTACTTGATGTAATATACAATATTTGGGATAGATGTTGTGAAGGGGTCTTACAAACAGTATAATTGTGAAATTTTCCTTCAAAACGCCACTGAAACTTTGTTGTTTGGGCCTCCTTAGTCCTTACACAGGGGATGTATTTGGGCCTGCAGTCTAGAAGATAGGGCTGTTCAAAATCGAGCTGTTATTAATAGCCCAATCATAAAATTGACTTATTGATTTATTGATATTGAATTATCGGATTAGATATTGGAGAACGTATTAAAATTTTATAATTAACGGCTTATCGGTACAGTGACGGATTACTCAATTTGCTTATTGGGTAAAGCGTTAACCCATTAAGAATTTATCATATTTATATTTTTACCCCTAAACATATAAAATGTATATTATAAATCTAAAGCACTAAAGTCTAAACCTATAGCCCCAACGCCCCAGCCCCATTTTTTTTTTTGTTGTGAAGGCACGTGCATTCTTTCTTTCAGTGCGCCGTAAACGCCTCGACTAACGCAATAGCGCAAACCACGTCGCCCGCTTAAACCACACTTGGCAGCCAGGTGTGCGAGCTCCCCCAAGGCGGCGGGTGAGCATTCTGCGGGTTTTGAGCTGTCCCACACCACCCATGGCGTGAGATCCGCCTGCGCGAGCCATCAACCGATCAGGGCCGGATACGACCCCATTTTGTTCTTATGGAATGGTGCAAGTGCCTGGGAAGCAGTAGCCATATTGTTTGATGTTTTACACTTGACAACTAGTATAATATTTTCTTATTTCGCTAAGTGAATCAATGTATATATCTATTGGCTTAATACATAGTTTAACTCGAGCATTTGCGTTGTCACTTAATTTAACACAATGAGAAGTCCTTTTTTGTAAGGTGGGTAAATTTTATTAAAATAGTAGATACGGTGGAGGTATTATAAAATGATAGTTGTTACATAATCTAACCGATACACCGCTTGATAACCGTCCGATAATTGCTAACCCGATACCGAATCAATCGATATCTTATCGGGTAGTTAGCGGATCAATACATTTAAAAGTCGATAACCTATAAGTCGAACAATTAAGGGTAATAATCCGCCCAACCCGCCCGATAAGCAGCCCTACTAGAAAATGTAGTTCGCTTGTTTCCATATTAAAAAGGGGTAATGACACAATTAATCATCAGGTGAAACTATCAATGACTCAAGTTTCGCCAAAACATATTTTGTAGCCTAAACTAATCTCTAACTCATTTTCTAATCTCCTTTTTAATTTTTTGACAACGATTTGTCACTTATTTTTATCAAAATCTTAGTTATCTCTGTTTTTGTTATTTTGTTTGTTTCCTCTTAATTTTAATTTCTTTTTTTGTTTAATTTATCTTCTCTATTTTTTGTTCTTTCTTTATTTTTGTCTTTCTCTTCCTTTTGTAAAGACAAAATAATAATAAAATTATTAAATAAATATTTTAGATTAATAAAATATAAAAAATAATTATATAATTAGATTTCAACAAGAAATAGTATAAGAAACATACTAAAGTCACTAGCTTATTTTAAAAATTAAATTAATAGAAAAAATATTTTTATAACTTTTCCCTTTTGCAAACTAAAACAAAAGTTATATATATCTAAAGTATGACTCATTTTTTGTAATTATTTTTATAATTTGCTAAATATGATATAAAAATATCAAAATAAAGCTTAAGCTCTATTTGTTTATTTCTTTAATAATTTTTTATTGTATATTAAATAGAAGCGTGATAAAAGTGTTAATAAACTAAACATTTCTGATAAATTGAACCTTGCTAATATACTAAATATTTCGAAAAATTTGAACCTTCTCTAATAATGTAATAATTTATCAATGATACTCTTTTTTGTATAACTCAAACCACCAAAATTTAAAATCCTAATCTCTCTTCTTGCAACTCTTACATCACCTTACCACACATTCTCTTTATCTCTTTTTTCTTCCAGCATATGTATAGAAATTGTGGCCTATGAGACAACATTTCCGATGAGACAACATGTGTGGCCTTGTCGGCTCGCCTACTTTGGGCATATGTTATAGATGCAGCGTTATGCTGTCGAATTTTCTATTACCCTTATGTGTCAGTTGATTATATGACAAGTTAGTATATTGGCGTCCAATTAGGGTGTCGGGTCGCGGTCCGTCGGGTCGGGTCGTCACAGGTGGGGGGTAAGAAAAAAATCATATTTTAATTTTTTTTTTTATAAAAGTAACAAAAAATATGAATAGAAATTTGAGGAATATGGTAGGGCAATGGGGTGGGTGGAGAGGTAGGGGTTAGGGCGGGGGTAAGAAAAAAATTCATATTTTTTTTATAAAAATAACAAAAAATATGAAATAGAAATTTGAGGATGAGGTAGGGCAATGGGGTAGGGAGTAGAGGCGGGGGTAAGAATAAAATTCATTTTTTTTTATAAAAGTAACAACAAATATGAAATAGAAATTTGAGGATGGGGTAGGGCAATGAGGTGGGGGGAGGGGGTAGGGGCGGGGGGGGTATGAAAAAAATTCATATTTTTTATAAATTATTTATAAAATTAAAACAAAATATAAAATAGAAATTTGAGAATGTGATAGGTGGACGGGAGGGGGGGGGAGGGAGAGGGGGAGGGGGGTGTAAGAAAAAATTTCATATTTTCAATTATTTTTTATACAAGTAACAAAAAATATGAAATAGAAATTTGATGGGGTAGGGGTATGAGGTGTGGTGGGCGGTAGGGCGGGGGGTAGGTGTGGGTATTGCGGGGAGTAGGTTTGGACATATTTGAGTCATTGACTATCATATTGTCGTTACATTTCTTATGTACAGTACAATATACTATTATTTTTTGATAAAATGTTGCAATTAATTTTTTTTTTTAAATTATTAAATTGTAAAGATATACTAATTTTATTAAATTATTAAATTATATAGATCTATTCAAGCACATTGCAACGACCAAACATATATATATTCAAAGTGCATATGTACTTCCAATGTACTAGAAACTTCTAACATTATTTTCATCATAAAAACTTAAAAGATTTAACTTCTCACTCCATTACAAGAAGAAAGATATTTGACAACAATATTTTTTATTGTCATTTGTTAAAAATTGTTGTCAAAATTACTTTTCACAATAACAAAAAATGTTGCATTCCGTTTCAATAACCTTCGATGCGAAAAGTTTTCGCAACAACATATTAAATTTATTGCCACATACATTGTATAGCATCAATATATTAAATTTTTGTTGTCATTTACATTTTTTAGCTATAATATGTTTATTATTACTAAATTTTGATGTCAATTCTATAATTTATTCTATTGAATGCAGGTAAGTATGGGAAGAAAAAAAGACAATAGTGAATGAAACAGAATTGCATTTAGTTAAATTAGAAAGGAAAGATGAGAATGGTGACTTGTGAATTGTGATCAAACACGTTGAAAGGTCAAAGATTGAGATTGGACCCAAACAAAAAATGGTCTTAATAATGGATTCATATACGGTAGAAATCTAGAAGATAACTTCCTTATGTACTTTAATTCTCCATAGCAATTAAATGTGGAGATACCAAAGAGTGAGGTCAAAATATTCAACTTTCTAGAAACTCTAGTTGAGATTCAAATTAGTTCGTCGTTGACTTGGAGAGGTACCATATTTTGATTATTTTCATCCATTATCTCCACTATAAACCATGAAGCAATCTATGATGACTTTTGGTTTTGAAGACCAAAAGTTAGATATAATTTGGTAAATATTCATCTTTGGTCAATTTTCATATCAATTTTACATATATACTTTGTTGTATAATTATCTAATTTTTTTTTAAAAAAAAAGTAGTAGTATTATATGTTAAAATATTTTTAAGGTTATCTGAACATAAATCTGAAAAACGTAACAAAATCATGAAATTATACGACAAAAGTTAACTCAAATAGGTCTCCATTTCATTTTATGATGAGGAGATATTCTCTCCATATCTCAAACATCAGAAGGATTCAACTAGAACTTGCTCATTATATACAATATTATTGAGTATATTCATCTATTATTTGTCTTTAAAATAATTTATCGTCATTTTTTTTTTTTTTGGAATAACTAGTACTAGATCAAGAAATATGTGAAAAATGAATGACATGCAAATTACAGAAGATTTTTTTTCCACAAATGAACTAGTAAAACTAAAAACTCATAATTGCAGTTATTCAAGCAACATATAAAAGGTATTACGATCAAATTATGTTCAAAGTTCTCCACTTCCAAACTTAAGCTTATATGTCTGTTAGAAAGGTAGATATGTGTTGTAGTCGCCTTATTTGGTGAAATTTAAAAAAATAACTTGATGTTGCCCTTTTTGGTCCTAACAAAAACAACATTATATAATCGCCTTTTTGATATTAGTTAGTCGTCTTCTTTGAAGCGATTTGTTGTAGTGATCCAATACTTTTATTGTGAGTATTATGCTTGCTAGCTAGATAGTAGATACTATTAAAATGGTGTCATGAACAACTTTTTTCTATATATCTCCTCTTCCGCTTTGAAATAACGATCATCACTGAAAAAATCACGAGTTAATATTTTTGTTCTCACAATAACTTTGAAGTCTTTCATAAAATAATTAAATATTTATATTAAAAATATTTGTTTAAATAGTGTAATTATAAAACATGCCTCGGTATTTGTTTTCTTCTTCTTCTGAATTTGACATTAAAAGTATTTTTTGAAAAGATTAACTAAACATAATCTGCTTTTGAATTGGCTTAACTTTTTTTACAGAAGTACATTTTAAATAGTTGTTTTGACAACAACATTTCTCAAAATAAGCAATTTTTGACTGTTTGACCAAATAAACTTTAAGCTATATTATCATATATTTGAAACTTTACACTATTTTTTATTATATAAGTACTTATAATTTTTTTCTTAAATATGTAGTATATTTAAATCTTCCATAAAACAATAAAGAAATAGGTTATCTTTATGTACTTAATATACAAATCTTATAATTTAGTAGAAATACGTTAACTTTTAAAACTTATTTCAAAAGATGATGATTAACTAAGACCATGGAAGAAGATTACAGTCAAACACCTAATTAAAATCTTAAATCTTTTTTTTTTCAAATACTAAGAGAATATTGAGCAATGAGCAACCGGTGACACGCAATAAAATGTTTTATTCTGCTGAACATGTGGTAACTTGCAACCAAACTTTGCTGAGGGTGGCGGCTACTATTTTCATAACGGTGTACATATCATTAGAGAACAGTCATATTACTCACCATATTGCCAAATGATGCCATATATAAATTGGCCATTCAACCAACCTATCTATATACCTAAGTTTTCTCATGTTGAAAAGAAGCTAACTAGCTAAGATATAATGTACTCACTATTTTTTATAATATGATATTAATCTCCCTTAAAAAGTCTTCTTATTAATATCAAAGTATATATAGAGTACAATATTCATTCCTTATACAATAAGAATCCTAAGTCTATACAAAAGAGGAATCCTAGTCTTACCTTATACAATAGCACGAATGACGAGTATGTTTGCCTAAAGAACAAGAAACACAATTTTGGGCAAGCTTCCCATTACAAGTAATAAAATTATTGCCTCTAAGAAAATTAAAGACTAGAAGTCCTGGGTGACCAAGTCTATTATGCCATGTCGAAAAAAAAAATAGCCGCTAGAGAGACGGGAGAGCAAGATCTGGCAGCGAATGTGGATGTGAATGGATAGAGATCCCCCGTGCTATTGCATCTCGTAAGAGGTGTCCCCGTACGAAGATTCTTTACAGTGAAACCAAAAGGGTCAAAGTCAACAGAGACAGAATTATTACGAGTAAATTGGCGGACATAGATTAGGTTCTTAATCACGTGTGGGGCATATAAGGTATTTTTAAGGGAGAATGGTGGATGGGGAGGTTGTGTGTATGATGTACCATAACCTTTACTGGAATGTGTTATCCACTACCAACTGTAACATATTGAGGATGCTTTAAATCGCATACTGGGGAATAGTACACAGGTAGGTGATGTGAGATGTGGCTCGAGTCCATGTACGGTGTTGTCGAGGTTGTTGCATGTTGAGCCGAAAGCCCGATCCAACTCGATGGGTGTCGGCGGCGGAGAGGTTCTGGAACTGTACTGCACGAAGTGGGCTTGTTGTGGTCTTGGCCGGACCTAACAACCTGTAGTGGGAATAAGGGTTGAAGGATCGCTGCATGCTGGAATGGGCAGCGCCGCAACTCAGATCTTGAGCCGCGGCTGTCTGCGATCTTTGAGGAGCTCTGCATGGCCAGGTGTCTTTGTCCTCGCCGCCGCTTAGCACAGTGGGTTTCTTCAAGCAACAACTGTGAGCGAACTTTGTTAAAGCTGGGTAACGGATCCGCCTGTTGAATCATGGTGGCCAATGTATCATATTCGCCTTTAGGGAGGTCAACAATCAATTGTAACACCATTTTGGTGTCAGTAACAGGCGAGTCGACAACAGCAAGTTGATCCGTCAAGAGCTTTAACTGTTTGCAGTACTCAGTCACATTGAAAAAGTTTTCAAGACGTGTATTGTTAAATTGCTCCTCTAAATACACATCACATGTATGCTTGTTGTCTTGAAAAATTTCCTCCAAACGATTCCATAAGTCACTGGCTGTGGAGTCAGATTTCATGATAGTAAGAAGTAGATCCTGAGAAATACTACCATATATCCATTATTTGACGCCGGCGTCTAGATGACGCCAAGTAGAATCATCAACCTCTGAAGGACGCGGAATTGTGTCATCAATATGATCAAGCACGTTATAGAGACATGTATGATTACGAAACAGTTCAACCCAAGGATAATACTGATTGCTTTCTTGATCAAGACGGATGAAGATATGGTTCTTGATATTGGAAACAGTGAGAGCGGGATGAAAAGAGGGTGACGATTTGGTGGTGGGATTTGTGGAGGTAGAAGCGTCAACAACAGTGGGAGAATTCTGAGTATCCATTTAGAGAAGAGAGGAAGAAAAGAAAAATCAAGAATTTTTTTTGAAGAGAAGAAGGGAGCCGCGGCGCCGTGGGAAGGGGGTGGTGCCGGCGGCTGGGGAGGAAAATTTCTAGGGTTTTTGGAGTTTAGGCTCTTGATACCATGTAAGATGATATTAATCTCCCTTAGGAAGTCTTCTCATTAATATCAAAGTATATATAGAGTACAATATCCATCCCTTATACAATAGGAATCCTAAGTCTATACAAAAGATGAATCCTAGTCTTACCATAATTATATATACACAATATATGAAAATATTATAATTATGGGTAGAAATACAATTATTTCTATAATATACATGTTTACAATTTTAAATGTCAATTTAAGGGTGCTTTTCCGATATATATAAATGTTTTAAAAGAGCTTCGATTGAAGCTTTCAATCTGATTGAATTGAAGAAGAAGAAGAAGCTTCTCCAAGAGAGGAAGCTATTTTGTATTAAAAGCAGAATCAATGAATTAATTAATACATGTGTCTACCTATGCTATTTATAATTACCTAACTAATTATAATAACCACCTAACTAATTGTAACTAACTCTATTTAATTACAATAATGACCATCACAAATATACACTGCATTAGATATTGTACCATGTGCTGCTCTCTATGATACTCGGGTAGTCGGGTACACTTCTCTATTATCTCAATAGTTTTCTACAAAAAGTATTTTTCATACTTATTTTTTTATTTGATAAATAAAGAAAAAATATCTTTCTACGAGTATTTATATATAATCTAAGCAAATGCTATAAAGAATGAAAATAAAAAGGGTGGGAAGCGAGATAATTGAGGGGTGGGGTGTTAGGATAGGGTGGGAAACAATGAGCGTAAAACATTACTTATGGAATCTATCTTTATGCATGCATATATAGATCTTTAACATACAAACAAATTAGCAGAATTATTGCAAACGTTTATGCATATGCATACATGTTAGTAAAATAAGTTATTTTTTCTTTCTGAATGGTGTAATCTATTATATGTAAATACATTTTACTTTTATACATATACACATTTTTTTTTTGGTGTACCATCGTAGTTATGAGTCAATTAATTAAGAAGTCTCACCCGCATGAAATGAGCCACAGAAGAATAGTACGACCGCGCGCCATGGTCGCGAGTTCGATCCTGCATAAACCTTCTTGGTTGAAATACTCGCGCGTTGCCGCAGTGTCGGTGGCGGACGTGGTTTGCGGTATCGTCGGCCCAGTTTCTCATGCGACTTCGAAGAAGAGCGCTACCGCTGCCTTCACAAAAAAAAATAAAATAAAAATAATTAAGAAGTCTCAATTCGAACGTGGTTATATTAATTCCAAATAGATATGGACGACTTTAGCTTTTACGCCACTTAAATTTATATTATGATGAATTGTATACACTTATTCTAGAGGATTATACTCACCAGTATGCTTTTGCTCTTTTTTTTTTTTTTGCTTTTTCCTTGGAAAAATTAAACTTAAGAAACGTTATTGCTTACGTAGTTCATGAAGTCGATCTTATTAATTAATTGAAAATCATGTTTCAAACAACGTGTTGACTGCTTGAGCTGACATGACTTTAATTTGCTTTAAACATAATTACAAATTTAGCAAATTGTCAAATTTAAAGATATGTCCAAGGGATATCTTTTAACTATAATTCATAATCCTTATCAGTATACCAAATAATTAACAAACGTTCATAACATCTAATTAGAACCTCTTGCAAAGATGTTAACGAAATATCTCGTTGAAATCACCAATTATGAATAATGGGTTCATTTAATATAAGACCTAAATTAAATTAGATTTACAATAAAATTTTGATTCAGTAATATGGTATGACATTGACGGCTGTCAGTCATATGCTAGTCATTAATTTTGCTCGCAAGGAAGATTTAAGCACACTTGATTTCGAATTAATTTTTAAATTGAATAACTTCAATTTTTAAAATTTCAGTATTGAAGTCATTGTAGAGTTAAAATTATGACTTCAAATCCAATACTTATTAAATTTTTTGTAATTATTAACATATATATAATTATACTCAGAATCAAAAGTTATGAGTTCATATGAACCTACCACGGAAAGACTACGTACCTCCGCCCATGTCTGTAAGTTTATGGTATTACTTTATTTAAAATACATCATAGTGAATTAAGACAATCAATTTCTAGAATATTATTTTATTAAAAAAGTAAATAGGTTATATAAATAAATCATACCAAATAAAGGATATTTATTTTTTACATGGTATTTACAAGCTACCTCTAATATATATCCTCATTCTCAATCAAGTTTATTCATCCCATATTTTAATTCAAGCTTGGTAACATCAATTCCTCTCCTTTTCCAAGTCGTTTATTTTGGCATATTTAATTTCTAGTAATTTCTACGCAAAAATAAAATAAAGCACTAACTATGGACTAAAATTGCATTTTTTTGCCTTGTGAAAACTATTAAGCAGCCAAGGACCACTCCTTCCTCTCACTTTCCTATCTATCCTCACCAAATGAGGAAAATTTATTACAACCATTATTTTAATTATATAGTTTTATAAATACAATACATAATATGTTTAGTAAGTGAGAAATTGAAATCATTTCCTTTTAAATTCTTGAAGACCTCTTGGCAATTGGCGTGTCCCCACTTTATGACCATTCTAATGAAATCTCACATCATCACCCAACTAAGCATTTTCTTTATGAAGCTCTCTGCCAACTAGGATCCCCTTCTACCACGAAATATTATTGTTTGAAATTATAAAGGCTTATATATAAGCGTCACATATTAACTTTCCCTGTCCATATTCGTATGAGACATGGGTAAGCAAGAATCCTCAGTTCTTGGTTATGTTCTCTTTGTGTTCTTCTTCTCATGTCCCAAATCAGTGTTGGCACAACCACCAACTACTGGAAACGAGTTTCAATATGCAAAGCTTAGTCCCCCTTTAGCAATTATCATAATTGTTTTAATTGCAGCGCTTTTTTTTATGGCCGCTTTCTCTATTTACATACGACACTGTACACAGTCCTCTACCATGACCAGCAGTGTCCGCCGAGCTCTGTCCATGCGCCGCCGTGCTGCTGCGGCGCGTGGAATTGACGTGTCTGTTATTGAGACTTTTCCGACTTTTACTTATGCTGAAGTTAAGGATCACCAGATTGGTAAAGGAGCTTTGGAGTGTGCTGTTTGCTTGAACGAGTTTGAAGATGATGAAACGCTGCGTTTAATACCAAAGTGTGATCACGTGTTTCATCCTGAGTGTATTGATGCTTGGCTTCAATCACATGATACTTGCCCGGTTTGCCGAGCTAATCTTAACCCTCAACCCGGTGAACTGCCGGTTCAAGTTCCCCAGTTGATCCAAGCTGAACCGGCGACTGAGCAGCAAAACGACCAAGTTTCGATACACATAGCGAGTGACGAAGAACAAAGACAACAAGTATTACAACAACAACAAGAGGATGAAGGTTCTGTTATATCGAGAGTGAAGCGGAATTTAAGCTTCAACGTGCTGAACCGGATTCCCAAGCAAGAAGATGGCGGTTCGGTTAAACCGGGAGTAAAGAGAAACTTGAGTTTTAACGTGCCGGTTCGGGCACCAAGATCAATTTCCATAAAGCCAAGGATGTTAAGCAAGTTCAGATCACACTCGACCGGTCACTCACTAGTACTACCAGGTGAGAATTTGGACCGGTACACTCTAAGATTACCCGACGGAGTTCGTAAAGAGGTAATGAACCGGGCGTTACTGAACCGGGCTAAAAGCTTTGGAGGAACTTTACCAGGAGACGGTAGCTCAAGAAAGGGCTACCGAACCGGTGCCGGAGATGGAAGCAGCAGGGGTGGTAGGCCTAACAAAAGGATCGACCGGTATGAACCGGAAGCAAAATCGGACCGGTGGGTTTTCACTATTGCTCCACCATTCTTTTCTAGAGGCTCATCGATGAAGTCACCAAGAGTTGGAGCTGAAGCCGGCGAGGGTTCCACCTCGGGAAGTGTGAAATCCGCCGTCAAATTGCCGTCGTTTAAATGCTTGGAACCAAAAGGCGATGAAGCCTCTCGACCGCCGGTTTATTAAATCTTTAATTCCGGTTCGAAGTAAATCGTAATTATTTGGAGTCGGCAATGGTGTGAGGAAATGAAAAGACTTTTCGTGGGCTATAGGAAAAGGGAGCGTCATTTTCATGATAGGTTGGGCCCCCACCTTGAAAATTAAGGCCTTGACTTTTACGGCAAGGTATAATAGCCCAAAGTTGCCTTTTAAATATTTTTACTGGTTTTACTAGAAAGTAGAAACTAGGAAAACGTTTTTGTCTTATTTTTTGTTATATAAATAAAAATACCTTAAATTTTTTTTTTCGTTTTAAATATTTTGTGCATATCTAGAGTTGATGTAACCAAACAGTCATTTGTAATATGATTTTTTCCTTATTGGACAATGTCGTCCTCTTATGATGCAAGTATGTGCATTTCTTTTCTTGATTTCATTGTCTATTGCAATTTTGGCTTAATTTTAAAAAAAAATAAAAATAAGAGTCTCTGTTGTTCAAGATGATAGGTTTTGATATTGATTTCTTATTGTGGTTTGATAAGGTAAGACTGATTGAAATTCAAAAGAGGATTATGATTAGATACAATTAAGTGCTCGACGATAGTATTTTTGGTCTTAAAATTACTTTATTTTACTAGTAGAACTTAGAATAAACCTTTCCGTAACTTTATAATAATGGTGGTTTAGTCAGAGAAGACCTAGGACATTGATTTTGACAACTAAGTTGGTTTATAAGTTAACGTGGTGAAATATGCCTTGAATCCGGACATATTAGGTTTATATCATGTTTATGAATTTTTTTCCTTTTCTGTTTGAAAAATCTTTTTCTTTTCTGTTTGGAAAACCTTTTCTTAGTCTGTGTAAGAGGTACTCTATATAACCCTCATAGGTCATAACCTAATAAGCAATCTGAAATACAATCCACAGAAATCCCAAAAATTGTATTCTTCAAGATCAATAAAAAATTTCTCTCTTCTGCCCGTGGACGTAGCTAACACATTGTTAGTGAACCACGTTAAATCGTTTGTGTCTTTTACATTCATTATTATTCTTTCTTCTGTTTAATTACTTCCGCTATAACAAATTGGTATTAGAGCCGGATTTATTTGTTTGAAAGATGTCTGAAATGAATGTGAAAATCAACAAATTTACGGGGAGAAACAGTTTTAGTTTGTGGCAGATCAAGACGCGAGCCTTGTTAAAACAACAAGGACTTTGGGCGCCGCTTGCTAGGAAGCCGACATAACTCATTAACGCTGAGATGGCCGTTCTGGAAGAGAAGGTTCATTCAACAATTATGTTGAGCCTTGCTGATGATATTATCACTGAGGTCGCGGAGGAGGAAACCGCGCAGGGTCTATGGGTCAAGCTCGAGAGTCTTTATATGACGAAGTCCTTAACTAACAAGTTGCTTCTGAAGCAACGTCTGTTCAGTCTACGAATGCAAGAAGGTATGCTTCTTCGAGATAACTTAGATCAACTAAACACAATCTTGTTAGAGTTGCGTAATATTGATGTGAAAATTGAGGATGAGGATGCTGCATTGATTCTGTTAGTATCTTTACCATTATCGTACGAAAATTTCGTACAGTCGTTCATTGTTGGAAAAGATATTGTGTCTCTAGAGGAGGTGAGATCATCTCTCCATACTAGGGAGCTGAACCATAAGGCGGCTGGTACAGGTGCAGATAATCAGGCTGCAGGGTTAGTAGCCAGTGGAAGTCATGGACATAGAAATCCGGGGAGAAGAAGTTCAAGAAACCGTTTTCTAAAGGTCCAAAACCAAATGATGTCTGTAATTACTGTAAGGAGAAGGAACACTGAAATATGACTGTCCCAAGAAGAAGAGGCAACAGAATAATCCGACAGGTACTGCCGCTGTAGCAGATACCAACTCTGAAGATGATATTGATCTAGTTGCTAATGAGTACACGCAACACAATGATGTGTGGATCCTCGATTCAGCAACATCTTACCATATTTGTCCGCGCAGGGAGTGGTTTACAACCTATGAGCAAGTGGATGGTGGCAGTGTTTCTATGGCTGACAGTTCTGTTTGAAAAATGGTTGGGATAGACTCTATTAAAATTCGGACACAAGATGGTAAATTCTGCACACATTGAATGACGTCAGGCATGTTCCATCCATGACAAAGAATCTGATATCATTGAGCATGTTAGATAACAATGGGTTCAGATTTCGAGGTGGGGGTGGAGTTCTATATGTCTACAAGAATTCGAATGTGGTTCTGAAGGGCATAAAACGTGGTACCTTGTATTTCCTTCAAGGTTTTACGTTATCAGGTTCTGTTGTTGTTGCATCCTCAGAGGTTGATAAAGAAAACTTGACCAAGTTATGGCATATGAGGCTTGGTCATATAAGCGAGAGAGGGATGCAAATTCTGTCAAAAGGAGATCTTATTTGTGGTCACAAGGTCGAGGATCTTAAGTTTTGTGAACACTGTGTATTCGGGAAATTACATCGCAACAAGTTTTCCAAAGAAATACACAGAACAAAAGGCACACTTGATTACATCCATTCTAATTATTGGGGTCCTTCCCGGATAAAGTCTCTAGGAGGTCACATATATTTTATGACAATTATTGATGATTTCTTAAGGATGACTTGGGTGTTCTTTATGAAGCATAAAAGTGAAGCTTTCAAGAACTCAAGCAGTGGAAGACATTAATGGAAAATCAAACAGGGAAGAAGATCAAAAGACTGCGAACTGATAATGGTCTGGAATTTTGTTGTTCTGAGTTCAATGAGTTTTGCAGAAAAGAAGGGATTGCTAGGCATCATACAGTCAGGGAGACGCCACAACAAAACAATGTAGCAGAACGCATGAATCAGACACTTCTGGAGAGAGCTAGATGCATGCTCTCTAATGATGGACTAACTAGGATATTCTGGGCAGAAGCGGTTAGTACAACTTGCTATCTGATAAATCGTGGACCTCACACAGGTATACATCTCAAAACTCCTTTTGAGACGTGGTCTGGTAAGCATGTTGATTACTCTGGCTTGAGAGCTTTTGGTTGCAATGTTTATTATCATGTGAATGAGTATAAATTAGAACTACGAGCTAAAAGGAGAGCGTTTGTGGGTTATGAGGATGGTGTTAAAGGTTACAAAATATGGTCCCCGTCTGAGAAGAGGGTTTGTCACGACCCGACCCGATGGGCCGCGACCCGGTGCCCTACATGGCACCCTTATACCCACATGTCACATATAATCACACAGATACCAAGGATAATGTAAACATCGATAATAAACCTGTCTCCCAAGGAGTCACAGATAGGCAAGCCGACGAGGCCGTCACTATACATAGAGATATCCAAAACGGCTCACAACCGTACATATACAAAAAACGCATCTACCACCCATAACTGTCTACAAACCTCTAAGAATACGATAATTAAATATGACGGGACAGGGCCCCGTCGTGTCCCTAAATATGCATAAGTCCGAAAATAAGGTTCTGTATCAAAATGACTAAGCTCCGAATCAATAGAGCTCTCCGAACAGCTGAACGAGAATCCTAGGCTGGAGGATCACCAAACTGAGTACCTGTACCTGCGAGCATGAACACAGCCCCTCCGAGGAAAGGGGGTCAGTACGAAATATTATATTGAGTATGTAAAACATGAAGTACTGTAAAGAAGATCATAACTGGCCAAAAGATGTCAGGAGACAAGTATAATAATCAAAATACCAATACAATTGTGCCATATAAAAATGAGAGTCAACCGTGCCTTATAAAAATGAGAGTCAACTGTGCCTTATAAAAAATGAGAGTCATGTATAAGCCATATAATATATCGTACCCGGCCCAATGTGGGACTCGGCAAAATGAAATCATATCTGTGGATGCCTGCACATATACTGCCCGTCCCTCTAGTGAAGGACGTGGTGAACACATAGTCATATCCGTGGATGCCTGTCCACATGTATCATATATGCGGATGCCTGTCCGCATATCATACTGCCCGACCCTCTAGTGAAGGACGCGGTGAACATATAAGGAACTGTGCACGAAGTTTCCCGACCCAGGATGCGGTGAATTCATATAAATCATATCCAACACGAATAGAATATCATGAGTAACTTTATACAAATTAAATCATCATTTGACTCTCAATGGAATAAGTAGAATAACTATCACTTAGAAAATCAAGGCAATATCATATCATGTATCATTAAAAATTAGGATTCAATAGAATTATGTACGTCTGTCGTACATTCATTTTATATAAATCATGCCAAAAAAAGAGAGGATAGTTTCACATACCTTATTGTCGAACTAACCAACTTTATAATTAAAACTCGTCTCGATTAGCACTTCAACCTATAACAATAGTAATTCGTTCGTCAACTCTAAGATTTCCAGTATAAGTTATGTTGAATGACGACTCTCTTTCCTATAGAAATTTTAAAGCAGCACCTCCCTTATTTATATGCACATCCACAACTTACAAACAAAGCCAAAAATACCAATAACAAGATGCAACTTAAAGATATAACCAAAACAATCCCAAATACTTCATATACATCATTATAATACATTCATTCTCTTTACGTTCATGGAAGACAACAACTACAACAACCAATGTGATTAATACACATATTTCTCTTGTTAATTCAGCCCCTTAAACCACATTAAAACATCATTTAAAAACAGTTCGGGCTGTTTGAAAAGGAAGCGGCTCTTCCTACGTCGGACTCACTCTTCTTTTTTAGTCCATCAATTCTTGTAACAACAACAAGAGTGCAAGTCTTATAGTTTGCAACATAACATTTTTCTACACTTTAATTCCTTTAAGACATGTATTAGTAATTACCATATCGTATATACATATTCATAACTTATATTTTCAGTATTATAACTTAACAAGAACATCCCCAAATACATCACAACAATACCAACAATGTCCACGACTTCATACATATCTTAGCCACAACAACATAATTCCCTACCTCTTCTCTTAACTCCTTAAAATCCAATTTCATATTTCAATACTTTCATATAACCAAATACAAATTTAAATGTCAAGATTTTCTTCAATCTCAACATGCAATTAGTGACAATGATAACAATAACATCAATCAAATCCAAGGTATACCAAAACAGTCCCCAAAATCGGTAATAGCAATTTCATTCGGCACAACACATCAACAACAATCACATGCAATCTCTTAATTCCAATTCTTCTTTAACATGAGTTTATATCTTCACTACAACATCATTTAACTCCAATAACTCAAGTAATAAGAAGAAATCTTACCTTAGTTTAGTCCAAAACAGTCCCTAAAGTCACGGCACTGCTCCATTCCTTTTTGCACCATTTTTCACCATTTCTTCAACCCAAAATGACATGCATGTATTCTATAAGTTTAATCCATCATTCCTACATGTTTTTCTTCCAAAATATTCATCTTCAAAACCATAATTTCTTGGACAGTTTCGGTCCCAGCAGTGCCGATTTCACCACTGTTTTGTGGAGTTTCTATGGCTTAAAACTTGTAGAGGAACTTAATCTTGGAATAGGAGTTGGTTTAGTCTTCAATTTGGCTATGGAAATGAAGTAAAAATCTGTGGGAGAAGGAAAGAGAGAAGAGAGGCTGAGAGGAAATGGTTTTCAAAAAATGGGGGTGGGGAAATGAGGGTTGCATGTTTAAATGTGAGCATGCTGAAATTTAATTGGCATGTTGGGTGTTATGCCATCTCATTCCACGCATTATCATCCCTTCCCAATAAAATTAATCCCATAATTAATTAATCTCCCACATAATCAATCATATATATAAAATATGAAAGTTTCATGTCCTAACCACATTATACACGACATTAAGTCCATACCACATGTGTTGCATTCCAAAATTATTCCGGCATCACATCTTTTGTATACAAATTTCTGGATTAGCATATATAAATATACTTTATATCCAATATTCAAATCTTACCTCCTTAATTACGCTCACTAATTATCGTCTTAAACTTACGAGGTGTAACAAGTTTCTACTAAGCAAGAATGTAGTTTTTGATGAAAATTCTATGTTTAACCCTACTGTGAAGTCTATTATTGGTGGCAGTGTTGGAAAACAGGTGGAGTAGCAAGTCACTCCAGATGAGGGTGAACCATCATATGAAGTCCAACAACCACAATCAGAAGCATAATCATCAGGATCTTCATTACCAACAACAAATCAGCACAATTTGGCTCTTGATCGATCAAAGAGAGCAAATTATGGAATACCTCCCAAAAGGTATAATTTTGAAGACATGGTAGCTTATGCATTGCATCAGCTGAAGAAGTGGATCCTGACTCACATGATTCATCCACTTACAAAGAAGCAGTTACATATACGGAATCTTCTCAATGGCTTGCTGCTATGGGAGAAGAGATGGAGTCACTCCATAAGAATCGGACTTGGAAATTAGCCAAGCGACTGCGAGACAGAAAAGGTGTCACTTGCAAGTGGATCTACAAGAAGAAAGAATGAGGAACACCTGTTGAGGGTATCAAGTATAAAGCTCGAGTGGTAGCTAGGGGGTTTACTCAGAGAGAGGGGGTAGACTACAATGAGATTTTCTCGCCAGTAGTCAGACACACTTCCATCAGGGTGCTACTAGTAATAGTTGCACATCAGAATCTGGAACTTGAACAACTAGATGTGAAGACAGCTTTTCTACATGGTGAGTTGGAGGAGGAAATATACATGACTCAACTAGATGGGTTTCAGGTTCCTGGTAAGGAAGACTATGTTTGCAAGTTGAAAAAGTCCTTATATGAGCTAAAGCAGTCTCCGAGGCAGTGGTACAAAAGGTTCGACATCTATTTGATAGAGATTGGCTACAACAAAAGTCCATATGATTGTTGTGTTTACTACAACAGGTCAGCAAATAGTTCTTTGATTTACTTGGTCATGTATGTAGATGATATGTTGATAGATGCGAAGGACAAGTCTGATATCCAGAAGTTGAAGGATTTTCTCAGTGCTGAGTTTGATATGAAGGATTTGGGTGCAGCCAGGAAAATTCTGGGAATGGAGATCTATAGGGATCTAAGCAGAGGAAAGCTCTTCTTGTCACAGAAGGGCTACATTCAGAAGATTTTGTCAAGGTTTGGTATGTCTACAACAAAGCCTATAGATACTCCCAGTGCTGCAAATGCACATCTGTCTGTTGCATTTGCACCTAAATCAGCTAAGGAGAAGGAGTACATATCTCGAGTTACCTATGCTAGTGCAGTAAGAAGCTTGATGTATGCAATGGTCTGCACTAGATCTGATCTTGCACTGTCTGTTAGTGTTGTTAGCAGGTTTATGAGTGAGCTTGGCAAAGAGCATTGTCAAGCTGTGAAGAGGATTTTTCGATACCTCAAAGGTACATCTGATGTTGGTCTCATTTATGGAGGTGATACAGAGTGTTTGGTGTGAGTTTGGACTCAGGCTATCTGGAGATGTTGTGATGAAGATATATGACTGGTTATGTTTTCACTCTTGGTGGTTCAGTTGTCAGTTGTAAAGCTACTTTGCAGCCTACAGTGACTTTGTCGACATAGAAACAGAGTACATGACATTAACAGAAGCAGCCAAGGAGGGAATCTAGTTGAAAGGATTGATCAACGATCTGGGTCTACATCAGGATCAGGACATAGTGTATTGTGACAGTCTCAGTGCAATCTGTTTAGCCAAGGATCAAGTCCATCATGAGAGGACTAAACACATTGATGTGAGGTATCATTTTCTGAGAAGTGAGAAGAGAATCAAGGTGAACAAAGTGGGTACTGCTGATAACCCAACTGATGTGTTCACAAAGCCGGTTCCACACAGCAAGTTTCAACACTGTTTGGACTTGCTCAATGTTAGGAGTTGTTGATTGCCTCGAGGACAAAATGCAGGCGGAAGAGTCTAGTACATATGACACTATAATGGTGCATCTGGTACATCTGTTATTTGTGAGAGGATTCAAGTCAAGGTGGAGATTTGTTGAAATATGTCTTGAATCCGGGCATATTAGATTTATACCATGTTTAGGAATCCTATTCCTTTTCTGTTTGGAAAACCTTTTCCTTTTCTGTTTGAAAATCTTTCCTTAGTCTGTGTAAGGGGTACTCTATATAAACCCCATAGGTCATAACATAATAAGCAATCTGAAATACAATCCAGAGAAATCCCAAAAATTGTATTCCTCAAAATCAATAAAACTTTTCTCTCTTCTGCCCGTGGACGTAACTAACACATTGTTAGTGAACCACGTTAAATCGTTTGTGTCCTTTACATTCATTATTATTCTTTCTTCTGTTTAATTACTTCCGCTATAACATAATGTATTAGAGGATTTTATTTAAAATAAATCGATGTAATTGAAAAGGTTTTTACAGGACATGTATTATTAGATTAAAGGCAGAGCTGTCAAGTTTTCCGAGTACACCATGACCGTATAATTATCGAGAGAATATTAACTATTCGTGTAAATAACCTTGCTTATACAGACGGTTGAAGACGCCCGTGTATCATCAAACTGTGACGAAATTCTTATGTAATGATTGAAACATATGTCCCATGAACAATTTACAAAATGGGTTGCATGTCCAACGTTCTATAACATTTTTAAAGTATACTTTTGTGTATCAGTATAATTTCTATAATATATTCTCGAATAACTGGTCAGTTAGTGAGTTTATCTCCAAGTAGGCATGTCATTAATTTTGTATCCAATATATTCCATATCTAATCTAGCTTTTATTGGGATTTTTGTCTTTTAATCTGTAAGGAATAAGTACACTTTTCAATCAGAGCTGTCTCAAACATTTTGGGACCCTGTTCTAATTTATAAAAGTAGACCCTTAGTTAGACTAAGACTTGTGAATTATGAGTTTTTATAGTAAATTTTGGCTAATACTACATAATAAAAAATGAAAAAAGGGACCCTAAAATTTTTCATTTTTGAGGGACCATGTGCGATAGCACACCTCGCACGAGTCCAAAGACGACCCTGTTTTCAATCAGAACAATCTTCTAATTCCATTTTTGCTTGCCTACATTGTCTGAAAACTAGGCCTCAAACAAAAAAATTCAAAATGGATTTTACCTTATGGTTCAGAATTCCTGATCAATCATCATCTTCAGGTTTCCAAGGTAAATTAAAAGCACAATTCACTACCAAACTTTAATGTTTAAATTGTTTCACTAATTAATCTTTTTATTCTAGCAAAGTCAGGAGAGAAAGGAACGTGCAAGGATATTTTTTACCTTATTTATCAAACCCCATAAGGTGCCGCAAAGCAATAATTCATTTATGCCATCAAACAATTAGGGGCGTAGCTGACCGAATAGCTCCAGAAGCATGGGTAAAAGCTCATAATGAAGGACATGATCTTGCTCAGGAAGATAATGAGATTATTCGCGAGGTTTGCATAAGACAAGTGTGCGCCAGGGAACCTTGAAATATCATTATCAGTTTGTTAGGTACCTTTTATTATTGTTCTTACTACTCTTTGGCTGCTAAATTTTGTGATAGAATGGAAAAGTGTAATGTTTATTAATTACGATGAATTAAAATAAGATGCGGTAGGTTTGCAATTAATTGTGACTTTTAATAAAAGGTATACTTTGCATGGTTGATATTTGTTTAATTTTCATCTGAACTACTTGAATTAATGATACTTTATGTAACATATTAACGTCGAATATTATCTTCTTTCTATCTCTTATCCTAGAAAAGTGTAGCTACTCTTTCGGTGGCAAAAATGTCAATATATATCATGCCAGCTTTTTGTTGACTGCTGACGAAAATATTTTGTCCAACCCGTTTACAGTAAGCAGGTCGTTTCATAAAATATATTTGCGCAGTAGACTTGGATATTTTCATAAAATAAATAGCAGAAGCAAAAATTAAAGACCATATATATAAAGAGCAAAAATTAAAGACCAGTGTGTTTGAGGGTCAATCCACACAAAAAACAAATGGAAAAAGCCCAATAGATATAGCAATTGTGTAAATAGGCCCAAGAAATTTGAAGGTTTTAAATAGGGCAATTCACACGATTGCCCCTATTTTGGGTGGTCTTTAAGTTTTGCCCCTCAAATTGGTGGTCTTTAATTTTTGTTTTTTGCCTAAAAAATTATCGAAAATAACCTTGAGGTTCTGAGTTCGAACCCCAGCAGAGTTAAAAAAAATCGCAAGGCAATATTTCAATAGAAATTATGCCTATTCGCTAAAAGTTACATAGAAACTATGTCTTGTCCAGCATAATTTCTATGAAAACTTACCTTGTTAATTAGTAATACATAACTATGTCGGACATGACATATTCCATGTACCTTGATAGAAACTATACCTTGTCCGGTATAATTTCTATGAACACTTGACTTACAATTTTTTTTACTCTGTCTGGGGTTCGAACTCAGACTCTTTGATTTCGTAGTTTATATGTAGTTACATAGAAACTATGCCCCTTAAGGCATAATTATATAGAAAATTAAAATTATGCGTTGTCTGGCCAGTTTCATAAAAACTATGTCACAAGGGATATAATCTCTTTACAACTTTGGCCGAATAGACATAATTCCTATGAAAATCTTGCGTTGCGAAATTATTTTTCTTTTCTGTGTTGGGATTTGAACCCAGACTCTCTGACTTCATAGACCATCGAATTAAGAATATTTTAGTCCATAATTTTTTATTAAATGTAAATTAAGGGTAAAAAGTAAAGACTAGTGATTTGAGGGGCAAAAATTAGAGACCATCTCAAACGAAGGACAATCCACGGGAAAAAAACTTTAGAATAAGGGCCCAAAAATGTGAGTAAAGTATATTTTCTACAAGGGATACATTTGGTAAATCTTTTTGGTTATTTTCATATGTGATTCATACTCTAAAGCAGATCTCCTATTCTTTTGCTAATTCTCAATTATTGCAAGGTGAAGCAAAGAGTTATCTCCTTGTCGCCTTCATTGCTCCATCAATCGCAGCTGCTGAAGTCCAGAAATCAGTATTAAATGCATATTGTATGACATATATTATGGAACTGAAGACCAATTGTAGCAATGAAGAAAGAGCTTTATAAACATTATTAGTGGATTGGAGGGGGACCGGATCTTTCCCTAGTGGGCCTTTCTGGCTTACCCTTTTAGTGGGCTGGTCCAGCTATCATGCTAACCCCATTAGTATGTTTAGATTCACCCTTGCTCGGTTGATTTACCCAAATGATCTTTTTAGGCCACCATTTTTGTTTCTATTTTTAAAAATTGGGCAATATTATCATGGGATCAACAAAATATTATGTTGTCGTCTAACGTCTGCAAATGTTTAGACAGCGGTCTGGCATTTTCTCATTAGATTTTCACTTTGCTTAAATGATTTTTTAGAATATGATCTAAAAGGTCCATAAATTGCAAGAGAAACAAAAAGATGATCATTTAGTGATTGTTCCCAAAAAAGATAACCCGTGATTTTTTTTTGCATTTGCTCTTATCAATTGATGTATATGTAAAGAATGGATCTTGGACTTAACTCAACCCAAAATCTAAGTTATAAGGTGAGGATTGTCCAGGTCCATGTTTTCATTCCATATCCGATGTGAGACTCTTAACACTTCCCGCTTACTCAATCCCAAAAGCTAGCTTATAAGTTGAGGATTGTCCAAATCCATATAAAGAGTCTATGTTTCCATTCCATATCTGACGTGAGACTGTTAACAATATACAACTTTAATTGTATTCATTTTATATCCTCGTTTTCCCACTATTCAATAATTTAAGGAAACTATGAAATTTGTCACACCGTTCGTAAAGAATCAATACAAAGAATGAGGAACTCCGCTCCAAAATTGTTGAATATATTTAAGACCATGTTTTTTTTAGCTTGTAATGACATGCATGAATAATCACTGCTTGATAGAAACACGTTTGTCCCAAATGATTGTATTTTTACTTGGCAGATCTAAAATTGATTGTGCCTGTGCATATCACATTCGAATGTCTTATGATAATTTTAAAAATTGAAGACTCGTTCAAGACGAAATTTCTTTTCACCAACCTCTGACATAAATACTCCTGCCTAGCACAAGGAGTTAGTAAGGGTAAGAATGGATCTTGAGCCTAACTCAACCCCAAAAGCTAGTTTGTAAGGTGAGGATTGTCCAAGTCCATATAAGGAGTCCACGTTTCCATTCCATTACCGATGTGAGACTTTTAACACTCCCCCGCATGCCCAGACCCCGTTAACTGAAGCGTGGATAATATAATTTGAGGGCACAATGTCAGTGAACAATGAATTGGAATGAACCTGATTCTGATACCATGTAAGAATGGATCTTGGGCCTAACTCAACCCCAAAAGCTAGCTTGTAGGGTGAGGATTGTCCAAGTCCATATAAGGAGTCCACGTTTCCATTCCATTACCGATGTGATACTCTTAGCAGTAATATAACATATTAATTCTTTTCACTAATATTTCTTCCATAGATATGATTACTTGTCAAATGGATGTTGAAGTATTTGTGAGTCATGTATAATAGTAGTAGTTATTGTTGAGTAAGAATGTTTGTTCCACTAATAATTTTAGACTAGTTAATTAGGTAGGAAATAAAAAGTATAGTGTGGAGGCAAAAACAAGATCCAGTTGAGCATATGCGACCTTATTCATTGAACGTTTACGTACCTTCGAATATTTGAGGGCTGAGAGGAAATAGGAGTTTAACTAGTATACACTCATATATATTATACAGAAGTTTCTATACTAACTTGTTATAGCAGATAAATATGCATTGTTTTTTAAATTATAAATTGCACTTATTATGGAGGTCGTTTGTCTACAATATCTTTTTGAATAACTTGAAACTGTAAACATTTACATTATTAGTATATAACTTAATTAAACTCGGAAAATAATCACTTAATACTTGAGGGCTGAGAAGAAATAAGAGTTCAAATAGTATACGCTGATTTTATAGAGAAGTTTCTACACTATTAGGCCACGTTTTCAAGTAATATGCATTATTATAAAGCTATAAATTTCAGTTTTATGGAGGTTTGTCTATATTTGTTTTTTAGATATAACCTGAAAGTACAAAATTCATTATCAGTATATATAGCTTAATTAAACAAGGAAAACATTCACTTATTAGTTTAGAATGATCGAAATTAGCAACAAATTTAAATGAACTAAACAAGGAACATATAGAAAAAAATGCAAATGACCTAGAGTTCTTCTAGTTAGCAAAAGATGCACACATATGTTAAAGATTAGGACATTAGTAGATTGAGCCTCAAGTTTGAGTGGATTTTCGACTAGATAAAAAACGTTATGGACCCATTTTTAACTTTTTAATTGACACCATATGTCTGAGCTGGTATGTCTTTTCCTTGTTATTTATCATGTATAGTGCAGGGTGTATGATCTATGAACTTTGTCTGATTGAAACAAGTCATTATCTTTATTCTCACACCCACGTCTTGTCTTCTTCTCATTTTTTATTACCCTCTTTTGTCTCTCTTTCTTCTTAGAGGATAGAGAGCAATTAAGCACAATTAATCCTTCTTTTGTTCTATGCAGAAATTTCAAATATATACTGATTGCTGCATCTCCAGATTCCAGCTTGTCTGGATTTGGACTACTAAAAAAACTTTAGAAATGTATTTTCTTTCACTTAAGATATGATTGCAAATGGACTGCCCTCATCAGTCACGGAGTCACATGGTCCAAAGGTAATTAAATCCCTTATTTCAGAAAATTATGTACATGAGTTTTTTTCTTTTGTGTACTACCTTTTTGGTTATTGTTAGAATATTTATTATTAATTACTATTAATAATATAATTATGTAGAATCTTTTGTATATGGTAAATAGTATTATGTATTAAATAGAATAATATTAATATAGGAAAAGGAATATATTATGGGATAGGTAGGAGGATTTTAAGGAAGACTTAATCTTCCTATTAATTGTTACTTAGTGTATATATTGTGACCATTTGGGCATGAATAAGATTAAGGAAGATTTTCCAGTTCTGAATAATTCTTACATGGTATCAGAAGGTAATTCAAAGAGCCTACTCTAAATAAAATATTCCTTCCAAATTCGGTCATCTTCCCCATCCATCCAACCGAATTTGTCTTCTCCATTGTTATACTTTATTTTCCTCCATTATTGTTGTCAACCATGTCTGAATCAAAATCTTCGTTTCACTCAGCCCTTACTATCTCCAACATCAAAATACATATTTCTGTCAAACTAGAGATGGAAACTGTTCACTACGCAACATGGGCGGAGTTGTTCAAAATATGTTGTAGGACTCACAAAGTTCTTCATCATATAATTCCACCAAAACATGGTACAACAACGCAACAATCGTCAGGCGGACAAAAAATTGTAGGATACCGCGATGCCACGCGATTCTTGGTTGGATTTATGCGAGAATATCCACGAACTTGTTGCATCTGATAATGGAACCATTTCTTGCCGTGGCGGCATGGAGCGGCAGAGACATTTTTCAAGATAATCAAAACTCTCGTGCGTTGCGTTGGAACAAGAATTTTCAACCATTGTCATGGCGGACTTCCCTAACGTTTCAACTCACATCGGCGTCTGAAGTGGTGGCAAATCAATTGAAAACGTAGGTTCACCCTGGTTCGACAACGGTTAGTTTTGATTAGTCACGGTCTCACGGATGCTTATAGTGGCGTGGGAACACTAATCGTCAAAGTAATCCCTTACCAAGTTTTATCAAGCAAGATCCATGTTTGTTCTTGAAGAGTCGAGTTTGATTAAGAAGGTTTGACAAATTCGCCATGGTTGCCACGTATTCAAATGGGTAATTATTTTGACTATTCTTCACAAAATAAGAGTAAAAAGGGCGTGGTAATAATAATAAGAAGGGTGGAAATCGCGGAAATAATAAAGGTGAGTCGGAATTCGGTGGCGGCGGAAATGGCGGCAACACTACTCGTGGTGGCTCTTGCGGCAACCACGAGCGTGGCGGCGGCCAATGGCAGCGGCGGCTTCAGCTGGCGGCAAGCGAGCGAAGTGAGCGAGCAAACCGCGAGCCCGATGGCGATGTGTCAACCCTTTCCAGCGAGAAAGCAACATCGCGATTTAATGGCCCGGCCAGCGAGCGATTCGGAAATACTTGGCGGCCAGCGATTTTGGCGAGCCCGATTGGCTGAAATGTTTGTGACGGCCAGCGATTTTGGGCCTCGCCGCCCGATAGCGAGAGGCCCATTCAACGCGACCCATCCTACGGATATTGAGCGGTATCTGCACACTTGGACTCAATCCACGGATTCTAATTGGTATATATGGACTCGGAACGCGTCACATATGACGGCGTCCCAGTACACTCTCACCCTATTTTAATTTGAGCAAAGAAAATGGTATTATTGTCGGAAATGGCGTACGATTCGATAAAGGTTATGGGTCAAACAGCTGTCGCGCACATCCGCCACTAGTTTTAAATAATGTCCTGCATGCTCCCAAATTAATAAAAAATTTGGTTTATGTTAGGAAATTTACTAGTGATAATTGGGTTTCTGTTAAATTTGACCCATTTGGTTTTTCCGTACATGACTTTCAGACGGGGAAGCTTCTCATGAGATGTGATAGCAAGAGGGAGCTCTATCCAATAAGTTTACCAAATCCACAGTCTAAGGTTCCTTCCACTTTTGCAGCCTTGGCTCCATCACTATGGCATGAACGATTGAGACATCCGGGGGAGTCCGTTTTGGCCTCTCTTAAACAAAACAATTTTATTTCATGTACTCAAACTCATGTTTTGAATAAGTGTCATGCTTGTGCCCTTGGTAAACATGTTAGGTTGCCTTTTACTTCTTCTACTTCATACACTACTATGTCGTTTGACATTTTACATTGTGATATTTGGACATCACCTGTTTTGAGTTCCTCAGGTCATAGATACTATTTACTGTTTATTGATGACTACTCTAATTATTTGTGGACATTCCCTTTGTCGAAAAAATCACAAGTGTTTTCCACTTTCCTAAACTTTAGAGCATTTATCCGAACTCAGTTTGAACGGGAGATTAAAAGTATTCAATGTGACAATGGGAGGGAATTTGACAATAATCGATTTTGAGATTTTTCAAAACAAATGGTTTACAATTTCGTTTATCTGTCCTCACACCTCTTCACAGAATGGGAAGGCGGAGCATAAATTAGAACCATAAACAATATTGTGAGAACATCCTTGCACTCTATACATACCGTTTTTTTGGCATCATACGCTTCAAATGACAACCTACATGTTAAATATCCTTCCCCATAAAAACATGTCTTACCAAGCTCCACTAAAAATACTTTACTTACGAGAGCCCTCATATCATCATTTGAGAGTATTTGGTTGTCTTTGCTACCCTCTATTTCCATCCACCACAATCACAAAACTTCAACCCCGGTCTACTCCATGTGTCTTCTTGGGATATCCTACGAATCACCGTGGTTACATGTGTTATGATATTTCTTCCAAACGTATGATTATATGTCGTCATGTAATTTTTTATGAGTCACAATTTTCCTTTGCCAAGATACATGATACAGGGACAAATACTTAAGATTTTTTGGATGATGATAGGCCCCCGTATCTAACTCATTTTCTCCACGATCAAGGACTACATCTGATCCAAAGAATGGGCCATCAGTTCAAGGCCCGATGAGCGAACCCCTACTTCACACCGCCTTGCCCGGTTGGGCCAACCTCCAACTCCAGGCCCAACTACACACAAACTATTCGTCCGGCCAGGTGACGGTGGAAAATAACAATAATCTGGCGATGGCGTTCCCCACTATCTCACTCCGGCGATGGCGTCGATCCACCGCCCACTAAACCGACGATCGCGTAGTCAACATGGAATTACAAAACCCAATGCGAATCTGATCTACTCAAGTCTCGAAATCACCTTTGCGCGTAACCACGTATGCGCTTTAAAAGATCTAATTGAAAAATGGCCATGGATGATGAATATCATGCTCTAATTAAAAATAGGACATGGGAGTTAGTACCTCGTCCATCTAATGCTAATATAATTAGTTACATGTGGATTTTTAGCCATGAAGAAAAATCGATGGTTCTTTTGGCGGCGTAAGGCCCGACTTGTAGGTGATGGCAAGACTCAGCGGGTGGGATTAGATTGCGGCGAGACATTCATCGATGGTTAAACCAACAACCATGAAATTGTTCTCGGTTTAGCCTCTCAAAAGGATGGTTACTTCAATTGGATGTCAAGAATGCCTTACATGGACACTTGAGTGAGGCGTATCGTCGCACCAACCATTGGGTACAGAGATTCTCGATATCCCAATCATGTGTGTTTACTTAAAAAATCATTATATGGACTCAAGCAGGCTCCCAGGACTTGGTACAAGCGGTTTGCAGATTTTGTGTTCAACATGGGTTTCTCAAACAACCGTTCGGATAATTCACTATTTATTTATCAACAGGGTAATCATACTGCTTATATTCTCTTATATGTAGATGATATTATCCTAACAGCCTCTTCTGACTCTCTTCGCGAGAATATCATGACCCAGCTGAGTTCCGAATTTGCTATGAAGGATCTTGGCCCACTTCACTACTTTCTATGAATTGCGGTGACACGTCATGCATGTGGTTTATTTCTTTCCCAGAAGAAGTATGCATCAGAGATCGTAGAACGGGTTGGAATGTCATCTTGCAAACCGTCTGCAACTCCAGTAGATACCAAGTCAAAATTGAGTGCTATATCCAGTGGTCCTTTTGCCAATCCGACATTGTATCGCAGCTTGGCAGGAGCTTTACAATATCTCACATTCACCAGGCCAGATATTACATATGCGATCTGACAAGTGTGTTTGTTCATGCGCAATCGATGGAAGAACATACGTGCACTCAAGCGTATTATGCGATATATTCGTGGCACGAATTATGGATTGCATCATGCCGTCTTCCATGACCAAGCTTGTCACTCTGCGCGGTCTGGGCGGGATGTCAGACACGCACGCTCCGCTCCGGTTATTGCGTCTTCGCCGGTGATAATTTAATATCATGGTCCTCCAAAGGCAACCACCGTATCACGTTCGATCTTTGAATCGAATCTGATGCGGTAGCGATGTGTATGTCGACTCATCTTTGGATTGAGAATCTTTTGAAGCTTCGTTGTCTATTAAGCGGCCACTATGGTATCTTGTGATAACATTAGTGCAATTTATCTCTCGAAATCCAATCCATCATCAACGCGCTAAGCATATTGAGTTAAATATTCATTTTGTCCGTGAAAAGGTGGCTCGCGGACGTATGCGAGTGTTACGTGTCGACGCGACATCAGTTGCAGATATCTTCACAAAAGGGCTTGTGATCTTATTTGAAGAATTTGGGATGATCTCGAAGATTCGCCCTCATAAACCATTGCGGGAGTGTTAGAATATTTATTATTAATTACTATTAATAATATAATTATGTAGAATCTTTTATATATGGTAAATAGTATTATGTATTAAATAGAATAGTATTAATATAGGAAAAGGAATATATTATGGGATAGGTAGGAGGATTTTAAGGAAGACTTAATCTTCTTATTAATTGTTACTTAGTGTATATATTGTGACCATTTGGACATGAATAAGATTAAGGAAGATTTTCCAGTTCTGAATAATTCTTACCGTTATTTTCCATATGGTAGTTTGATATTCGTATTTGAGCCTGACTAAATCTGTATTCACGTCGAGAATCACGCATTGAGTAGCACAACGCTCTCTAATGAAGACAATTTTATATTCAGGGAAACTCAAACCCGAAACCTCTAATTAAAGATGAATGAATACTTGTCACTCCACATTCCACAATAACCATTCTTGGTTTTTGTGTACTAGTATTGATGGTTGAATCCAATCCTATTAAAATATGAAAGGTTTCTAATACAGTGGCAAAGGGGGTTTTGAAAAGTACTTTATCTCACGGTTCGACTCTCAGTTGTGATACTTTAGCATTTACTAATCCGATCCCCTTATTTCAAACCTTCATTTCTTGGTTTCTTCCATTGTAATATTATTTTGCAAGTATAAATTGCAGAAATAGAATATTGTAAAAGGGTGTCTTGAACTTTTGTCCCTACTAAATAAAATCTTTAAAAAATAATCTTTGTTGAAGTGTGTAGTCAACTAAAAACTTAAATTGTTAGAGAACACATTTTTATTTATTTAATCATTATCTCCAACAATCCCTCACTTGCGGATTTGATTCTTTTTCATGAGTCAAACACATGAAAATTATTTTAACAACGGGTGTGGCTGTAAAACTCAATCCTAAAATCTCTGATGGCTCTGATACTATATTAAAATATGTGATTATCTCATCTAAAAACTTAAACGGTTAAAGATAACACACTTTTATTTATTTAATCATTTCTCGGACGACCTTTACTTAAAAAGATCAACAGTAGAAAACATTTGCAGTATTAATTAACTATATCTACAATCAGTTAATCCAAATCAAATATAGATTTGGTTTGGTCGTATTATGCTCCTCAAGTACGTGACGCTGGACATAGACATTAATTGGTAGAAAAAAGAAAAGGAATCTTTCGAATACATTCCTAATCTCACAAGACAACAAGAAGATAAAAACAGAAAGAGAAATTGGAATCTTCTATTTTTAAAACCCTAGGCTTTCTTTACGTATGGATGATTAGTACCTATTGTTTCCACGTATAGAGAGTCTTTCTTGGAGCTCTCCATAAACTTTGCATGTGAGCTCTACAGAGAGATCACTAGAAATGTTCAAACACAAGTACTTAAGAAGACCTTTCAAATTGAACAACTTTTATTCCATGTCGGAATCCGAATTTAAAGCACTATTTTCCTCTGAAAATTTCCACTAAAAAATATTCAGTGGCAATTTCAATGTGAACCTGTTTTCACCGTGAATTTTTTTAGTAAGCTGATTCGTTGAAAATGAAGTGAAAAAAATCATATTTATAACACAAATTTCTCACCAATTGTCGGATGAAAAACTTCTATTCTGGTAGTGTAAATTCGCAACTAAGTATTTAGACATATTTAATAATTTTTTAATATAAATACAGAATTTAAATTAATTAGTTAGTCAGGACCAATAAATAATACTCTATCTCCGCGTCTGATTCATTCGTGCACATAATTTATTTCAAGACATATCCCTGGGGAAACAAGCAAAATAATATACTTTATGGTTGTTAAGGTGCATAAATTAATCTAAGACAAAACATAGGTGCCTGCGTCAAGCTGTACATGGAGAAAACATCATCTTTAGGCCATTTTCCATTCTTTCAATTACAGTGACCTTTTTATCTACCTAGAGAATGGATCTTGGCCATAACTCAAGAAATTCCATATTCGATATGTGTCTCTTAACACTCCCCCGCACATCCATACCTTGTTAATAGGAGCGTGAATACATCAGTGAACAAAAAATTGGAATGAGTCTGACTCTGATACCATGTAGAGAATGAATCTTGGGTCTAACTCAACCCCAAAATCTAGCTTGTATGATGAGGATTGTCTAAGTCTATATAAATCCATGTTCCCATTCCATATCTGATGTGAGACTCTTAACAATCTCAATTATTTATGTGGTTGTCCACCAAAGCACTTTAATACAACATTAATCTTTGTGTAGAATTGTGCAATTTTCTTTGTTTGGAGACTTCTCATTAATGCAATATATATAGGTGTTTACAATTACAAACCTAATTGTATGAGAATATTTAGTTTACACAATTACATCAAATTAATAATTACATAATATATGGAGAATATTATTAATATATTCTATCACACCCCCTCAGTCAGAACGGAAAGAGTCCGGACGCTTAGACTGAATCTGAAGTCAAGAAGGAACAAATGTCGAGAAAATCCCTTAGTAAATATATTTGCGTACTGATAGAAAGACGAAACATGTAACACCCGAACATGACCCATGACAACTTTCTCACGAACAAAATGATTATCAATCTCATGTTTGGTTCGCTGAACTGGGTTATGAGATAAGTATACAACATATACGTTATCATAGTAGACAATAAATGTCTTACGTAAGAGACAATGAAGCTCTAGAAGGAGGTTTTCGAGCCAATAAGTTTCGTTAAAAATATTCGCAACGCCTCTATATTATGATTCTGCACTTGAACGGGAAAGTGTGACTTGCCATTTTGTAGACCACAAATGATCACCCAAAAAAACAAAATAGACGGAAGTAGATCGACGTGAATCGGGATAGTTGCCCTAATTGGCGTTCGTGTATGATATCAGTCTGGTCGATATAGATGGATAAATATGTATTCCATAGTCAAGGGTAACCTTAACGTATCGAATGATACATTTAAGAGCGGTAAAGTGAGGCTCCATGAGAGCATGCATGAACAAATACACTTGTTGAACAAAATAGGCAATATCAGTCCTAGTGAATGTAAGATACTAAAGTGCATCAGCGAGACTCCTATAAAGAGAAGGATCATGCACCGAGTCCCTATCATTGGCGCTGAGCATCGATTGTCAGTTGATCGTAGTAGGCATGATCTTATAGTTTGTCATTTTAGCTATGTAAACAATCTCTTCGGCATACTTACTTTGACACAGGAACATTGCATTCTCGGATCTGGTCACGGAAATCTCCAAGAAATAACTGAACTTATCCAAGTCCGTCATGGAAAATTCTGATTTGAGCAAGGTAATGATCTCATTTTTCAGCATATCAAATGAGGCAGTCAGGAAATTGTCATCCACATAGAGCAAAATATATGCAGTGTCATTACCTTGATGAAAAATAAAAAGTGAATTATCACTTTTGCTGCACACGAACTCGATTTGTATGATGTAGGTGGCAAATCACTCATACAAAGCTCGGGGGGCTTATTTCAAGCCATATACTGACTTTCAAATATGGTAAGCATGCTGAAGAGCCGAGGAATGCACAAAGTCAGATGGTTGATGCATATAGATGAGTTATTTCAAATCACCATGTAATAACACATTTTTCATATCAAGTTGATGAATCAACCAGTTCTTTCCTATTGTAATGCTCAAAACACTACGAATGTTAGTAGATTTAACCATTGGACTAAAGGTCTCATCACAATCAACTCCCTCTTGTTGCCCCGTGCCATTTGCCACAAGTATCGCCTTACGACATTCAAGATTACCACTATCTCTGAAATTGTGACGATATAACCACATACAATGAATCACATTCACCCTATTTGGTTTCAGGACAAGATCCTAAGTGTGCTGTGAAGTGATCGCATCACAATCCTCACACATGGCCGTATTCTAATTTGGGTCAATCTTGATTAATTTTGGGGTTTTCAGTAGAGGTGAGATAGTTTTAGTGGATAGGTTAAAATGAACTTTTAGTTTGAAAATCACGTGATGGGCATGAGTTTCCGTGCGGTATGTATGAATAGGGATTGGGGCAGTGGGCGTGAGGGTGGTGGGAGATTGACGAGGGAGTGGGTGGTGGGGCAATGACGAAGGCAGTGACGGGAGCAAGGGGTGGCCGACGGGGGCAGTAGGTTAGGCGACGAGTTCAAGGGGTTGTGGGGCAGTTGGTTGGTGACGGGGGAGTGGGGTGGTCGACAGGGGAAGAGGGTGGTCGATGGGAAAGCTGGCAGGGGCGGTGAGCATTGAGCCGGACTACTAGCTCCATGTATTGCATTTCGAATGAGAGGGGAAGTGTTTGAATCGTCAAGGAAGTCGTACTTAGTGACTTAGAATTTTTGGACGTTTACAAACGGGAAAACATTCTTCTCGAATGTGACATGGCGAAAGACTAGGATTTTATTTGTGGACAAATCATATCATAAGTATCCCCTATGATTCCACGGGAAACCCAAGAAAATGCAATGAGTAGTCCTAGGTGCTAATTTGTGAGGGACAGTGGAGGCGAGATTCGGGTAGTATGGACAATAAAAAATTCGAAGGTGACCATAAGAAGGGATCCGACGGAAGAGAATTTCGGTTGGAGTTTTATTTTGAATAGTTCACGTTGGTAATATGTTAAGAAGGTAAGCTGCCATGTGCAAAGACATAGACCCAAAATGAATGGGGGATGGAAGCATGGAAGAGCATAATGCAGATCTTATTATTGATGGTGCTTATGATTCTTTCGATTTTACCATTTTGAGGTGAGGTATGGGGGCAGGAAAATTGAAACATCATGTCGTTGTCCGCACAAAATTTGTAAAATGAAAAATTATCAAACTCACGACCATTATCACATTGAAATATTTTGATGGTCTTCTCAGATTGAGTTTTAACATATGCTTGAATTTCAAGAAAAAATGAGTAAATTTGGGACTTATATTTTAGAGGATAAACCCAAAGAAAATGTGAGAAGTCATCCAAAAACACCAAATAATATTTGTGACCCAATTTGTTAGTAATGGGAGATGTCCATAAATCCACATGAGTAATATTTAAAGGAAAATAAGTTAGACTTAATGAAGATTGAAAAGGAAGTCTAACATGTTTTCCTAAAGGACAAGAGTAGCAGGTGTGAGTAAATTTTCCTTTATTACATTGAATGGAATTCTGACTATTAAGAAAATTAAAAACTAGTGCTCTTGGGTGCCTGAGTCTACTGTGCCAAGTTGATGGAGAGATTGCAGCTAGAGAGGTTGGTGGGGATTGAAACTTGCAGCGGAATTGGATGAGAAATGATATAAGCCACACAATATTGCATCTCGTAAGGGTTGTTCCCGTACGTAGGACCTTCACAGAAAAACTAAAAGGGTCAAACTCAATAGATACATTATTATCACTAGCAAATTTTCTAAAATAAATTAAGTTTTTAATGATGTTAGGAGAATATATGATATTTTTTTGGGTAAAAGGAGGGTGAGGTTATTGTGTTTGGGTGGTGTTATAGACTTGAATTGCAATGCGATTGTCATTTCAGACCAAAATAAATTGAGGATTATTCAAATTAAATAGTTGAGGGAGATTACCAGAGTCACGAGTGACATGAAATGTGGCACCCGTATTTATGTACCAGGCATCGTCGTGTTGCTGGAGGTTTATAGTGTTGTAGTCTTGACCTAGTTCGGTAGGGGTCATATGACCGTATGCTTGTTGTTGTTGTTGGACTGTAGAGAAGTGGGCCTGGTGCTGTTGACCGTGTGATGTGGGCATGGAGGGGGGCCCATTATGCTCGGTGTCGAAATCGTGTGCTGCGCTGGGGCGGTTGGGTAAGGGCACTGGGGAGGCCCAATTTTCGGGGGTTGGCCAAATAAGGGGACTGGGCCTGCCATGACTGTCCACCAGAATTGGACCGGCCTCCACGTTCTCATTCTCTGTCGCTACGCCCGTCGCCATGGCCTCGGCCCCTGCCACCACACTTATTTTGGTGGTACGTGTGTTGCACTATTCCGGCGGGTGCAACGGTGGTCGACGATACATCAATTACCAACGTCCTTCTGATTATCTTCTTCTTGTTTGGCACGTCTAGTCTCATCTAATAGTAATTGTGAACCAGCCTTGTTGAAACTAGAGAGGGGATCAGCCTATTGGATCATTGTCGCAAGTGTATCTTACTCACTCTTTGGCAAACCATTAATTAGTTGCAGAATCATATTTGTTTCTGAAATTGGATTGCCAACATTAGATAATTGGTCTGCAACTAATTTCAATTGTTTACAATAGGTGGACATATTAGGAAATTTTTTAAGACGAGTGATATTAAATTGCTCCCCTGATACACGACACATGTGTGTTTGTTGTCTTAAAAGATTTCCTCTATCATTGTCCATAATTTGTGAGTCGAAGCACATGTCTTCATAATAGTAAGAATTAAATTCTTGAATATGATGTCATATATTCATTGTTTGACGATTTCATCTAGTCGCTTCCACGTCGGGTTGTCGACGTCGGGTGGATTAGGCGTGGTGGCATCGATGTGATCAAGGACGTTGTATGCACAAACATGTATTTGAAATAGTTCAACCCACGATGAGTATTGTCCATCCTCTTGATCAAGAACAAAAGGAATAACATTTTTTATATTTGTTACGACAAATGCCGGATAAAAGGTGTCAGGAGAAGATGAGGGAGAAGGAGGATGTGTGGCGTCGTGGGTGGAGAAGGAACATTCGGGCGAAGCCATGAAAAGTGGTTGGTCAGCGTTGCAAAAAGAGGGGGGGCGGTTCGCCGAGTTTCTTTAGGGTAGGAGTGAGATTAGAGTTTGACTTCTAATACCATGTAGAATTATGTAATTCTCCTTATTTGAAAACTTCTCATTAATTCAATATATATATATATATATATATATATATATATATATATATATATGTGTGTGTGTGTTTACGATTACAAAAATAATTATATGATAATATCTAATTTACATAATTACATAAAAATAATAATTACAGAATATATAAAAAATATTAATATATTCTCTATCACTTTATTTTACGGCTATGTGGTACTATGAGATTATGATTTTCTGGTTAAAGTATAATTAATATCATGTGAAAAAACGTTTTAAGTAACCACATAAATAAATTAATCAATGACTCTCGATTTGACCTGAAAATATTTGTCACTAATTCATTCTTGTCAGATAATTATGTGTTTGATCATTTGTATCATATGATTTTGAATTTTTTTCAGCGACTTCACTATTTTAATTTGTACACCACTTAATATTCGACTAAGCCATACTGATGGTCCAAATTAAGGGACATTATATTGTTTGTTTCTTCACCAACTCTTGGTACTTTGTAAAAGTAAATACAAAGGGGTTACCAATATGGATTAAATAAAGATTTGAAAGATTTCATATTTTTTGCAACATTTGCACAATTACATGCTTTGAACTAGAAATGATTAGTAAATGATACACATATGTGTACTGAACTACACTGACAATATCTGATTTCTTTCAAGGAAAAGCACAATGCACTTTTTTCTCTTTGTTGTGGTTCTACTTTTTTATAATATGATTCAATTTTTATTGAGGTTAAGTTCTAGGCTAATAACTATTTATGAAATGACAATATAAATAATTATTTATACAATCATGTAAGTTAAAAGTTAACAATATGCATGAAACTCTCGGTGATAACATTAATTAGTAACTAGAAAAATGATAATTTACTATAATCTGTTAAATTGCATAAATATTGTAAATTTGATTGTTAGTGATATAATTTCAAACCTCTATATGTTTAAGTTTAACTTACCCGCATGGGTGTAGCTCAGTTGGTTCGGGGTGGCGGTTAAGAAAGCGAGTTCGAGCCACAGCGTGCGATGTGGGAGTTCATTTCTTCTTTGTGAGGATGACTCGCGTGGGCACCAGACTGTGCCTCCCACCTAGTGAAATTTCTTGAAATCCATGATTTACCTTCCTCCATCAATCGCTGTCGGGTCGGAGGGGTGGAGGCCCTGTGGGCGAGGAATTTCGCCTTTTGCTCCCAAGTTTAACTTGCACATACTGACAGCCTAAATTCCGCTTTTTTACTAGCTCACAAGTTAGATGGTTTACCGTATAAAACCACTTTTATACAAACTAAAATTAAACGAGGTAAAAAGTACTTAATGTTAGAACAAGAAAGAAAATGAATTCCAGAGGTGTTAATTAAAAGGGACTCTTTTAGGAAAATGAATCGTGAGGTAGTATAGTATACTTCCTTCTACCAATGGATACAAGGAGTATTTCAATAAATGTATTATTAATCAAATGCTCGTACATATTTCGAATTTCCATATAGTACATATACCCATCTGAAATTGAAAGAATGTAAGAAATAATCCCTTGATTATTCTCATTAATGAAAAACATATATATATACAAGTTACAAGGAATATTCTCTTTCTATTCTACCTAGAAATTCATATTCTATAAGAATACTAACTTTATAATTATGGTAATATTACACTACTAATTAAGGTACAAATCTAAGTCTAATATTTACCAAATATACAAAGGAAAGGGGCCCCACTCGGATGGGCCATTCTCGACTGGGCCATATTGGCCGATATACTTTAACACACCCATGATCATAGCAGAGGCGGTCTTCGTCTGTTGAGGCATCTCTAAAATCTTCAAAAAGGACTGAGGGAAGACCCTTTGTAAAGATGTTTGCAATTTGATATTTCGAAGGAACATGACAGACACGTACTTGTCCTTTTGCTATCTTTTCTCGAACAAAGTGAATATCCATCTCTATGTGTTTAGTACACTGGTGCTGAACTGGATTACCAGAAAGGTAGATGACACTTATATTATCACAATACACCAAGGTAGCTTTCTCAATGGGACAATGAAGCTCTAAAAGAAGATTTCGTAACCAACATGATTCAGAGACCATATTAGCTACCCATCGATACTCGGCCTCTGCACTTGAACGTGAAAGCGTAGATTGACGCTTGGCAGACCATGAGACCAAGTTGTTACCCAAAACCATACAATATCCAAACGTAGACCGTCTGGTGTCAGGACAACCACCCCAATCAACATATGTATATGAGACCAATGTAGACGTCGACGAAAGATACAAATGCAAACCATACTCAAGTGTTCCCTGAATGTACCTAAGAATTCGTTTGAGTGCATTCTGTTCAACTCTGGGATCATGCATAAACAAACACACCTGTTGTACGACATATATAATGTCTGATTGTGTGAACGTCAGATAATGAAGGGCGCCTGCAAGACTACGATAGCTGGTCGGATCCTCATACGGATAGCCAGCTGCAGCACCCAACTTGAGTTTAGTGGAGTAGAATTGGACTTATAGGATGACATCCTAGCCCTCTCAAGGATTTCTGCTGCATACTTTATCTGTGATAAGAACAATCCACCTGCATGACGAGTTACAACAATCCCCAAAAAGTAACTCAAATGGCCCAAGTCCTTCATGACAAACTCAGAACTGAGCATTGTCATAATAGACTTGCGCAAAGTATCAGAAGAGGCAGTCAAGATAATATCATCAACATATAACAGAATATAAGCCATGGAAGATCCTCGACGATATACGAATAATGAATTATCAGACCTGCTGTGAGAAAAACCCATAGTCGAAGCAAAATCATCAAACCTCTTATACCAAGCTCATGGAGACTGCTTAAGCCCATACAAGGACTTCTTCAATAGACAGACATGATTAGGATATCTAGTATCCCTAAATCTCATTGGCTGATGCATATACACAGTCTCCAGAAGATCACCATGTAGGAAAACATTCTTCACATCTAGCTGATGAATGTGCCATGGTTTTGAAAGAGTCAAGCTGAGCACAGTACGAATGTAGCCGGCTTGACCATTGGGCTAAAAGTCTCACCACAATCCACACCAACCTGCTGAGTCTTACCATCACCTACAAATCTAGCCTTATGTCTTGCAAATGAGCAATCCGAATTTTCCTTATGAATAAAAATCCACATAGACCGAATAATATTAACACCAGATGGACGGGGTACCAACTCCCACGTCTTATTATCAATAAGAGTATTATATTCCTCGGTCATGATAATTTTCCAATTAGGGTCATTTAAGGCAGACACGGGATTACGGGGTAAGGGGGATTTAAGAATAGTAGAATTCAAATTGAAATATGTTTTTGGCTTAAAAATACCCCGTTGACTACGAGTGACTGGACCAAGACTCTGGGCTGGATTGAGTGAATTTTGGGAAGTTTGTGAAATGTCGGAAATTCCCTTCGACGGAGCCGCGACGCTGGTAACTGGCGTCGCGGCGCCAGAACCACTGCAGAGCTCTCTGGATATTTGTCGCCGTGGCGCCTATATGCAGGGCCGCGGCGCTGCCTCGCAGGAATTTTGGCACCGTGGCGCCTCAATGCAGGGCCGCGACGCTGAGGACGAGTTTAACGTATTTTCTGGCAAACTTGAAAAATGACGGAGAACATAGGGGGAGATAACATTATCCAAAAAATCATAAAAAGTAGGTACGGGGTTTTCTACTTTAGAAAAGAGAAATTGAGTTTCATCAAAGAGAACATGACGACTAATGATGATTCGTTTAGAGGATAAATCAAAACATTTATAACCACGGTGATTTGACGGAAAACCCAAGAATACACAAGAAGTAGAACGTGCCTGAATTTTGTTGATTGTAGTGGATAAAAACAGTGGATAACATAAGCATCTGAAGACCCTAAGATGAGTGTAGGACGAAGTCTTATTGTATAACACTTTGAGAGGGGAGGAATATGTCAAACCTTTAGAGGGAAGAATATTTAGGAGATCGGTAGCCATTTGTAGTGCATGATGCCAAAATAATGGAGGAACAGAAGAATGAACTAATAAAGTGCGGACAATATTATTAATGGTACGAATTTTTCGCTCAGTTTTCCCATTTTTGAAGACGTATGAGGACAAGAAAAACGAAATTTATCCCATTGTTAGCACAAAACTCCCTAAATTCTCCATTATCATACTCCTTGCCATTATCACATTGAATGTTTTTTATTTTTCGGTCGAATTGCGTACTTATGAAGGCTCTAAATTTTATGAAGATGAAAAAAACATGAGATTTTTCGCAATTGGAAACGTCCATAAATATTTAGTATAGTCATCTAAGAATAGAACATAATAACGATGACCCATAGAACTGAGAACCGGAGATGTCCATAAATCACTATGAATAATTTCAAATGACATAGAAGTATTAGAATTTGCAGCTACAAATGGTAATTTAATAATATTTCTCAAAGCACAGGATTGACAAAGTGGAGTATTACGCGTACCCTTACAAGAAATATACTTATGTCTATCTAAGGAAGATAAAATAGACGACCCCGGATGACCTAGACGAGCATGCCACAAGGAATGAGCAAGAGCTGCAAAAGTGGATGACATAGCTTGACGCGAGATGCTGAGACTTGGTGTGATTGGATAGAGGTGCCCCATCCCCCACTGTTACACCTCATGAGATGACTCCCCATTTTGAAATTCTTCACAGAAAATCCAAATGGATCAAAATTAATAGACACCCAGTTATCAGTTGTGAAATTTACGGACAGATACCAAAGTTTTAATTAATTTTGGGGCATGAAGGAAATTTTTCGACAAGTGGTGGATGAGGAGGGGACAAAGTTTTATGACCATAACTCTTAATTGGAATAGAATTGCCATTACCAAAAATTATACCACGATTAGTGCCCAGATTGGAATAAGACGAGAGAGTACCTTGATCGGATGTCATGTGGGTAGTGGCGCCGGTGTCCGTGTGCGATTAGGGTCGGTTGAGTCAAGCCAGCGTGTGCGTCATTTGCTTGATATCGATGCGAGTGTATCCCGGCTGCGTGGTGGGCACGATGGGGTGAGGCCCAGTATCTTTGGAGTCTTGGAGCGCCCGTCGATGGTGCACTCTGGAGTGCTGGGAGAAGCTGGGCCGCGGTGCGTGTACGGGTTGATAATGAGGCGTCGCGGCGCTGTAAGGCTGCACGCGTAAACAGAAAGTCGCGATGACTTGCGGCTGGGACCCATCGCCCGACCGCAGGAGGCTTCCTGTGGGTTCCAAGATTATTGTTGCTGCTGACGGTTGCCCCCGTTGTTGCCGCCACAATTCTTGCCATTATTCTTCCGATTTTGGCCTTTCTTACCACCCCCGTTGTTGTGATTTTGGGTCACGTTGGCTGGATTGAAAGAAGAAAAATTGGGCGATCATCATCTGGTTAGGGTGGCCCCGTCGCCACTTTCTTAGCTAATCCGGCTTCTTCCAAAGTAAGCATATAACGAGCTTGATAAAATCCTGGCAGGGGGTTACTCTGACGAATAACTGAAGCAACACCGCTATAGGCCTCTGACAGGCCTACAACCATCTGAAGAACTAGATGACTATTAGAGATAGGAGAACTCACGTTCTTTGAGTTGGTGCGCGAGTCCTTGGCGTTTGCGATAAGAAGAAGCGTTTTGAAAATTCACCGTGGACACTGTGAAAATTCTGCTCAAGGATAACAATCGAGAATGGTATTATCTTGGAAGATATCTCGCAATCGATCCCACGCTGCCATAGCTGTGGAGTTGGGTTCCATAATCATCTGCAAAAGGTCCAAGGAAATAGTGGCATAAATCCACTAAAGAACCTTGGAATCAAGCATGTCCCATAATTCTGGGTCTGCTTCTTTAGTGAGCACAGTAGATGTAGACGCCTTATCACCCTCTTTTGAAGGAGTATGGGGGATGATGTGGTGAAGAACTTTATGTGCTTTAACATGAATCTTGAATAACTCCGCCCACGTCCCATATTGGACGTTTTCAAGATCAAGAACAATAGGGATGACACTCTTGATGTTAGAAACTGAGAGGGCAGGATGAAAATTGTTCTTATCAACCATAGGGAATAGAACAACAAGATTCAGAGAAGGGAAATTGGGAGAGAGGATTTTGGAAGAGAAGATACTCGGTTTTGTTAAAAAGGAAGAACACAAAAATCGAGAATTTGAGGATCCAAAAATCCGAAAAATAGAAGAAATTTTGAGGAGGCGGGCGAGGTAAAGAGAGAACAGACTCTTGATACCATGAAAGAATGTAAGAAATAATCCTTGATTATTCTCATTAATGAAAGACATATATATATATATATATATATATATATATATATATATATATATATATATATATATATATATATATATACAAGTTACAAGAAGTATTCTCTTCCTATTCTACCTAGGAATCCCTATTCTATAAGAATACTAACTTTACAATTATGGTAATATTACACTACTAATTAAAGTACAAATCTAAGTCTAATATTTACCAAATATACAAAGGAAAGGGGCCCCACTCGGATGGGCCATTCTCGGCTGGGCCATATTGGCCGATATACTTTAACAGGAATAATGATCAATTTTTTTAAGCTTCATAAATCGTCGTTATTTTTTTAAAACATTTTTTTTTGCCTTTTTTTCCTACCTGGTGTTCCGTATTCGCACTACGGCTATGAATAATCCGAATTCGGACTGTGTAAGGGAAGCACTCCTGACCATGATGTTTTTTATATATAGGTACTCGAACTCGAAATATCTGTGTTAAATAAACATACAATATACACATGATATACATGTATATTGAAATATTTCCAAGGTAAAGCCGAGTGGGCTAGCATCGTCCAGCCCAGCCCAATGAGCATCACGGCCAGCAGGCCAACAATCCTATTCATGTTGTATATTTGATATATATTAGAATTAGTCTTGTATCTTAATTAGTATTGTAATAGTATCATAATTGTATAGTTAGTCTCCAAATAAAATAGAATTTTAGATGTAGAATAGCAAAATAATTTTACTATGTAAATTGTATATATATGTCTTTTATCAATAAGAATAATGAAGAGATTATTTCTTTTAATACGATTAAGAATGAATGGATTCTATCTATCCCAAGACAAGTTGTGGTGATTTTTTCTTTACCTTTTGTGTAAAAGAATGTTGTTTACTGATAATTGTCTCTTCAACATATTTTCAATCACAAAATTCACCATCTTTTAATGTTCCTTTACCATGTTCACATAAAGGTGAAAGAATATATATAACGTAAACCCCACCAAACGAAAACATTTCACCTTTTTACTTTTGGGGTTTGGGGCCTAACACAACGTCGTACGTACATGTTGATGGAGAAGGAATGGCATGATTGCCTTGATGAGTACCCGCAATTGATTTTTGCTTTGAATCATTTCCTCTTTCAAAACAAAAAGGCATCACATTTCCCATTTTTAGATACAGGAATGGCAATATTATTTGCGTGTGTGGGTCATGTGGATCCACACAAGAATTTCTATCAGTTTTTTCTGTTTTCTTGCAATAAAATAAAGATTACCATACTTTGCACTCAAGGATAAAAAGCTGGCCTTTTCTAGATCTGCTCATGCTTTTCTGCAGCCTCATGTTATTTAGATAAAAATATATACATTAATTGACCATGATTAATTGACCACAACATTGTTTATTGATTAGGTGTAAATATTGTCACACGAGGTTAGTAGCGGATCCAAAATTGTTACTCAAGGGTTCGAGAGTGTTCAGGTGAACACCCTGGTTTTTTCTTCTCCTCCAAGGTATAGAACAACTAGGGTTACTGGTCCTGCTCGCTTTGATTATGCTACTGTGGTGACCAAGAAGCAAGAGCTTGAGGTCAACCGTCACTGATAATCACTACTTTTACAAGCGGTAACTTCTTTTCTCTTTTTTTTTCCTTTGTAGATGTCATGTGTTCCATGCAACGACAGAGCTATCCTTGTTAAAGGATTGCCATTTTGACACTCATTCGATTTGGAATTACATTGTCTAGATAAATTAAAAAATATATATGTATATATACTATATGTATCTCAAATTCTCTTGTTTTTTTGTGTGTAGTTTTTATATTTTAACGTTTCTTGATGAAAATTCTGACTACGTTATTGATTTCATGATTGCAACACATGGAGTTTAGAAGAGAATAATGAATTATCCATACTTTTGTGCAATATGGTTGGTTCAATTTTGGATGACGTGTGCCCCTTTTATGCAATTGTTATTGTCAATAATAGCAACATAGTAGCACCATCACATATTCTAAAAGAAGAAGAAGAAAACAAGCAAAAAGAAAGGTTGTGCTCAGGTGCTATGAACTTTTAGGTGAACTATAAATCTAACAACCCCTTAAAGGCTTAAAGGGCAAAACAAACACTGCTCTAGTAGAGTTATAGAGTATAGAGTGTAGACTGATATCATCAAACAGGCCATGTTTCCGTAGTTTCTATAATCTCTGTTTCTTGTAGACTTATTTCCATTTAGATAATTAATTAATTGAATGATCATTAGTATAAGATAATTAATTAATTGAAATATAGAGTACTAATTGATTGATTACAGCTCCTGCATGGAGGTAGTAGTCAACAGTCATACAGTCAGCAATAGTCATTGTTAAACAGAATTAACTTATACTTTGAATTTCTCGAGATTCAAACCGTATAAATATTGATCAATATTTTAAGATATATTTTTCAATAAATTGATATAAGAAAAGTTGTAACATAATATTTTTTATATAATTTTCAAATATAAAATTTTAATTTTAAAATATTGAGTTATTCTAATCCAATTTCACTTCAAAGTTTAGCCGAATATAATTGACTCTAAAAAAGCGAAAAATATCACATAAATTGAGAAGAAATGAGTAACTAATAATGGAGTAGTGATATTTCTCTAAAATGAATCCTGGACATGTTAACTCAATGTGCTAGAGCCTAGAAACCATGCACACGCGCATGAAGACAATCGACCATTAATTGTAAGTGTGAAAAATATAATTAGTTAAATAAAAATGTATATTCAAAAACATGCGGTTGAATTTAACGCCCCAAGAAAACGGCAATAGTATACGCAAGGCAATTTGAAATTTAGAATTTGCGACCTCAAAATTAAACTTTGATTTATTGTCAAATAGTCCTAATTCTACATAAATATAAGCAATATAGCTAGGACAATTAACACTCTCACATCAAGCTAATTAGCCTCTTCATGGATCCTACTTAAAATTTGATTAACAACAGCTGCTATATCGTCCACTGAACTCATGTTGCAGTCTTCTTCTACCTGCACATTGAACACCATAATCAGTATATATAATAAACTCCTCTCTTTTCGGTTTTAAGTAATGTACACGGTCAGCGTAAGCAAATTGTACACCATCAAATCATCAGTACCTTGTTACAGTAGGTAACATATCTTGAAAAATCTCACATTATTAAGGAGATTTATTTCTTGGATGGCCTAATAGTGTAAAAAAATATCTATAATAGATATAACTTAATCTCATCTACAGTCTCACCTTCAAACTGAGAGCACAGAGGACAAACTGATCAACTTTTGAAACATTGAGATGAAGAACACTTAGCCTAAGGCTTTCAAGCCCTGAAATTATTCTAGGAAGCAATCTTGGCCTCTTTTTTGACCTTATTTTCAGATTTGCATGATTATCCACCATTGTGACCTCTATATCAGCTGTTGCTGGTAGCTGCTGGTTCCTATAATATTCATTCTCACAAGCTCCATTTTCACTAGTAGTAGAAGCAGTAATGGTTGTGGAATACTGTGGAATGCTGAAGAACTCAGAAAATGGAGAAGTTTCACCATTGGCTTCTTGATTTTGACCACTAAGGAATTGAAGTTGTTGCTCTAGCTCTTTCACATAGTTGATTGCACCACTTACAATTGATGCTTGATCACCCTTAAAATGTAACAAGAAGATCAATAATTTAGTACCAAAAATGTTGAAGATCTAAGTAAATAAAAGTGTATTTTGTCCTGCTACAGTTTAAACTTTTCGATTAAGCGTAGTAGTGGAGTGTAAACTGTAAAGAATGGATTTTGGGCATAACTCAACCCAAAAACTAGCTCGTAAGGTGAGAATTGTCCAAGTCCAAATAAAGAGTCTATGTTTTCATTTCATTTTCGATGTAGGACTCTTAACACTCCTCCGCACGCCAGACTTCATTAACTGGAGCGTGAACAATATAATTTAGGGGTCCAACATCGCTGAACAAAAAATTGTAATAAGTCTGACTCTGATACCATGTAAAGAATGAATCTTGGGCCTAACTCAACCCCAAAAAACCTAGCTTGTAAGATGAGGATTGTCCAAGTCTATATAATGAATCCATATTTTCATTTCATTTCCGATGTGAAACTCTTAACATGGAGCACAAAATTCTATCAAGGAGATTCAGAAAAACACTACACTAAAAAATTTCTACTACTACATATAAAAGGGATTTAACGAATCATATATACATTTTTTTCACCAATACATGCAGTGAAATATTTGGATGAAGAAGATTCAATGGAACGAACCCCTTTATCATATATAGCTAGGTCACTAAGTAGTCACATAATTCTAACATGATAAAAAATCTAACCACCATCCATTATAAAAGAAATTTCATAGGTAAATGAGGTGATCACACAATTCAACCGATAATGTTTATTAAATAAAAAAAAGAATCTGACCCTTTGGACGTAAGACTCAGGCATGAGAGTTCGGAGGACAGAGAGGTACTCATTCATCTGTTTCCTACGATTTCGTTCGACAGCAATGTGCGTCATTCTTTGATTCTCAACCTCTTCTTCATTCTTCTTTGTTCTTCTTCTTGTTCTTCTTGATCTAGTACTAGTAGTACTAGACATTTCAACTGGAGAGTCCAATTGTTGCTGCTGCTCTTGCTGATCCGGAATTGTAAAATTATGGTCTAAAACAGAGGAACAATTCTGACCCCATTGATTAAATTCATTCTGGGAATCCACCAATAGTGGAGGTGGTAAGTTCCAATTTGAGTAGTCCTCATACTCTTGTGTTGCTGCTACATTTTGATTATTCGCAAGAAATACATCGTTATTTAGATAATCAAAACCAGAGCCACCGACCCAATTTGCAGTGCCGAGCAAGGCGTAAAGATATTGTTGTTGCTGCGTTATGGCTTCAGACGCCATTATCGTTCGATGAAGTGTAGGAGTACTCTGGTTATTGATAGTATGTGAGTGTGAGAACTTTAATAAATGTTACAAATTGAGCTTTGGCTCTTTTGGGGGTGAATTATTTCACCTTTTAAAGGCGTTCTAGGGTATATAGACCACACATGCACAGAACATTGCACGTGAAATTCTTTTGAACATATTCACGTTTTTAACACAAAAAAACAAAGAAAATAAAATTCCTCTTTTTTTTTTCCCGCTTTTGTGATATCAATAGAGAAATCTTTGGATAAGGGTAATAAATACAAGAATGGGAGCAGTCTAGTAATAACCTTTAACTATGATTTTCTTCAAATTAATTACGTGAACTTATAGTATTTTTATATAGTTTTTAAATATATAATAAAATATTCAAAAATTTTATATTTGAAATTGAATCAAAGAAAAAGTTATTTTACTCTTAAAACGGGTCAAACTTCATATAAATTGAGACGGAGAGAATATTGAATATAATTGTGGATATATGTGTTGGGAGGAATAACTATTGAATATCAAACCCTCTAATTACCCTAAGAAATTTATTATAAATATTTAGATAAATTAAATTATGAAATTGTTTATTAATACATGATATTGCTATTCTAAGTTTAGAATTCATAACAATCAGATTCTATCTGCAATCTTCCGTTTAGTACTTATATCACTTTTAATCATCAATGGGGGTAAGTACTCGTGCCATGTACATATAAAGCTATCTTCTTTGGTGAATTATGACACCCGTTAATTGAGCACACCACTGCCTACCTGAATTCCCGAAATTCTGCAGAACGAACGGAGCCTGATATAAGTTTTTAAAAATTTTAAACACCCTAACAATTCAGATTAATTAGGAACAGAAATATATTACTCCCTATGTGTCAATTTATGTATGCCTTGATTGGTCAAACTAACTAATGTATGAATTCAATATATAATCTTTATTTTTTTTGAAATAAAATTTATATTTTTAGAAAATGAAAATTACATATAAAAAATATTATAAGTCACAATAATCGGATTTAAAGGAATCCAAGCACTTCTTTTACACTTGTCAGATTATAAATTTATACTCAAAGACGAGGCTATACTTTTTGAACTGCCTAGAATAAAGACTATATTAATCCTAATGTTGTACTACTCGGAGTAATAACCAAGTAGGTTGGATGAGAGTTAAATTTACGATCTCGCCCTAACTTTTACAGTTAGATACTTATTACCAGTATTCTTAACTTCTAAATCATAATGTGGTTTATGGATTGTAGCCACATTTACCTAATTTTGTTTATATAAAGGGACACCAGAAACGTCATAACGTTATATTGTTGTACGAAACGGTAGTTAACCTCAAAGACTCAAATTAACAACTAGCTAATTGGTTAATTTTTATAGCGAATATGTTTACTCCAGTTGTAAACAAGATGACCCAAATACTGTATCTTTTGTTTTTTGGTTTCTTCTTTAATTTTTTTTTATCTTTGTCCCAACTCTTGATATATAAATATGGACTCTTCTTAATATGACTTCTATTCTCATGAACTATAGTCTATACGTAGATGATAGTAATAGAATATTTTTCAATATTTTTTTATTAATTGTACATCTTATATTTTAGGTAGAATTATCATCCTTTTGTAATTAGGTTAATTAGTTATCTAGTTTGTATCAAAGTAAATATTATTGTAACCTTATATATATTGTAAATCATTTATCAATAAAATCAAGAGAACATATTCATTTATGGTATCAGTAGCCTAAAACTACAAACTCTACCCTAGCCGTCAATACACCTTCTCGGACGCCACTTTTTTTCCACGTCGGCACCTAGCCCACGTCGGAACCCTAGATGCCGACCACTCTCGACCGCCCCCCTCTTTTCCCGACGACGGAACCCTAGTTTTTTCGGCCATTCTCCCTCCCTTTTCCTCATAATTTTTCTCTTCCATGGCTGACAAAACCAATATTCATCCGGCACTTGTCGTAAACAACATTAAAAACTTCATCCCTGTGACTTTTGAGATGGAAAATGGTCAATACTCCTCGTGTGTGAAGCTTTTTAAGATCCATTGTCGTGTTTACGAAGTTATCGACCACATCATCCCTTCCACACCGAAGTCCACATACGTACCATCAGCTTCGACTTCTGATGATGCACTCTAGTCTCGTTTGGATGCAGCCGTCCTCTAGTGGATATACAACACAATATCTAATAATCTATTGCACACCATCATTGAAACGGATGCCACTGCCCGCCAAATGTGGGAAAGTTTGGACAATATTTTCCATGACAACAAAACTCAACGAGCGTTATACCTTGAAAATTAGTTGAAGGACGTTCATCAGGACGATTTCCCAAACGTGTCTGCCTATTGTCAAAAACTCAAGATGGGTGTCGACCAACTCACAAACTACAACCCTGGTCTTCCCCGTGTGTATTTTGGGTTACCCTACCAAGCATCGTAGTTACTCATGATATGACTTGTTGAGTCATAAAATTATTATTTTACATCATGTCTTATTTGATTAGTCTCAATTCGCATTTGTATCTCTACACTCGCCACCTCGACATTTGCCTTGTCCGACCCTAATTGGAAAGCCACAATGATAGATGAATATTATGCTTTTATTGATAATAAGATGTGGGACCTAGTACCTCATCCACCTGATGCTAACACTATTTATTCGATGTGGATTCTTAGACATAAAAAGTAATCTGATGGTTCTTTTAAGAGGTACAATGCCCATCTTGTAGGTGATGATGGGAGCGGATTCTGATGAAACGTTTAGCCTGGTCGTAAAGCCCGCAACCATCCGAACCGTCACCAGCATCGACATATCTTAGTCTTGGCTCATTCAACAGCTTGATGTAAAGAATGTCCTCTTACATGAGGATCTTCATGTATATATACATCATTCTATGGGTTTTAGGAATCATATTCATCTGAATTATATGTGTCTGTTGCGGAAATAGCTCTACGGACTGAAATAGGCTCCTCGAGTATGGTACCAGCGGTTCGTCTATCAATCACATAGCAGATCTGACCATTCTCTGTTCATCTATAACAAAGGTACAAACATGACTTACCTATTATTATATGTTGATGACTCACCACATCATCTGATGCTCTCCGTCGGTCCATTATTCTCTCATTTCCTCTGATTTTGCTATGAAAGATCTGGGGGCCCTGAGTTATTTCTTGGGCATCTCTGTTACTCAACATTCTGGCAACCTATTTCTATGTCAGAAGAAGTACTCCGAAGAGATTCTTGACCGTGCAGGCATGATATCTTGCAAACCATCCCACATGCCTATAGACACCAATTCCAAGCTCAGCGCTGATTCAGACCTTTCATATTCAGACTTGACTCACTATCGTAGCCTGGCTGGGGCCCTGCAATACCTCACATTTACGAGACCATACATATGCGGTCTGATAAATGCGCTGCATATACGCGAATGAAGCACACGTACGCATGCTCAAATGTATTTTATGATACGTCCAAGTCTGCTCACTGCTTATTCTGATGCTGGCTGGGGTTGATGTCCTGACACCCGATGCTCCATGTCTGGTTATTGTATTTTTTTCGGAGATAACCTATTGTCTTGGTCTTCCAAAAGGCAACCTACACTATCCTGATTCAGTGCAGAAGCAGAATACAGAGGTGTTGCCAACGTCGTCTCTGAGTCTTGTTGGATCTGTAACATTCTACTTGAGCTTTATTGTCCGATCAAAAGGAAACACTGGTCTAATGTGATAATATTAGTGCGATATATATTTATGACAATCCCGTCCAACATCAGCGTACTAAACAAATTGAGATGGACTTCCAATATCAGGTTCATGTCCCTCATATTCCTTCCAGATATCAGATTGTCGACATCTTCATCAAAGGACTTCCGCGCATACTATTTGATGAATTTCGAGTCAGTCTCAGTGTTCGAGAACCTCCCCTTCGACTACGGCGGTGTGATAGAATATTTCTCAATATTCTTTCATTAATTATATTAATTGTATATCTCCTATTTTAGGTAGAATTATAATCCTTTTGTAATTGGATTAATTAGTTATCTAGTTTGTATCAAAGTAAATATGATCTTGTAACCTTATATATATTGTAAATCATTCATTAATAAAATGAAGGGGACATATTCATTTAGATAGTAACATGCTAATTTACCTCATCTTTGTGTGACACACGTGACGGAGGGCATACTAATAAAAGTGGGTTAAAGAGAAAGAATATTGACAAACTTCTAAAGAAAAGTGCAGATGACAGCAAAATTTCACATCAGAATGGAAAAAGGAAGAGAAAAGTTTTATAAGGGGCAAAATACAAGTTCACAATACGGACGCTTTTGTGCACGATGATGGAATAGCTCGAAGAACAAATCCATGAGATTTGTTGGACAAAAACGAACAATATGTGATATGAACTTGGGCGTGACACTTCGTATATTTTGTCAATTTACATTTGAACAAAAACAAAAGAGAGAGAAACGAAGTACTTAAAAATTAAAATGCTTATTTCTAAGTATCAAAGTATATTACCTGGAGGACTGTAATTAGCATATTGTGTGCATAGCGACATATATATTTAGGAGTTTTGCCTTAGCAGAATCGATAAAATTATTATCGTGTATTGTAGAGGTTCTGAGTTTGGTAGTTAAAATAACTTCTTACAAAAATGAAAAGTAAGATTGCGTACAATAAATTCTTATAGTTCGATTCCCCGGACCTCATACGCAGGGCCATTCCTACACTTTTAAAGCCCCGGTGGAGAAACAAAAAGAGATCCTTTTTTATTCACATAAAAAATTAAAATTAACTAATTGTTTAAGGGGGAACTGTTTGGGACTTGGGGCCAATCTGATTTTGTGTTTTAAAAAAAAGTCTTTCCCTACTTATTGAATTCGAACACGCGACCTTTCACTAGGAAAAGACTTTTGAAGGGAGCCCAAAACCGCTAAGCTACAACTTTCACTGATAAAATTTGTGGCAATTTTAATATATATCTTAATATTTGAAACCAATAAAAGAAAATAAAAATTCTGAAGCGGAAGTTCTGGCGGTCGGGGGCCCTGTGCTGCGGCGCCGCCTCAACTGCCCCAAGAACGGCTCTACTTATACGTAACGAGAGCTTAATGCATTGAAATGTATTTTTAATAGCATATATATAATTAGCAAACGTAAAGTGACAAGGAACAAAGTGCATGGCGACCTCACCTATGGCACATGGGTAAACCCTAGCTTGCCGAAATAGGAAAAGAAATATAAGCATCAACTACTTCATATAATACACCATTTAGGGGTTTATATTCGAAGGATTGCTCCATTTTAATCGATAAATGCTTTCAGTGTTTCCAAGAAACTGTATAAATAATTGTTAGATCCTTCAGCTGTCAATGTTCACTCTTCCTTTGAATATTATTTAAGAGTTACGAGAAGATTCAAGTCGTCAAGCAAATCCAAATCAAATTGCATTTTACGTTTGTTTATGAAGTATTCGGCATGCGTTTTTTCAACTCTGCTCTGTTTTACTGAATTAAACAACGCGTTAAAAGTGGCCCCCATATGCTCCGCTTTTCTTGGATTTTATAATTAATACGAAAAGATTTTCATTCAGAAAACAGCCGAAAAGGAAAATAAAAAGGAAAAATTAACGAAGGACATAGAAATATTGATTGAACTTTTTGTCATTTATTAAAAAATTCGACAATATACAAAATTAATGTTTACTATTTTCTTTAAATTATTATTTAATTATTTTAATAATATTTCACCTATTTCATTTTTTTGTGAAAAGTAGAACAACTCACTGTTATTTTTGGAGTCCCGGTTGACTTTGGAAAATATTTTAAAAAAAGGTAAAAACCCACCTTTATTTTTAACAAAAAATAATAACTTGCCATAGGAATTCTTTTTGGCTTTAAAAACTCACCGTTATTTTTGGAGTCCTTTTTAACTTTATAATACCTAATGATTATTTGCATGAAATTCTAATAGCAATCACGTTCCTACTTTTTAGATACTAGTCCTACCCGTATCCTTTGGTATTCCGGACTTCGTATTGAACGAACACTATTGGAGTTGGAAATTTTGATGAAGACCAATTCTACTTATTTTATTTTATAAGCCAATTGTACTTCTCCCCATCAAGACATCACGCAGCAGAAATGGCACAGAAGAAGAGTGTATGACCGCGCGCCACGAGTTCGATCCTGCATAAACCTTTGGTTGATCATCACACATGACTTGTCAAGTGTGGTTAATCTACCGACGTGTGGTTTGCGTGCTATTCGCACCGGGGTTTACCCCTGCGCACTCGAAGAGTAGCTAGCGGGTTCCTTCAAAAAAAAAAAAAAAAAACATATTCAATTGTTTATACAACTTTATGATAGAGAATATATTAATATTATTCATATATATTCTATAATTATTATTTTAATGTAATTATGTAAACTAAATATTCTCATACAATTATGTTTGTAATTATAAATACCTATATATATTGCATTAATGAGAAACCTCCAGACAAGGAAGAATTACACAATTCTACATGGTATCAGAAGTCAAATCCTAATCCCACTCCTACCCTAAAAGAAATCGGCGAACCGACGCCCCCTTCTTTTTGCAACGGTGCATTAATGAGAAACCTCCAGACAAGGAAGAATTACACAATTTTACATGGTATCAGAAGTCAAATCCTAATCCCACTCCTACCCTAAAAGAAATCGGCGAACCGACGCCCCCTTCTTTTTGCAACGGTGCATTAATGAGAAACCTCCAGACAAGGAAGAATTACACAATTCTACATGGTATCAGAAGTCAAATCCTAATCCCACTCCTACCCTAAAAGAAATCGGCGAACCGACGCCCCCTTCTTTTTGCAACGGTGAATAGCCACTTTTCGTGGCTTCTCCCGAATGTTCCTCCTCCACCCACGATGTCACACATCCTCTTCTTCCCTCCTCTTCTCCTAACACCTTTCATCCTGCCTTTGTCGTAACAAATATCAAGAACTTTATCCCTTTGGTTCTTGATCAAGAGGATGAACAGTACTCATCGTGGGTTGAACTATTTCAAATACATGCTTGTGCATACAAAGACCTTGATCACATCGATGCCACCACGCCTCGTCCACCCGATGTCGACAATCCGATGTGGAAGCGGCTAGATGCAATCGTCAAAAAATGGATATATCACACCATATCCAAGGATTTACTTCATACTATTATGAAGACAAGTGTTTTAGCTCATGAATTATGGATAAGGATAGAGGAAATTTTTTAAGACACAAACACATACGTGCCATGTATCTGGAAGATCAATTTAATAACACCCGTCTTGAATTTTTTTCTAATATGTCCGCCTATTGTAAACAATTGAAATTAGTTGCAGACCAATTATCTAATATTGGAAATCCAATATCATAAACAAATATAGTTCTGCAACTAATTAATCATTTGCCAAATGGTGTGTACGATACACTTGCGATGATAATCCAACAGGCTGATCCTCTCCCTAGTTTCAACAAGGCTCGTTCATAATTACTATTAGAAATTGTTCAATTCTCCCCTCAGTCTTGCTGCTTTCGCTGGTGGAAAGAATTTTTCAAGGAATTTCTGGGCTAGGTCCTGCCATGTGAAGACGGAGTATGTTGGCAGGGAGTTCAACCAAACCTTTGCTCTGTCCCTGAGTGAAAATGGGAAGAGCCTCAACCGAATGACATCATCAGTAACGTCATTGTAACTGAATGTGGCACAAAGCTCCAGGAAATTCGCAATGTGCATATGTGGCTCTTCAGATGACGACCCTCCAAACTGGACTGTGTTCTGCACCATACCCAAAATAGTAGGTTTGATCTCAAAGTTGTTGGCTCCTATTACTGGGAGTCTGATGCAAGTCTGCACCCCTGTAACGGTAGACAATACATAATTCCCCAAGCTCATTTCTGCAGGAACTTGTCTTAAGACAGGCGGTAACTCACCATTCGCTAAATTATCGTTTTGCTGATTTTCCATTGTCAAAGGACCATCAATTTCCTTGTCTATGTTCTCGCAGATCCGGAAGGAGCGCACGCCATGTCAGTCAATATCAGTAGGGTTCCTCTTGCCTCAGTTCGAATTGAACGATTCTATTAGTTTCACTCTGCAAGTGATCAAAAACAAGCAAACAGATCACGACAAAATGTTCTAAAATAAAAAGACCAAAATAAAAACCAAATTCGAAATAAGGATAGGTAGTTCGATACTGATTATACGTCAGTCCCCGACAACGGCGCCAAAAACTTGTTGGTTCCATTTTACAAATGCGCACGCAAGTGCACGTATCATTCACAAGTAATATAGTTTGTAAGACCGAATATCGTCCACATAGATTGGTTATCAAGTACCGAACTTCTAAACTTTGGTTTCTATTTGGCAATCGGTAAATTGTTTGATTTTATAACTACGAACTATAATTAAAGTAAAGTGCAGGACTTTAAACTAAGATTGATAACGTTATGGGTTTATAACAGTTATGAAGGGAATAGGGTTTCCAATCTCCTCAACTATCCACTCTTTCACTTGTTAATGCAATGCTAATGGGTCTTCTTCTTATTAAGATAGCATGTTAACTAGTCTGTCATCATATTTCGGTTAGGATATACAAGAGCTCAATCTTGTGCAGAAACCTTCTATATTTCTATGATAGGTTTTACCACACAAGAGGATTAAGAACAGTAACCTTAAACACTACACAAGTATCGGGGTACTTTCGTCCACAATTTTAGCCTATGTCTAAACAATTACAGCATATTCAAATCTCTCCTCTCGGTTCTTGATTCGAAATCATATAAGTAATGATAACTAGTAGCTAATTAATTATCAAGCAATCAAAGCAATATTGAATAGATCTTAATAAAATTGAAGAAGAAATCAATAACTAATGTATTAACTATATGAAAGAGCTTCAAGAAGATTTGACGGAAACCCTACTAAAGTAATTAGCTTCTAAACATTGTCATGTCAAGAACTAAATTACAATTCAACATAACTGAAATAAACTAAGGGAAAAGAAAAGAAATACTGTGAACTTAAGTCTCCAATTGTGACCTCAATCTGCCCTGAGTTGTGTTCCTTGATAGAATGTCCAACCTCCCCCACTAAACTAAGTTTTGACTTTGAGTCGATTGGATTGGGCATGATCTTGCAGTTTGCTATTTTAGCCCTGTAAACAATTTCTTTGGCATACTTACGCTGACACAGGAACATTGCATTGTCTGATTTGATCACTGAAATCCCCAAAAAATATATCAACTTATCCAAGTCTGTCATAGCAAATTCATATTTAAGCAAGATAATGATCTCGTGTTTCAGCACATCAGATGAAGCAGTCAGAACAATATCATTCACATAGAGTAAAAGGTATGCAGTGTCATTACCTCGATGAAAAATAAAAAGTGAGTTATCACTTTTGCTGCACAGGAACCTTATCTATATTATGTAAGTTGTAAAACACTCATATCAAGTCCGTGGGGCCTGTTTCAAACCATAAAGTGACTTTCAGAAATGACATACATACTGAGGAGCCTATGGGTGCACAAAGCCAGACGTTTGATGCATATATACAGTTTCTTTTAAATCTCCATGTAAGAACATATTTTTCACATCAAGTTGATAAATCGATCAGTTCTTTTCCATATCTATGCTCAAAACAGTGTGAATGATAGCTTGTTTAACCACTGGACTGAATGTCTCATCATAATAACTCCCTCTTGTTGGCTCATGCCATTAGCCACAAATCTCACCTTATGGCGTTCAAGTTTACCATTATATCTGAATTTGTGACGATATAACCACATGCAGTGAATCACATTTACTCCCTCTGGTCTCAGAACAATATCTCAAGTGCGATGTTGATCGGTGTATTTTATATACACCTTTTTAGTCAGTTTTAGTTAGTCTTTTGTCCCGTTTTGCACATATAAGTGTCGTATTAGGATAGTTTTCCTTTCTTTTGAGTCAAAGTGGTTAAAATGGCCAAATGGCGGAAAAGGAGCTAAAAGAGGGCAAAAGAGAGAGTCGAGCTAAAAGCTAGAAAGTGGCGAACGAGTGAAAACCTGCATAGCCCACTGGCGGCCTCGCACTGCGAAGCGGCGGCGCGCCACTATCCAGCTGCAGAAGACTTCGGCCGCTGCGCTAAAATGCCGCGCGCTAAACACGAAAAACTACAGAGTTGCAGTGGCGCCAAACAGCAGAACTGGCGCGCGCCAAATCACCCGACGGATTGCAGAGTTCCGGCGCGCGCTGTCAGGCGCGACGCGACGACGCGGAAAAATAAGTGGTTTCAGACGGATTTTGGGCCAGCTGCAGGAAAAGTTGAGGTGGTTTTCATTTATAAAAGGAGAACCCTAGGCGCTTTTAAGGGTTCCTTCGCACAACACAAGGCTTCTTGCTTGGAGATTGGAGACCATAGTTTATTAATGTCTTTTCCTTTTCTTTACTTTATTTGCTTTTGTATGATGAACATGGGATTAGTTCTTGTCATGTCAATGGCTAGGAACTAATTCCTCATAGGCTTTCCATGTGAATCTCTAGAAACTTATGTTATGATTTAATGACGCTTATGGTTATTCTTCTTCTTGTTGAGATCTATCCAATAATTGAATTGAATGCTTGGTAGTTAATTGACAACTAATTATCACTATATGATTTCTAATCGGACTCGAAAGGGGATTGTGAATATCTTTGTAAGTTGGGTAGACATTCTTGGATTGGGGATGAAAATACCTCAATTATTTATGTAGCGTTAATGAGAGGCTTAAAAACCCTAATTTTGCGCATTGTGCGTGACGGTTAAATAGGTTCTTGTTCTTAATCCTCCTATAGAGTTATCCTTATCACCGAAAGGTAGGTAAGGTGCAATACTGGGGTTGAGTGTTTATATAACCCTAACGGGAGTATAAAACGATTTAGTGAACCTGCTTTCTCCAAAAGAAGAAGACCATAAGTTATTGCATTAATAAGTAGCATAAGCGGATAGTGAGGAGACGTGGAAGCCCTATTCTCATCACAACTGAAGTAAACCTTTATAGTTAAAATATCTTTTATAATTCTTAGTTATAAACAACAAATCCAAAGATCAATTTACCAAATAGATACCAAAAAATAGATAGTTGGTAATTGAACTCTAATCCTTGAGGACGATATTCGGTCTTATCAAGACTATACTACTTGTCACGATAACGTGCACTTGCGTTTTAAGTGTGTGCATCTTACCGCGCATCAGGTTTGTATGATGAACATGGAATTAGTTTTTGTCATGTCAATGGCTAGAAACTAATTCTCTTATAGGGCTTTCTATGTTGAATTTCTTGAAACTTATGCTATAAATTAATGCATGCTTATGGTTGTTTTTCTTATTGAGAGATCTATCCAATAATTGAGTTGAATTCTTGGTAATTAATTGACAACTAGTTATCACTATATGATTTCTAATCAGATTCTGAAAAGGGGGGATTGTGAATATGCTGTAAGTTGGGTAGACAGGCTTGAATTGGGGATGAAAATACCTCAATTAGTTTTGTAGCGTTGATGAGAGGCTTAACAACCCTAATTTTTCGCATTGTGCGTGACGGTCAACTAGGTTTTTGTTCTTAATCCTCCTATAAAGTTACCCTTATCACCGAAAGGTAGGTAAGGAACGACATCTGGGTTGAGTGTTTATATAACCCTAACGGAGTATAAAGCGATTTCAGAAACCTGCTTTCTCCAAAAGAAGAATACCATAAGTAATGCATTAGTAAGTAGCATAAGCGGATAGTGAGGATACATAGAAGCTCTATTCTCATCACATCTGAAGTAATTCTTTATATTTAAATATCTTTCCTAATTCTTAGTCATAAACCAAACAATCAACTATTAATTCACCAAATAGATACTAGAAAATAGATAGTTGGTACTTGAACCCTAATCCCAGAGGACGATATTCGGTCTTATCTAAGACTATACTACTTGATACGATAACGTGCACTTGCGTTTAAAGTGTGTGCATCTTAACGCGCATCAGTTATGATTGCTTGTTATTTGAGGCGAAATAGTTAGGATATGCATGTTAGGGAGATGACTCAGGCATTTCTTTGATAGCCAATTCTTACCATTCTTTTCTATTCCGTACTTTAAAAATATCCCTAGTCAGCCCCATTGAGCCTAAATTTGAAACTTCTTCTTTGACACCCTATATTCCCACAAATTGTACCATAAGTGAAAATATGAAATAGTAGAATACATTGTGTTAAAAAAGAGACAAAAAGAATGAATAAGTCTGTTGCACCCCAATACAAAAGTAATAAGAAATAGGCAAAAGCCTAAGTTTGGGGGTGCTTGTCATTATTATATACTTCACTCTCCCAAAACAAAAGAGGGGAAAGATAGAATCGAAATGAAGAAAAGAACAAAAAGAAAAGGGAAATACTGAAAAGCTAAAGAGCTTATGGTACACAAAAATGAGCCTAAATGTCTATTTTTACCAACCCCTACCTAAGCCTACATTACAACCCTTAAAGTCCTGAAGATCTCTTCTATGCATATCCAGGATTAGTGGAGAATATCAAGTAAGCATGCCATAGGATTTTTGAATTTTTATGCATGATTTAGTATATTGACTTCCATTAAAGCATGATGAATATGAGTTTGCGAAATATCTAGCTTAATGGGCTGAAATGTCATGCTATATGTTCCTGCATATTATTTTGCTAACCTTCATGTTTTTCTAGTTAACACTAATGCAGTAAAAGTAATCAATGGCAGTGAGTCTTTTATTTCCGTTCTTTGAGTCTTTTATTTCTTTCTTTCTTTCTTTCTATCTTTGCTCGAGGGCGAGCAAAGGTTAAGTTTGGGGGTATTTGATCGGTGTATTTTATATACACATTTTGAGTCAGTTTTAGTTAGTCTTTTGTCCCGTTTTGCACATATAAGTGTCGTATTAGGATAGTTTTCCTTTCTTTTGAGTCAAAGTGGTTAAAATGGTCAAATGGCGGAAAAGGAGCTAAAAGAAGGCAAAAGAGGAGAGTCCAGAGCTAAAAACAGAAAAAGTGGCGAACGAGGTCGAACCTGCATGGCCTCGCTGCGATCGAAGCGGGCGCGGCGCCACTATCGAGATAAGGCTGCAGAAGACTCGGCGCGGCTAAAGCGAGGCGGCGCCTAAACACCCGAAAAGCTACAGAAGTTGCAGCGTCGCGGCGCCCTCAGACAGTAGAAATCAGGGCCGCGGTGCCAAATCACCCGACGGATTGCAGAAGTTCCGGCGCCGCAGCGCCGACGCGGAAAAATAAGGGTTTCCAGACGGATTTTGGGCCAGGCCTGCAGGGAAAAGTTGAGGCGGTATTCAGCCTATAAAAGGAGAACCCTAGGCAGTTTTTAAGGGTTCCCCTTCTTGCACAACACAAGGCTTCTTGCTTGGAGATTGGAGACCATAGTTTAGTAATGTCTTTTCCTTTTCTTTACGTTATTTCAGTTTTTGTATGATGAACATGAGATTAGTTCTTGTCATGTCAATGGCTAGGAACTAATTCCTCTATAGGGCTTTCCATGTTGAATCTCTAGAATCTTATGTTATGATTTAATGCATGCTTATGGTTATTCTTCTTCTTGTTGAGATCTATCCAATAATTGAATTGAATGCTTGGTAGTTAATTGACAACTAATTATCACTATATGATTTCTAATCAGACTCCGAAAGGGGGGATTGTGAATATGCTGTAAGTTGGGTACACATTCTTGGATTGGGGATGAAAATACCTCAATTATTTATGTAGCGTTAATGAGAGGCTTAAAAACCCTAATTTTGCGCATCAGGCGATTTCGCTAACTAGGTTCTTGTTCTTAATCCTCCTCTAGAGTTATCCTTATCACCGAAAGGTAGGTAAGGTGCAATACTGGGGTTGAGTGTTTATATAATCCTAACGGGAGTATAAAACGATTTAGTGAACCTGCTTTCTCCAAAAGAAGAAGACCATAAGTTATTGCATTAATAAGTAGCCTAAGCGGATAGTGAAGAGACGTGGAAGCCCTATTCTCATCACAACTGAAGTAAACCTTTATAGTTAAAATAGCTTTTATAATTCTTAGTTATAAACAACAAATCCAAAGATCAATTTACCAAATAGATACCAAAAAATAGATAGTTGGTAATTGAACCCTAATCCTTGAGGACGATATTCGGTCTTATCAAGACTATACTACTTGTCACGATAACGTGCACTTGCGTTTTAAGTGTGTGCATCTTACCGCGCATCAGCTGTGTAGTAACCGCATTAAGTTCCTCACACATGACTGCATTCTGATTCGGGTCAAGTTTGGCTAATTTTGGGGTTTTAGGTATGGGTGAGATGGATTGGGTAGATAGGTTAAAATAGACTTTCGGATTGAAAATTATGTGCTGAGCACGGGTTTCCATGTAGTGGGTCGGTGGCGGTACTTGGGACTGGATTCGGGGCAATGAGGTCATTGGCAGTGAGGATAGTAGATTGGGTTGGTTGACGGTAGTCTCAGGAACTGGGGGCTGGGTTTGGGGCAGTGGGGCCACTGGTTTTTCCGTGATGGGATTTTCCATCACAATATTTTCCATCATGGTCTACTAGGTGGGGCTGGAGTCGGGATTGAGGGGGTGGGTGGGGCAGTTGGCTGGGACTGGGTTAGTGAGCACAGTGGCATGAGAGGATGGAGTGCATTTAGAATGAGAGTGGAGGTGTCTGAATCGTCAAGGAATCTATAGTCGGTGACTTGGAATTTTTAGACAGAGGAAAAGGGAAAGGCGTTCTCCTCAAATATGACATAACGAGAGACAAAGTCTTTATTTATGTACATAGACGCCCAAAAATTATGGTGATCATGGTAGCATAGACACCCAAAAAATTAAAGGTGATCATAAGAAGGAATTCGACAGACTAAAATTTCGATGGGGGTTTATTTTGAATTATTCGGGTAAGTAATATATTAAGGAGATAGACGATCATGTGCAGTGCATAGACCCAAAAGGTAGGGGGAATAGATGCATGAAAGAGAATGGTATAATCATATTGTTGATATTGCGGAGGATTCTTTCGGCTTTACCCTTTTGAGGTGAGGTATGAGGGCACAAGAATCGAAACATCATGCCATTGGTTGTACAAAACTTATGAAATGAGGAATTTTAAACTCACACCCGTTATCACATTGAAATATTTTAATGGTCTTTTTAAATTGGGTCTTAATATAAGCGTGGAATTCTAGGAAAAATGAGTAAACTTGGGACTTATATGTTAGGAGAAAAACCCAAAGAAAGTGAGAAAAAACATTCAAAAATATCAAATAGTATTTGTGACCCATATTGTTAGTAACGGGGAATATCTATAAATTCGCATGAATAACATCAAAAGGAGAAAAAGTAACACTTAAAGAGGATTTAAATGGAAGTCGGACATATTTCCCTAAAGGAAAAAACTGACAATTTTGGGTCAATTTTACATTATTACATCGAATAAAATTTCTATTTCTAAGAAAACTAAAAATTGATGCTCCCGGTTGCCCAAGTCTATTGTGTCAGGTTGATGGAGAGATTGTAGCTAGAGAGGTATGTGGAGTGACACGTGCAACAAAATTGGATGAGAAAGGATAGATGACCCCCACACTATTGCATCTCGTAAGAGGTATTACCGTATATAGGTCCATCACAAAAAAACCAAAAGGGCCGAACTCAATATATACTGAACTGTCACTAGCAAATTTTCTAACATAGATTAAATTTTTAATGATGTTAGGAGCATAATGGTCATTTTTTTAGGGAAAATGAAGGGTGAGGGTTAGGTGTATGAGTAGTGCCATAATACGATTGCCATTACCGACCAAAATGTATTGAAGATTTTGCAAATTAAATAGTCGAGAAAGATTGCTAGAAGTGTGAGTGAGGTGGGATGTGGCGCCCGTGTTCATGTACCAGACATCATTGGGTTGTTGAATATGCATAGTGTTGTAAGCTTGGGTTGATTCGGTAGGCATGATAGGGCTGAAACTCGGCTGCTGATATTGGTCGGTGCGAGATGGGCACCTTTCGCCGACCGCTCGCCGACGACTACCGCAGGCGGCCTAATACGCTGTTGTTACCACCGCATGTATGCAGCCGTATGTTGCTGGTACAGGCAATATGGCCCGATTTCTCCGTAATTAGCCTAAAGTAGTGGGCTATCCCATGGTATTGGATAGGGGTCTGTTGTGTTGGGCAGGTGAAATTGGGTCAGCCTATGCGACCCTTTCCTCTTCCGCCACGTCCATTGCTGCGGCCACGTCTCTGTCGCCGCCTCAGCCACTATGGTAGGATGGATTATCTATGTGTGGCGATGGTCCGCTGGGCGTAGTGGTGGTCGGCGACACATTAATCTCCAAAGCATGTTGATTATGTTCATTTTGTTTGACTCGTCTAGTTTTCTCCAATAATAATTGAGACCGAGCCTTGTTGAAGCTAGAGAGGGGACGTCTTGTTGGATCATTATGGCCAGCGTATCGTACTCACCTTTCGGTAAACCATTGATGAGTTGGAAAACCATCTTTGTTTCGAAAATTGGGTTGCTAACATTAGACAATTGATCGGCCACTAGTTTAAGTTGTTTACAACTGTCTGACATGTTGGCAAAATTCTCAAGACTAGTGTTATTGAATTGCTCTTCCAGATACACGGCACGTGTATATTTATTGTCCTGAAAAATTTCCGCTAGCCTTGTCCATAGTTCATAATTCGATGCACATGTCTTCATAATAGTATGAAGTAGGTCTTTGGATATGGTGTCATATATCCATTGTTTGACGATTGCGTCGAACCTGTTTCACGTCGGGTCGTCGATGTTTGGTGGACGGGGGTTGGTGGTATCAATGTGATCAAGCACGTTGTATGCACATGCATGAATGCAGAATAGTTCAATCCATGACGAGTATTGACTATTCTCTTGATCAATAATCAAAGGGATAAAGTTCTGGATATTTATTATGGCGAAAGTCGGATGAAAGGAGTTAGGAGAGGAGGAGGATGTGTGACGTCGGGGTTGGAGGAGGAGTAACCCTCGTGTGACTCGTGAGTATCCATGTGGAGGAGAGATTTTTTTAGGGTAAATAGAAGGGGGGGGGGGATGCCGCCGAAGAGCAAGGAGAGGGGGGGGGGGGGGACCCAGATGTAAGAAGGGTGTTTAGGGTTTTGACTCTTGATACTATGTAGAATAGTACAATTCTCTTTAGTTTGAGGCTTCTCGTTAATGTAATATATATATATATATATATATATATGTGTGTGTGTGTGTGTTTACAAATACAAACCCTAATTGGAGAAAGATTTCTACTTTACATAATTACACTTGGATCCTAATTGTACTTGGCTTGGATCCTAATTGTACTCGGATCTCTATCATGGAAGGGCAAAACAATGTGATAACCAGGATGTTTGAAAATTTGATCAGGTAGAGGTTAATGGATTAGCTGTGATAAATTGACACGAGTAGAAATTTAAAAAAAAAATCGCAAATCATACAGCAAAGAAGCGACGACTCTGGACATGATACTGGAGTTCATTCGGTATTTGCGTTTTGAGTCTTTGAAATTATTTCTTGACATGGTTGGAGTTGTTAGAGCTACTAATTATTTTCTAATCTATATTAGGCCGGTTAATTAACAATATGCATAGGATAGTAGCCCTATAAAAATATTCATGCCAATATTTAAACTATGCTTATTATAATTACATGGCTGTGAACTTTTAAGAACTGATGAAGCGATAATTCAGATGCCAAACCCGGTAACTGTTTATTTTTTGTGTATTTATATTCACTTGAATTCATAAAATATCACATATCCGCTTCTAAGATACTCTATTATATATGGTTCAACAATAACACGAGTATTCGACTAAAAATGACACATATAATACATAAAGACCCCAACCCAAAACTTATCCTGATTTTCCCTTTTTGACCTAAAACTTTACAGTCCTATATTATCTCCCTTTCCACGTGGAAATGCTTTATTGACCACCTTTCATAGTAAATCCCACTATAATTGGGTGAGAGGTAGACATGCACCACTCGTAGTGACATGTGTCAAAGTGAAAAAAAAGTTTCCCTAATGAAACAAAAAGAGATATGTTTAAGGAGTTTATATAAATTATCCCGTACAAATAAGGCATCTTCAACAATTTTAGATGCACACTTCTAGTTTAAACTTTTTTAAAAATATCCATGCCATTATATTAAAATATGTTTATTCATCTACAACTTTGAATAACATAAGGGATGTTCAGCAATGCATGCATGTTTAGAAAAACTACTTCCAGTAGGCGGCAAAATTTTCAGCTTATTCTAATTTGTTTTTGCAGTTGAAGTCGGCCAACTAGTTAAAACGTAACCTCTTCAAGGGGGAGTTTCACTTTCAATTGCCTCCTCCACTGGGTTACTATCATTTTAGGCAATTCCAGCTAAAAATGAATACCAAGAACTTTTTGACGTTGGACGTGCATGGATGTTGCAGATTTCACACAGCTCTTGTACCTGCTCAAATCCACTTGCCTTGTGGGGGATAACTGAACTAACAGACGTGTATTTCATTGTCAAAACTTGTTTTAGCTAATGATATTTTGCGGTTCAAATTGTACCGTTTCTTCAACTCTTCTCGAACGGCTCCAATGTCGACTTTTTATAGCTTAGACATTCAAAGCCTACTAAGTTGATTAATCTGGATTCACATCCAATGGGCCCATTAAATAAAGCGTGTTGGGTTCCACATCAAGCTCAAGGTGCTTGAGTTAAATCTTATCAAAGAGTTTCATAGTCAAGACCTCTAGTTAATTAGGAAAATCTTTTTTTTTTTTGTATATGTCTCATACAACTGACGTTATAACTCATTAAGCATGATTAAATCCTAACTATCCCACTATACTCCTTGGTTGGTGGTGGTGCTCCATTGTCATTTTAGTATAGTTTTAATGAAATAAACAAGAAGTTATTTTAATAATCTGATTGTTCTAATTTATCATGTCTATTCAGTCAGCTGGTAATAGCGGAAATATATCACACCAGATCGATGTGTGGGCTTGACTCCGACTATCTCCTTCTCAGAGATATTGAAAATTAAAGTCTATTCGTTGTGTATAACCTATTAATATACTGTAACTTCTCCTAGAGTATAAAACTATTGTTAGGTTTGTTAATATGAGATTTATGAAATCAATTTATTAGCTGATATATGTTCATCATTCACAATTCACAAAAATAAGAAAAAGGTAGTCGCCCTTGAGACAGAGAATAAATGGCAGCAAAAAGTAAGAGAAGTCATACTTCATCATCATAGCCAAATCTTGATAAATTAAAGTATTACTACATTGTTGTGGCTTCTTATTGATTTTAACAGCGATGCTTCTACTGGATGAAAGATTAAGTAATACTAAAATATATTCAATATACATTATTTTATAGCCTTAGCATCTAGGGTTGCTTTCCTCTATGTTACCTATAGGATCGGAGTATTCTCCATCTTATTTTAGAAAAAAACATACTATTGTTGGTCTATGGAAAAAATTAATTAAGAATATGTTTTGAAAGATACATCTAATCACGAAATCATGAGGTGCTTTGCATTTAGATGTTAATTTAGTGACTTGATTCACTTCTCTAGACTTTTCTCCAATGTACGAACGACAAAACATAGAGCCCAAATCATTTTTAATTACCAAACTTTTTATAAGAAAAAAGTACTACCTAGTATGCAGTAAGAATTATTACTCTTGCTGTCCGTAATATACTTTTCTTTTAGTCTATTTCAAAAAATTACATATTTGAAAATAATCTAAATAAATAATATGCTTTTATTGCTATACAAATATCTATAATTTATTTTAGATAATAAATTTAAATTATGTACTTAGTCAAACACAAACACTTTCACATAATAGAGGTGTAGCTGACACAGCTTTATAAACAAGAATGAACGTAATATTTGACAAATTCTTACTACTTTATTCGTGCAGTTCCTCTTGAGTCTTAGCGTGAAATTATTTTAGGGTAAAACCAATAGCTGCAGTAAAACCAAAATTTACCTTTTTGAATATTATTTTTGACTCCACGTTGTAAATATTAACCTGTACATACATAATACCATATATTGTATAATATTTAGTGATTTATAATTATGGTAGAAATAAGATCCTTATTGTATTAGAATTTCACATTGTACACTATATATATTTGTATTAATGAGAAAGACTCCCCAACGGAGATTAATACAATCTTACATGGTATCAAGAGCCAATAATCCTAAAATCTAAAGTTCGGCCTCTCTTACCTTGCTATTTCCGGCGCCAAACCACCAGTATACCACCGGTATACCTCTGATATACACTGATATAGAGTTGTCCAGCCCTCCGAATCTACAAACAGACATGTATACATCTGGTATATCTCTGATATACACCCATTTCTTATTATCTATCTACATCACAAGTCGTATACCCCTCGTATACAGTCTATACACGCCGATATACACTTTGTATACGGCTGTTATACCATTCCCGTCACTGTATACTTCTAGTATACAACTTTATTAAGCCACTATACACCCTCAGATATCGGCAAATACGCCTAAATCTATATGTCTCGACCCCTCATAGCCACCGAGGCCGTAGTGGCAGAATGGCTCAAGCAAACCAATAGTGGCAGCATGCGTCCAACTGCCTGGGCACACAATCAATAGGCCACAACCAACAGGTTCATCCTCAGGCAGCCCACAACACGCATACCCCAGCCCAGTCGATGGGCCATCCCGATCCAGTTTCGTGAGGCCCAACATTGGTCCATAAGACAAGAAGCCTCATCAATGGGCCACGTCACGCATGCCCAACTTCTTGGAGCCCAACAGTCCACTTCGGGCCCTCTCCAATCCAATTCTGAGCAGGCTTTTGCCACATTGACTCATCGGCAGCCCGATAACGCGTGATATATGGATACGGGTGTCACATCTCACCTCATTAATAATTCTGGTAATCTTACTCAACTGCAAAACTTAAATACTCCGCAGTCTATTATGGTCGAACGATCATCGCATTCTAATTTAAGGATTTGGCCACACGCTGACCCCACCACCACATCCTCACTTCTCTTTAAATAACGTCATTTATGCCCCACATATTATCAAAAATCTAATCTCTATTAGAAAATTTGCCACAGAAAATTTCGTATCAATTAATTTTGACCCGTTTAGATTTTCTTTAACGGGCATACGTACTTGGAAACTTTTTACGAGATGTAATAGTGAAGGGGAACTTTATCCTTTTAACTGCATCCGCTGCCAGTGTCTCCCCTCCCACATCTCTAATTTCCCAAGTTTATTCTCCCACCGCTTTAGCAATAATCTCTATCAATCTAGCACAATCGACTTGGACACCCAGGAGCTCCTGTTTTTAATTTTCTTCGGACCAATAATTTTATTCGTTGTTCTAGTGGGAACTCTGCCCAACAGTGTTTTTCTTGCCCTTTAGGCAAACACGTTCACCTCCCTTTTCAATCTTCATTAAGTGTTACGTTTTCCCCATTTGATATTCTTCATGCGGAATTATGGACATCTCTTGTTATTAGTTCCCTATGTCATAAATTTTATCTTGTGTTATTAGATGACTTTTCTCACTTTATCTGGATTTACCCTCTAAAATTCAAGTCTGAAGTGTTTACCAAATTTCTTGAGTCTCATAACTTTATCAAAACACAATTTGAAAATCCATTAAATTATTCCAATGTGACAACGGTCGTGAGTTTAATAATTCCGCGTTTCATCACTTTTGCACCAAGAATGACATGGTCTTCCGTTTCTCATGTCCGCATACCTCACCCTAAAATGGAAAAGCCGAACGAACTATCTGTATTAGAAACAACATGGTTCACACGATTCTTTTTCATGCCTCTCTCCCCCCGTCATTCTGGGTCTATGAAGTCAAAACGGTAGAATACATCCTTAATATTTTACCTACCAGCACTCTTCATAACAAAGGCCCCACTGAAATTCTATACTGTCGGATCCGTCCTATGAGTACCTTAGAATTTTGCGGTTGTCTGTGCTGCCCAAATCTTGCATCTACAACTCCTCATAAATTAACACCTCGTACCATCGCGTGTATCTTCTTAGGATTTCCACCCAATCATAGGGGGTATATGTGTTATGACGTGTCTTCTTGTAAGATCATCGTGTCCCGTCGTGTCATGTTTAATGAGAAAATTTTCCCATTAGTCAATCTCCAAAAATTCTGGACTATCGATTACACGTTCCTCGAGGAGTCCAAACCATCCGCCGTCGTCCGTCACTTGCTCAATAATCCAGTCACTGTGCAATCGTCGCCACCTCCGATAGTCACATTCACCCCCAGTCACCGTCTTTGCCTACCACTACTGCTGTCACAGAAAAATTCCCAGCCAGTTCCGATTGACGCCGATTGCTACTGCTTCCAGGACTACGACTTCTCTGCCATCTGCCCAATCTCTGTCACCGTCACCGCCGATTGCCACCACTACCGTCAATCGACTCCACTATCTCTGTATTGTCACTAGTACACATCCTCGTAACTGTATCATCTCCACAACACTAATACAAAGTCGCATCCACACCAACAACCGACAATCAACCTCACACACCCGGATTACCACCAACCAACTCAATTATCGGTCCATTCCCACCACCGACATTGCACCCCATACTATCGCCCTTAGCCAGTCTTGATCTACCGAGATCGACAACACAACCCAATCCAGCCACTGCTCCCGACCTCGACCCACCTAGATCGACGACCAACAACAACCGCCACTGTACCCAATCACCAGACCGCCACCCTACCCCCACACCCTATTCCGCAACCTCACATTGTTCCAAACTTGACCCCAAACCAAAACAGTGCACCCGAACTAACACCCAACAACCAAACCCAGTCAACGCCCTCACACTGTATAGAAACTCGTGCTTAACATAAGATTTTCAAATCCAAAATCCAATTTAACCGGTATACACGAACCATTTTCCCAATTTCTAAAAGCCCAAAATTAACCAAACTAGACCCTAATTAGAATGCATCCATGTGTGAGGAGTTTAATGCTTTAACAAAACAACATACTTGGGATTTGGTTTCTTGACCGGAGGGGTGAATGTGATCCGCTACGTATGACTTTTTCGTCACAAGTACAGAGACAGTGGTAACTTAGAAAGATATAAGGCAAGGCTTGTGGCCAATGGTACTAATCGGCATGAGGGCATTGATTGTGATAATATATTTAGTCGGGTTGTTAAACCGGGTACCATTCGTACAGTCCTGAGCATTGATATGGGTAAGAATTGTCTGATTCATCAGCTTGATATAAAAATGTATTTCTATATGAGGATTTAAAATAAATTGTGTACATGCACCAACTGCCTAGTTTTGTCCATCCAACAACCACTCAGTATGTATGTCGTTTCCGTATGTCACTTTTTGGTTTGAAACAGGCCCCTAGAGCATGGTATTATCGCTTTGCACAATACATTATGCGGATTGGTTTTGTATGTAGCAAGTTTGATAATTCTCTCTTTATTTTTCATCAAGGTAATAACACCTCTTACTTGTTGTTATATGTGGATGACATTGTGCTTACTGCCTCCTCTGATTTATTCAAAAATGAGATTATTACATTGCTTAAAATCGAATTTGTCATGACTGACTTAGGAAAGTTGAATTATTTTTTTAGGATATCAGTGACTAGATCTACATATTCTCTATTTCATGTCAGCGCAAGTATACAGATAAGATAGTATACATGGCTAAAATGGCAAACTGCAAGATAATGTCCACTATGTTGACTCTAAATCAAAGTTTAGTGCTGTTGATGGTAATCTTGTGTCCAATCCCACACTTTACAAGAGTCTTGCAGGTGCACTACAGTATCTCACGTTCATCAGGCTTGATATTGCTTATGCTCTTCAGCAAATTTGCTTATTTATGCATGCCCCCAGGGAGCCTCATTTTACTGACATTAAGTGTATCATTCGATATGTTAAGGGCACATTTGATTATGTATTGGACCTATACCCCCCTCAGCACCGACCAGATTATTATCGTATACGAATGTTGATTTGATAGGTTGTCCGGACATGCGACGCTCCACCTCCGATTACTGTGTGTTCTTAGGGGATAATCTCATTTCTTGGTCTGCCAAGAGGCAGGCCACCCTATCCCGTTCTAGTGCAGAAGTAGAGTACAGAGGCGTTGCTAATGTTGTTGTTGAGATCTGCTGGCTTCGAAACCTTCTTTTGGAGTTGTAATGTCCCTTACGTAAGGCATCTTTAGTTTACTGTGATAACGTATCCGCCATATATTTATCTCATAATTCGATTCAGCATTAATGAACCAAGCACATTGAGATGGATATACAATTTGTTCGTGAGAATGTTGCTCTTGGTCATGTTAAGGTGTTGCATGCACCTTCTTCATATCAATATGTGGATATATTCACGAAAGGCCTTCCTAGACAACTTTTCCTCAACTTCAGATCCAGTCTTAGCGTCCGGCCTCCTCCCGCTCCGACTGAGAGAGTGTATTAATGTGTACATACATAATACCATAATACGAATATATTCCATATATTGTATAATATTTAGTGATGTATAGTTATGGTAGAAATATGATCCTTATTGTATTAGGATTTCACAGTGTACACTATATATATTTGTATTAATGAGAAAGACTCCCCAAGGGAGATTAATACAATCTTACAGTATAAGGGCAGCCCGGTACACTAAGCTCCTTCTATGCATGGGGTCCGGAAAAGAGTTGGACCATAAGGATCTATTGTACGCTACCTTACCTCATATTTCTGCAAGAGGTTGTTTTCGCGACTTGAATCCATGACCTCCTGGTGACATGACAACAATTTTAAGAATACTTATATTTAATTTTCTTTTCTTAATTGTCTCGAAAATTCTTCCCACTTTACTTTCTCTGCTTACTTCTAGTGACTTTTGAAATATAATACTCCAGTAACCCTAAAGTTGCATTATACTCTTTAGTTAGCCTTAAAATAGACTTGATCTTATTAGGAAATCCATTAATTATCTTATTTCTTATTAGAAAACCCATTAATTATCTTCTTTTTTATACCAACTTATCATCAGATTAGTAATTCTACTATTGTCGTCTTTGCTCCAATATTTTTGCTTGATGAATATTTAACATACCCTAATTAATTAAAAAATATAGATTTCTAAATACCATCTAATTATCGACCCAATGGAAGTCATTGATGCCTGTGGTTTCATTAATGTGCCCATAGTTTTCAGATATTTAAAGTGACAAATTAATAAATTATTTAATTCTTAATAATTGGTCTCTCACCTACCAAGATTTGTGGACCAAGATGAATGTTAAGGTTTGAGTTTAAGTGGATGTGACTGGCCTTTTTAATTTACTTTACTAAGTAGACAGCTAATAGTTCGACCCCAGTCGATGTACAAAGTTTCAAATTTCCTATCTGCCTTTAAGCGTTTGTTTTAAGAAGTAAACTTCGCATCCGTCAACGAAATTCCTACTGGGTAAGTATACAGGGTTATATAATTTCTTAATACTTAATTACTCATCATGTTCAATGAATTCATGCATGTTAATAATTGTTGTGTTGCTTAACATGATAATTTATGAACCGTGATTGTTATGTTTGAGTAATAAAAGATTATGTAGGTTAAGAGTCTTACATTGGAAATGAAATGAGAATATGAACTTGGACAATTCTCACCCTACAAGCAATTTTTGGGGTTGAGTTAGACCCAAGATTCATTTTTTACATGATATCAAAGTCATGCTCATTCCAATTATTTGTTCGTCGATGTTGGACCCATAAATTATATTGTCCACGCTTCAGTTAACGATGTATGAGCGTATGGGGGCGTGTTAAGAGTCATACATCGGAAATGAAATGAAAATATGGATTTGGACAATCATCACCCTACAAGCTAGCTTTTGAGGTTGAATTTGTCAGAAGATTAATTCTTTAGAATGTAGTCATCAAGATCTTTTGATATCGTTGGGGAAATAAATAGAAATAGACAAAAATGGCTTAACGGGGAACGGAAGAAAAGAAAAAAAAAATTAGCTCTGAGATTCATGTAATGTGCATCTTTTCTTTCTGTTGCGTGTTTTATAAGAGCATCAACTATCATTTCTGTGCCAAGTATTAATGACGTTTCACTTTTGATGTAACATCTTTAGGTTCTTTGCAAGTTTATATTTTCCTATGGATTGATATACAGGGATAGGGGATAGGGGTGTACATTTTTAGACCGGATCGGAATGGACCGGTCCCCGGTCCTTCAATATGTTAGATTTCGGTTTTTCGGTCCGGTCCGGATAAAAATCGGAATCATTCGGACACCGGAATGGATCGGTTCCATATTATTATATATATTTTTTATAGGTAATGTTAATTTTTATAACTCTTCTAATTAGATGTAGAAGAAAATTTGAAAGATTTGGAGGAAATTGAGAAAGGTAATGTTATTTTTATAAATCTTCTAATTATTTTTTAAAACTTATAATTTCTAATGTTTGACATTATTTATCTTTTTTCTTTATGACTAGATTTGCAATATGATGATATGGATGATGATGTCGTTTTTGTGGACTCGTTGGTGTGATTTAATGGCAAGTGGAGCATGAAGATTGTCAAGTTTTAATGAGATTGATAAACGAACACATTGTTAAAAATTTACAATTAAAAATTGCATTTTAAAAAAAAAAATCAGGTCCAACCGGTCCAAAACCCGGACCGGACCGAATTTTCCAGGTCCTGACCAGACCGGAATAATTCAAGTCCGGTCCTCGGTCTAGGAAAAATGAACTTTCCGGTTCCGGTCCGATTTTGGACCGATGTACACCCCTAATAGGGAGATATCAAACAATTTAATTTTTGCTTTCCATAGAAATCCGCTTATGTTTTGAAGTTTACGTGTCACTTTATATAGTAATATCAGTGACAAAGTCAGATTTTTCACTAAGAGAAATTAGTAATATATAAAGAAGTAAAATATATGAAGACGTCAAGTGGATTTAACATATATATATATATATCGACGCTGCGTAATTTTCAAGTGAAGGGGTATCAATTTGACAGCAATTGAAAAGAGATAGCTCCGCCATATCGGAGAGATTTAGCTCTATTCACGTATACTTATCATAATTTCTAGCAATTATATTCATGAACGAATTTAATATTTTTAGAATATGAGTGAACCACAAAGAAAGGCGAAAGCAGAAATTATTATGTGGACATCGCTATGTATATCTTTGTTGTTCGGATCTAGTAGATGAGTTGGTTCGCTGCCTGAACTTTCACCTTGTTGGTGAGGGTTCGAATCCCCATATTGTAATCCCTCCTAATTTTCCCTTCCCCTACCCCCTATATATCTTTGTTCCTCTGAAAGATAGAACTCAAACATGCACAATTTTATAACCAACACAACATATTTTAAATAAAGGGAAACATATGGAGAACAAAAGGTAGATAGCAAAACAATTTTTTATCAGAAAATTTCAGAGAACAATAATTAAAGAGAACAATTAAGGAGTCCCAAATAAGGTTTGGTTGAAGGATAAATTGAAGTTAAAGTTCATTCGCAATTACGAGGCAACAAAGGTGAGTTTTCTCACTCACATATTCTTAGTAATATCTTTTGTTTTGAATTACAATGCATGTTAAAACATAGTATGCATGTTAGAATAATATTTGTTGTTGAAAACATAAGTTGTGATGAATTAAATTGATATAAGTATTGTCTTGTAACAAGTTTGAGCCTTGCATTTGCGGACTATTATTACTATGTTATACTTGTTAGAATTGGATGAAAATTTACAAGGTTATAGATCTATTACTCACGGTCAGATTGAGACCAAGAGGGGCTAAATCCGACTTATGGTTAGAAAGTTATGACCGTTTAAAGTTTCTGTCTCGACCAACCGAAATCCAGACGAGCAGTATGTAAAATGTGAAAACTGTACAAATCCGTGAAGAATATAAAAGTATGTACTGAATAAAAATTGTATAGTTCTCTGTTCCCGTCAGTTTTAGACCTTATGGGAATAAATTCGACTTATGGTTTGAAAGTTATGACCGTTTAAAGTTTCTGTCTCGAACCAACCGAAATCTAGACGAGCAGTATGTAAAATATGAAAACTGTACAAATACGTAAAGAATATAAATGTATGTGCTGAATAAAAATTGTAGAGTCCTCTGTTCCCGTCAGTTTTAGACCTTACATGGATAAATCCGACTTACGATTTGAAAGTTATGACTGTTTAAAGTTTCCGCCTTATTTTACAAAAAATATGGCGACACAAATTTCATAGGGTGGTTTCTTTCGTAAATTTTTATCAGCTACACTAAGTACTTTCATATGGGATTCTGCATAGTAAGAGATCCTAGTGTTCCCTTTGATGTGGTACAATAAACACCTTATTTGGAGTTAGTTACGGATTGAATGATATAACTTTTTCAAGCGAGAGGTACGAGAAAGTCGAAGGAAAGAAATATTATTTGAATTTCCTGAAGTTATGCCAATATTTTTATATGGATATGGATTTAGTCATACAATTGAAATGGTAATAAAATTTTTGTTAATATAAATATTTTATCTTCGGGATATTCAAGGAGCCTTCGGGCTATCAAGGGGCCTTCGGGCTATTCAAGGAGCCTTCAGGCTATTCAAGGGTAACTTCGGGCTATTCAAGGAGCCTTCGGGCTATTCAATGACATTTGCCTTCGGGCTATTCAAGGAGCCTTCGGGCTATTCAAGGTCACTTGTTTTGAATTCATGTGTTAAGAGCATTAAATCAGGTTGCACATTCTAAATAAATATATAATATACTATATGGAAAATAAATATGTATGTTGGTTAAACTGAGTATTTCCTGAAATGAGTTGAATGAGAATAATATTATGTGAATATTGAATTGTGGTACATTGAAAGTGCTGGAGTTTGTTTCATAACATGTTTATTGTGTTATGATATGATTGTATTTGAAATATTGAGAGATTACTTTGGATTGTAAGGCGAGGTCCTTACTCAGCCCCGGATGGTAGGGCTGACTCAGGAAAGCGCGTTAGAGGAAAAACTCTGCAACAGGGCTAGCGATCGTCTCGCAGCCTCTTTGACCCACCAATCCCTTATTTCGGATTTGGTGAAAGTTATTCTAGATTGAGTATGTTTAAAGAACTATGTTTCATTATCTTGGGGAATGTGTCACGCCTTTTTTCGATCGCGACATTCCTCAGCGAATCCTGCTTATTTAAAATAAAATAAAAAATGCTATAATGTGCTAAAAATGCTAAAGGGCTAAAAGGGATGCTAAAATGCTAAGGGGTTGCTAAAGTGCTAAAACATGCTAGAGGGTTCGCGGAGTCGCCACCTAATTAGTTTGGGTGAATTAGGACACCTAAATGTTAACTAAGTAAAGTCAACACTAACTTCATTTAAATGATCTACTAAACTATGTGAGATCCTGGGCAAGGGTTCTTTATTAATCTAGAGGGAAGGGGTTAGACACCCTCTAAGATCCGCTAACTTAAGGTTGTCCGTTTAAACCTAGGTTAATTATTATGTTAGAGAAAATGCATGCTTTAAAAGTATTTAAAAAGTAAGATGATGAAAGTTGTTTTATAAAGATGCATTTGGATAAAAAAATTATAAGACTTGTGCTATAAAAATACATGTAAAGTTTAAAAGTATGCATTTATATTATTTATAAAATAAATTATGCAAAGTTGATTTATTGACTAAATGTGTGCATTTACTTGTAAAATAGATTTTTTAATATATATGTGGCATAATGCAAAAGAGATTTGTTATTATTTGGCAAAAATTTAGGCATGCATGTCAAGTCCTAAAATAAGTAATTAGAAGTGCATTTATGATTTATTTAAAACTACCCGCCCAATTTATTTATTCAAATGCTAATTGTTCTATGTCTCCTATTGCTTACAAAGTTAGATAATAAATTACAAATAACAAAATAAAGACACGAATGAGGAAGGAGATTAAGAGAGTAAAAGGAGTTGAGATGGATGACGACGTCATCTTGTCCTATTTTGTCTTAGGAGTGCTGAGGCGGGAATGCGAATGCGAATGTGGATGCACATAGATGCGGGTCGTATTTGAAGTAGCTCGTGATGAGTCTCGCCATGAGACTCTACATTTTTTGCTTCGATGCATTTCATGTAAAAAAGAAGAAGATAAGATTAGCATCAACCCAGATAATACTCGATATAAATAATTAAACGCTGAATATGCACATGTGTCTATAATATATGTCAATCACAGGAAAATCAATAAGCTTAAGTAACGAGCAGCTCCAAACCAGTGACGAACCCAGAACACTATTTGACCCTAGCCTTGGGCCTTAGACGCATACAACATGTATAAAAAAAAACAGACTTGACATATCAGAATTTTCAGCTTTGGAAAGAGAGCAGATAGTTTAGGCAAGTAAAATGATATTATGAATTTAAATCAACCTAAGGACAGTAGCAGGACATACAAATTTCCATTGTTACTCAACTCAAACTCAAGCATACAGACTGCTAACATGTCAAAAGAGATCCAAACTGAAGTTAATCTATCATTCAGTATGCAATGAAAATAAATTAAAGAGGCGGTCCGCTATTTTCAGATTTACTAGAAAATCATATTCTCAAATATTTAGACACAATAAGGGAACTATGAACACAACTTGATCACACGAGTATAAAACGACACACCCATAACATCATGTTATACGAGATACTTGACGCAATAGATATGACGCACATGGGACCATTAAGGCAATACTACAAGATTCATAATAGGCTTGAACAAGTATCATACTGATTTTTATATCACCTAATGCTAGATGGAGCTTCGATAGACGTACTTAGGATATTTGTCCTGATTTGAACAGTCCACAATCCAGCCCATAATGAAATAATATATTGACCACCCAAGCTTATATCACACAGCACAAATTTCAAATACAGATTTAAGGGAGGACGTTTAATAGTTCCAAACCAAACTAACTAATCACGCCTCGATACGACTCATTCGCAAACGAACACACTTGACTCATGCTTAACAAGCAAAGAAGCATACAATACAAATTTCATGACTCGGCGTATTAATCTGAAAGATTCAAATAACAGATAATAGACACCAACAGATGTGAGCCAAACAAAGATTATATAATGACCAAATAAGCATATTGGTAAATAAGGCCATTTGGGCCAAGATACACACAGAGTTAGGCACAGAGATTGAAACTCCTCCATAGGCATAGAAATTGGTACTCTTCCATGTTTAGACAGGACGAATATATACAGACAAATCAAATGATGCAACCAGTTTCGAGTAATACTTTTGACACACAACATCACATATGCTCAACTGACATTTCTATGTTCAATCCTGCCATATTCAATTGTCCTATGAACTCCAAATAATTACTCTATTCATCTATGTATACAAACACATCATAAAAGTGATGCCATGGCTTAAACACGATAACAATTGCAATCGCGACTACTGATAGTAATTAACTTAAACAGGCTTGGCAATAATTTAACAAGTATAACAGTTATCGATACATGCTCGAGCAGTCATACAAACACATATTACACATATTAATATCAAACGAAATCTAATACGGAAAGGGTGATAATTTACCTTCTCCGGGCAGCGAACCGAGGCAGCGTATCAAGTCGTCGATTCACTCGGAGTGTATTGCTATGAGAATGAAAAATACAGAGCTTGTTTGCTGATTTCTGGGCTGATATTGAAAGAAAGGGTTTCGAAATTTATGTTCTTGCTCTTAGACTACCAATTTTTGGATCTTGATTGATGTCTACCGATTGGGATTTTTTTTACTGATGTTAAAGGGTTCTTACTGAGGTTGAAGGCTTCTGATTATTGTTCCTAGGCTGTTAAAATTTCCGAATTTTGTCACTGTTTTACTCTATCTTTTATTGATTTTTTCTGATGCCATTGCTGTGTAAATTGGTTTGGTTTATATAGCCATGGTTTGGATTCCAATTTTAGGGCGATTTCTGATGAATTAATTATGGAGATTTTCGCTGATTTTCGTGACAATTTTAGTGTTGCTTTGGTATCGATTTGGTGCTAATTTAAGGTAAGGATTTCGGACTGATTTGTGGATGATTTTCAGTGATTTATGGTAAGGTTTTATTATGGCAAGTTGTGACTTTGGGGTTTTTTGGTTCTGATTCATTTATGGTAAATTGGTAAGAGAAAATGTGATTTGGTTAAGGGGAGTTCTGGGTAGAGGGTGGAGGCGTCGGCTGCTTTAGGGATTTAGGTTAGAAGTTTATTAGGTTAGGGGTTATTTTGTTTTGGACGATGGGGGAGAAGGGAATAAGAAAGGATAATGGGCTGCGGGTGGGCCTCGGTGTTGGGCTTCGGCGAAATTCAGCTGGGCTAATGGTTGGGCTGGTAGTTATTATTTAGGATATTAGTTTTAGGTGTTAGTTTTAATTAGTGGTAATTAAATGGGGTTTAAGTTATTTACAAAATTGCTTATATTATTAAAAATGACAAATGCAAATATGATATTTAAGGATTGCTTAATGCTTTTATAAATGCAACGCCATTATTAAATTGCTTATTTATGTATGTATATATTTATATATGCGTGCATTGTAAAATTATTTTAATTTATTGATTATTAGCGGAAGAGAGAGTCAAAATTAGGTGTCAACAGAATGCCCCACCCAAAATTTTTCTTTGTAAACTTCGAATTGCTTATTATTATATATATTATTTCCGCATTTAAATACACGTATAAATTAGAAAGAAAAGAAGTTAATGGTTCGCCTGGAAAATAAATAGTTGTTCAGGTGTCATCACGCCCTAATGAAAGACTTAAGAAAATTCGGGGCGTGACAAGTTGGTATGAGAGTCAGGTTAAGAGATTCTAGAAATTTTCTTTGATTTGGGTGTTTGAACGGTTACTTATTGCGACGGTGTGCGTGCCACCTTAGTAATAAGTGAACGGGATAACATCCTAAACAGTTTCACTTCTTTCATACTCTTCTCGTGCCTATCTTGAGTCTTCTCAAAGACTTGGTTCTCGTACTACCTCCTTCAAAGGACTGTGGAAGGGGATGTGCAACAATAAACTATGGACGACGCAAGGGTGCGGTGGAGAAATTTTAGAAGAAATCGTTCCCTGATATCACCACCGATGACGTGGTGGAATTTCAGAACCGCGTTCATTGAAAAGTACATGTCTAACACCAGGAAAGATGCGCTCTGGCGTTAGTTTGAACGGTTGAAATAAGGAGATGGCAGTGTGCAAGAATACGATACCTAGTTCATGTGATTGACGGCATACAACGCGCATATTATTTCTACGGAAAGGGAAAAGGTCAAAAGAGTTATTGAGGGTTTAAACCAAAACTTGACAGAGAAGAGGTAGTGGCATTAGCCCATGATCGGACGTACCTTTAGATCGTCGACATGTCATTGAGGGTAGAAATTTTTGCTAAAGTAAAAAGAGAATATTCGTAGAAGAGGCTTCGATCGTCAGAATCCTTTTATCATAATCAGAAAAGAGGCAAGAGGGAAGTAAGAGTTTTAGTACACCAGACTCATTTCAGGCCACAGGGGCATAAATGGGTCAATCATCAAGGTGTAAAGGTCAATGCCACCAACCCTAACACAGGATGTGACAAATCGTCCTATAAGGTTTGTAAAAAGAAATATATTGGAGAATGTTGGTTTTCACCAAAAGGATGTTACAATTGTGGAGAACCAGACCACCATGTCAGGGATTGCAAGAGGAGAATCCAAACTCAATTTTCTCATGGGAGTTCAGAAGCACCACAATCGTCTACAAAGGAAATCAGGAAACCAGTCCCGACAGAGTTAGGGAGGTCAACAATCCAACAATCATAATCGGCTATACGCTTTGCCACAAAAGAATGAGGCGAAGGCATCTAATGCGGTGGTCACATGTATTTTGCTGGTCTCGAGTATTCCTGCATTTATATTATACGATCCCGGCTCTACATTTTCATATGTGTCAGTAGATTTTGCTAAGAATTTAAACGTGTAACCTTCCTGTTTAAGTGAATCTTTTGATGTTATGACACCAGTAGAGGCCTCAATTTGGGCCACTCGAGTAGTTAAAAAATTTCCTTTAGAAGTGAATGGCAGAGGAACAATAATAAACCTAGTACTACTTTATATGGTAGACTTTGACATCATTTTGGGTATGGATTGGTTGTATGTCGTGTTAGATTGCCAGCGAAAGATAGTGAAATTATCTTTTCTCGGGGAACCAAAAGTTGTGAGAAAGGGTAGGATTGAAATATCTTCACGTCAGCTTATTTCCTACCTTAGGGCTAAAAAATTATTAAGAAGTCACAAAGTGGAGTACGCATATATAGTAGATACCCAAAAAGAGTCCCCAGCGGTGCATGATGTCCCTATTGTTCGAAATTTTTCAGAGGTATTTCCTGAAGATCTTCCAGGCATTCCTCCTGATAAAGAAGTAGAGTTCGCTATAGAGTTAATTCTGGGTACAAGACCTATTTCTATTCCTCCATATCGAATAGCCTCAGCTGAATTGAGAGAGTTAAAAGAACAATTGAAGGATTTTCTGGATAAAGGCTTTATAAGGCCTAGTGTTTCCCCCTGGGGTGCACCAGTCCTTTTTGTGAAGAAGAAAGATGGATCACTCCGAATGTGCATCGATTATCGACAACTCAATAAGGTCACGATCAAGAATCGATACCCATTACCAAGAATCGATGATCTTTTTTACCAACTTCAGGGAGCCAGTTATTTTTCCAAGATTGATCTTCGTTCGGGATATCACCAGATGAAAATAAATCTGGATGATATATCCAAAACAGTCTTTAGAACCCGATATGGCCATTATGAATTCTTGGTCATGTTTTTCGGGTTAACCAATGCCCCAGCAGCTTTTATGGATCTAATAAACAGAATTTTTAAACCATTCTTAGATTTGTTCGTGATTGTGTTCATAGATGATATCCTAATTTACAGCAAAAGTGTTGAAGAACATGAAGAGCATTTAAGGGTAGTACTTCAAGTCTTAAAACAGGAGAAATTGTATGCTAAATTTTCAAAGTGTCAATTTTGGTTGGAAAAGGTAGCCTTCTTGGGCCACGTTGTGTCAAGGGATGAGATTATGGTAGACTCCTAAAAGATAGAAGCAGTGAAGAACTGTCCAAAACAGACCACTCCGACAGAAGTTAGGAGTTTCTTGGGTTTGGCTAGGTATTATAGAAGATTTGTAGAAGGCTTTTCTAGTCTTGCTTCTCCCTTGACCCGGTTGACTCAGAAAACAGTTAAGTACCAGTGGTCAGAAACATGTGAAGCAAGTTTTCAGAAACTGAAGGAATTGTTGACTACTGCACCAGTTCTAACCTTACCCTCGGGACAAGAAGGGTTCACAGTTTATTGTGATGCCTCTAGGGTTGGGTTAGGATGTGTCTTAATGCAACTTGGAAAAGTCATTGCGTATGCATCTCGACAATTGAAGGTACATGAGAAGAATTATCCATCTCATGACTTGGAATTGGCCACGATGGTGTTTGCCTTACGAATACGGAGACACTATTTGTATGGGGTGCATGTAGATATATTTACAGATCATAGAGTTTACAATACATAACCACACAGAAGGATTTAAATCTCCTACAAAGAAGATGGTTAGAGTTGCTTAAGGATTATGATCTTAGCATTCTTTACCATCCTGAAAAGGCTAACGTGGTGGCGGACGCACTCAGTAGGAGATCAATGGGCAGCTTGGCCCATATGCAATACTAAAGAGAGGCATTGTTCGTGAGGTACAAAAGTTAGGGAACCTCGGGGTTAGTTTAACTGAGGTCGGTGAAGGTAGGGTGGTGGTACATGATACCTCGCAGTCTGCCTTAGCTTCAGAAATAAAGGAAAGTCAGTTTGAGGACATGAAACTTGTTAGATGTCGAGAGAGGATTCAACAGGGAAAACTTTCACAGTTTACATTAGGAGAAAATGATGGTACCCTTCGGTATAAGGGTAGGTTGTGTGTTCCTAAGGTAAAATATCTTAGATGAAGGTCACAACTAGGGCTGCACAAAAATCGGACCGGACCGAACCGGACCGAGAAATTCGGTTCGGTCTTCGGTCCATGTGATTTGAAATTTCGATTTTCGGTCCGGTCCGGACCATTTTTTTTTTATTTTTTTTATAATATATATAATATATATAATTCATAATATATATGGATTATATAATTCCTAATATATTTAATTTATAATATATATTGAATTATATAATTCCTAATATATATAATTTATAATTTTCTAAATTCCTAATATATATAATTCCTAATTTTCTAAATTTCTAATATATAATATTATATAATTCCTGCTCAGTTCCGGTTTTTAAAAAAATTGAATTTCCAATACTGAAATTGACATTCTCGGACGCGGTGCCACGAAATTTTTACGTTGAAATCTATTGTACATCGCGAGATATTTAGATTTGAAAATGGGAAAAACGTAACGATTTGGGGGAAAAGAGAAATTGAGGGGCAAGACGGACATTTTTTGAAAAATCGACGGAATCAAACCCCCGTATCGAAAAAATACGTGAAATCGACGGCCACCCCCGTATCGAAAAAATACGTGAAACCAAAAAAAAAATAGGTAAAACGGACGTCCGAGCGCAAAGTTATGACCGTATAAAGTTTGATCAATTTACAACCTATATTTGATATGTCAATACGTCCGGGCTGGCGGGGGAGGGGTGCTGGCGGGGGCGCTGTCTGGGTGGATGGGGGGGCTGGCTGGGGGGGACTGGGGATCAAATTCGGTCCATTTGGTCCGAAAACCCGGACCGGACCGAAAATGACCCTAACCGGATCGGACCGAGAAATTCAGTTCGGTCTTCGGTCCGGATAATCCTACTGTTCGGTCCTCGGTCCGTCCGTCCGTTCGGTCGATCCGGCCCGTCGGCCCTAACCACTGTGCACTTTAGTCACAACACCAGGTATTCCATTCATTCAGGATCAACAAAAATGTATCATGATCTCAAGGCAAATTACTGGTGGGAAGGAATGAAGAGAGATGTTGCAGAGTTTGTCGGAAGATGCCTTACGTGTCAATAGGTGAAAATCGAACATCAAAAACCCGGCGGACTACTTCAGGACATTGGCGTCCCCATGTGGAAATAGGAGGCCATTCATATAGATTTTGTAACTGATCTACCAAAAACAAAAGAAGGTTATGATTCTATATGGGTGATTGTAGATCGGCTTACAAAGTCATCCCATTTCCTACCGGTCAAGACTACATATTGGGTGTTGCAGTATGCGCAAATTTATGTGAAAGAAATAGTGAGGTTACACGGGATTCAATTACAAATAATTTCGGATAAGGGTTCCCATTTCACCTCACACTTTTTCAGCAAGGCCTCGGGACAAAGGTCAAGTTGAGTACGACTTTTCATCCACAAATTGACGGACAAGCTGAACGAACAATTCAAACATTGGAGGATATGTTGCGTTCGTGTGTGCTAGACTTCCAGGGCAATCGGTTGGACCATCTATGTCTAATTGAGTTCGCCTACAACAACAACTTTCATGCTAGTATACAGATGGCTCCGTTTGAAGCATTGTATGGGCGAAAATGTAGATCTCCACTTGGGTGGTTTGAAGTGGGAGAGACACTACTGTTCGGACCCGAAGTCATTCAGGAAACAAATGATAAAGTGCAGATAATTCAGGAACGGATCAAGACAGCTCATAGCCACCATAAGTCTTATGCGGATCATCGCAGAAGAGATCTCGAATTTCAAGAAGGGGAGAAAGTGTTTTTAAAAGTATCTCCAATGAAGGGAGTGATGCGATTTGGCAAGAAAGGGAAGTTGAACCCAAGGTTTATTGGACCATATGAAATCTTACGAAGAGTGGGGAATGTGACTTACGAACTAGCCCTTTTCACAATAATTGGAAGCGGTGCATCCGGTGTTTCATGTGTCAATGCAACGAAAATACTTGCACGATCCAAGTCACGTAATCCAACCCCAAGAGATAGTCCTGAATGAAAAGCTTCGATATGAGGAAATCGGTAGAAATACTGGATAGACAAATTAAGCGTCTTAAGAACAAAGATATTGTCTCCGTGAAAGTTCTATGGAGGAATCACTCCACAAAAGAAGCGACATGGGAAGCTGAGGACGCGATGAAAGTCAAATATTCATTCCTCTTTGAGTAAGGTAATAAAATGTGTTAAGTTATATTTCATGTGTGTGCAGTTTATATGTCTTTGTGCATGTGTTACAACCTTATTCATATTCGCGGATGAATGTTGTTTAAATAGGGGAGAATGTAAAAAGTGTTAAGTTGTGTTTCATATGTAGTATGTTTGTTTATGTGATATGTTACGACCTTATTCACATTCGAGTTGTGTTTCATATGTAGTACTTTATTCACATTCGAGGACGAATGTTGTTTAAGGAGAGGAGAATGTAAAGACTTGAAAAAAAATGCACGTCCAACCCCTCCCCTCAACTTTTCCCTCCACTCTCCATTTTTTACTCTCTCACCTCAAGTCCCAAAAATTGTGCAAACATGCACAATATTATAACCAACACAACATATTTTAAATAAAGGGAAATATATTGAGAACAAAAGGTAGAGAGCAAAATATTTTTTTATCAGAAAATTTCAGAGAACAGTAATTAAAGAGAGCAATTAAAGAGTCCCAAATAAGGCTTGGTTGAAGGATAAGTTAAAGTTAAAGTTCATTCGCAATTACGAGGCAACAAAGGTGAGTTTTCTCACTCACATATTCTTAGTAATATCATTTATTTTGAATTACAATGCATATTAAAATATAGTAGGCATGTTAGAATAATATTTGTTGTTGAAAACATAAGTTGTGATGAATTAAATTGATATAAGTATTGTCTTGTAACAAGTTTGAGCCTTGCATTTGCGGACTGTTATTACTATGTTATACTTGTTATAATTGGATGAAAATTTACAAGGTTATATATCTATCACTCACGGTCATATTGAGCCCAAGAGGGGCTAAATACGACTTATGGTTTGAAAGTTATGAACGTTTAAAGTTTCTGCCTCGACCAACCGAAATCCAGACGAGCAGTATGTAAAATGTGAAAATTGTACAAATCCGTAAAGAATAGAAAAGTATGTGCTGAATAAAAGTTGTATAGTTCTCTGTTTCCGTCAGTTTTAGACCTTACGGAGTTAAATCCGACTTATGGTTTGAAAGTTATGACCGTTTAAAGTTTCTGCCTCGAACCAACCGAAATCCAGATGAGCAGTATGTAAAATGTGAAAACTGTACAAATCCGTAAAGAATATAAAAGTATATGCTGAATAAAAATTGTAGAGTCCTCTGTTCCCGTCAGTTTTAGACCTTACGGGGATAAATCTGATTTACGATTTGAAAGTTATGCATGTTTAAAGTCTCCGCCTTATTTTATAAAAACTTGGCGACACAGATTTCATAGGGTGGTTTCTTTCATAAATTTTCATCAGCTACACTAAGTACTTTCATATGGGATTCGGCATAGTCAAAGATCCTAGTGTTTCCTTCGATGTGGTATAATAAACACCTTATTTGGAGTTACGGATTTAATGATATAACTTTTTTCAAGCGAGAGGTACGAGAAAGTCGAAGGAAAGAAATATTATTTGAATTTTCTGAAGTTATGCTAATATTTTTATATGGGTATGGGTTTAGTCATACAATTGAAATGGTAATAAAAAATCTTGTTAATATAAATACTTTGCCCTTCGGGCTATTCAAGAAGCCTTCGGGCTATTCAAGGGGCCTTAGGGCTATTCAAGGAGTCTTCAGGCTATTCAAGGGGCCTTCGGGATATTCAATGACATTTGCCTTCGGGCTATTCAAGGAGTCTTCGGGCTATTCAAGGTCACTTGTTTTGAATCCATGTGTTAAGAGCATTAAATCAGGTTGCGCATTCTAAATAAATATATAATATACTATATGGAAAATAAATATGTATGTTGGTTAAACTGAGTATTTCCTTAAATGAGTTGAAAGAGAATAATAGTATGTGAATATTGTAGGGCTGGACAGTGGGCCGGGTCGGGCCCATCGGGATCTGGACCGGCGGGATCGGGCGGCAGTGGGTGGAGAAGGAGGCGGGCCTGGGGCGAGATGGGCGGGCAAGCGGACCGGACTAGCGGACGATCTGTGTCCGATCCGTCCCCGTCCCGTTAGGCGGTCGGGCGAGGTCGGGCGGTTTTTTTTTATTTTATATTTTTCCACTAAATTTTAAAATACTAAATTACTAACAAAGTAACATTAACATATAGTCATATAGTGATAGTCATAGACTCATATACTCATATTATACTATTATAGTATTATAGTATTATACTCATATATATAATATATTTATAAAGTATAAACTAAATAATTAAACAAAGACAAGAAGAGTGTAAAAAAAAACATCCCAAGACTGTTTTTGTGTCTCTTATATTATTAATTATTTCATTGAAATATACAAGATTCAGAATTACAACATTGTAGTGTACTGTTGTTGAAAAAAATTACAAAAGACATAGAAAAATTAAAAAATTGCAATGAAATAAATTACCAATTTGAAAATATTTTTTCTAGTTTCTTTATAATTTCGTGTGGTCCTTCGGTTGGAATTGGTATATCTTGGTCAAATTGTTCCACGTCGCTACTCATGCCTTCAGATAAAATATCGTTGTAGTTTTCGTCTTTTTCTTCGTTAATATCTGGTTGACCGCACCTCCTTCGCTCCGCTCGTATCCAATCTCTGAATAGTACCGCCATCTCCAAGCTGTCTCCGACTAATGAGTGTCTGTGCTCTCCTATTTGAAATATGCATGCAGAAAAAGCGCTTTCAGAAGCGATTGATGACGCTTGAATGTTCAAAATATCTCGGGCCATCATTGAAAGTGTCGGAAATGTCTTCTCATTTTGCATCCAATATTTCAGCAAGTCTTCCTTTCCGTCTTCATTGACAACTGTTTGGTAAGGTAAAGTACCCTGCAAAACAAAAACATTGAACTCGCTAATTTGGTTAGCAGTGCTACCACCGCACATTCTATTTATGAGGCTTTCAATACTAGCCGCAGAAACAACATGTCTTTTTTTAGGTTGTGTTGAAGTAGAATAAGATGGTACGAAAGCCGGGTGGTTACTAGCACTTTCTTGCTGGTAATGTCGATATACTTTTTTGCATTCATCTTCTACGCTATTCAACACTTCTTCTAGCGTTTGTTCAATAGGTGACTCAACATTTAAATTTTTGGGAGTTGGAGGTGGTAGTACGTCCATACAGTTATAAATATTTTCAATAAGACTTTACAACCCTCTACTTTAATAGTCGGGTTTAATACAACACCAATAATATAAATAGGGGGAATAGGAATAAAATATTTCTTTAATTTCATAAACATTTTTTTAATAGCTGCCTTATAAGAAGATTTTTCCATATATTCTTTAAGAAGTAAAAATATTATAGCTATATAAAACAACATAGTTGAAATAGTAGGATAATATAAAGTAGAAAATTATTTTGTTGCTCGTTGAAAATTCTCTAGAAATACAATAAGTTCTTTAATTTTGTCTCAATCATTATCCACAATCATATCATTTGGATTTTGATTATAGGCATTAAAAATAAAGTGATAGGTTTTCTATAGTCATAAGCAACAACTAGTTGGTCATATAAAGAATTCCACCTAGTTGGTACTTCTTCGGGAATTTGTCTGTAAGATAGTCCACAATCGTGACAGGTTTTTTTATATTCTTTTCTCCGTTGAATTCTATTATTTTAAAAAATAAAGTTTATAGCAAATTGTATTTTTTCAAGAATATCTTGAAAAGTGAAAGATCATCCTTTACAACTAAGTTATAAATATGGCACGCACATTTGATATGAAAATGTTTTGGAAAAGACGGAGTTAAACTTCTTTTAAAATATAAATAGCAGCATTGTTAGAAGATGCATTATCTAATGTAATACTCATAACTTTATCAGTTATTCCGTAATAATCGCAGACTGAATAAATATTTTCTGAAATAAACTCACCAGTGTGCCTACTATCTATATATCTATATGCTAAAATACGTTTTTGCATAGACCATTTATAATCTATCCACTGACATGTTACCGTTAAATAATCATGGTCGTTAGTACTACGACCTATATCAGAAGTTAGAGCGACTTTGCAATTTAAATGATATAATGAATAACGCAAATATTGTTGATATTCGTGTGCAAATTTAAACACGTCTCTCTTAACCGTTGATCTAGGAAAACCTTTATAAGCAGGATTATACATATCTCTAATATAATGAATAAACCAGACGATTCAGGAAATGAAAAAGGCAAACCCTCCACAATAACTAATTTTGTTAGTGCTTCTCTATCTTTATGTTTATCGTATTTAGGGTCTACAACTCCCCCCGTCATAGGGTTAATTTGACCCTGTACTTTGTCCGGGACAGTATGTGAACCTTGTCCCGATTGAGAGGACGCTTGCTCACCATCTTTTTCAATAATGTATTGGGCATGCAAGGCTTTGTGTTTTTGCAATAGGTGTTTTCCTAAACCCCCCGTCCCACCATGACCTTGTCCAGTTTTAAAAGAATAAACAGATTTACAAGTTTTACATATACCGCTTGATTCAGACGTCCTCACAAAATATTTCCATACAACTGATTTTAATGGTCGTTTTGCCGGACCTCGTCTCATACTAGGGGGGATAGGAGACATTTCACTAGTGGGTGTATCATCATCTTCATTAGTATGTGTATCATCATCTAGAGTGTCATCTAAATTAAAATCTTCTTCATTTTGAGGATAAACATTTGTGTCAAGATCATATGGTATTTCAGGAAACAGTTTAGGATCTATAAAATCATTTTGTCTAGGAATACTAGAAGAAGTACCCTTGCCTTGTTACATACTACTAGAAGAAGTACCTTGCGAAAAAGACTTTTTGTTCTTTTCATTTTAATTATGATAATAAATAGTTAAAGACTTAAAGATAATGAAATTAAATGTGCTAAATGAAATAAAAACAAAATAATAATTTAATGAGAGAACGAATGTACCAAACGCCGACGTAGAGTCGATGTGTAATCGAAAGAGGTTGAAAATTGAAACTTTGCTCGATAAATTAATCCTCAAGTTAGTTGCCAACTTCACTCCCAATTCTCAAATTAATAAATAGAGTGAATATGTAGTAGACAATGTTGTATAGAAATTAGAGAAAATGTAGGAAGATTTGTGAGAAATAAGAAGAGAAAATGAGGTATTTATAGTTGAAAAATTGGTTTAAAGTGTAAATATAATAACTTAGGGGTTAAAAATAAATATAAAGGGGGTACGGGGGTTGAGGGAAGCCAAAAATGGTCGTTGTCTAACGGCCAAATGTAAATGGCGATTAGACAACTATTATTTTTGGCAAATAAGCGGGGCTGGGCGGGATCGGGCGATCGGGCCGGGACGGAGTGGTCTGCGGGATCGGTCGGCGGGACCATACCGTATCCCCGTCGGTTCGAGCCCCGCCTTTTTTTTACGGTGTCGGGGCGGGGTCGGTCGGCCCACCGCATCTGACTCTAGAATATTGAATTGTGGTACATTGAAAGTGTTGAAGTTTGTTTCATAACATGTTTATTGTGTTATAATATGATTGTATTTGAAATATTGAGAGATTACTTTGGATTGTAAGGCGAGGTCCTCACTCAGCCCCGGATGGTAGGGCTGAATCTTTTATTTAACACATTTCAGGAAAGCGCGATAGAGGAAAAGCTCTGCAACAGGGCTAGCGATCGTCCCGCAGCCTCTTTGACCCACCAATCCCTTATTTCAAATTTGGTGAAAGTTATTCTAGATTAAGTATGTTTAAAGAACTATGTTTCATTATCTCGGGGAATGCCCACCCAAGATTTTTTTTTGTAAACTTCGAATTGCTTATTATTATATATATTATTTTCGCATTTAAATACACGTATAAATTAGAAAGAAAATAAGTTAACGGTTCGCCTGGAAAAAAAAAAGTTATTCAGGTGTCATCACGCTCTAAGAAAATACTTAAGAAAAATCGGGGCGTGACAAGCAAAGCCAAAATATCAACTTAAACATTGGTTCGGATACCTTTTAAAAGATAAAGATATAGGAGAATAAATCAATAAATTCATGTTATTCCATGAAATAACCTGATAATATATATGTATATAGTACTCTAAGTATGGAAAGAATTAAAAGAAAAATCCTACAGATCTGCTATCAATCCCTAAGATTGAGTATCTTTTATCAATCCCTAAGATTAAGTTATCTATGTATATTACAAAGGAATATGGCTATATTCATAACACTTAAGAACAAAAACATGCTAAACTGTTATAAAACATATCACTCATTTCCACATTAATCCGGTCGGATACGGAAATAGTTGTGGACTATAAGTCCTAATCATGCTTGATTCTGATTTCTGAAGCCCATGGTTCTTACAATAATCTTTCCTAATCTGCATTATTACTTATTTGTATATCTAATCATGTGCAAATTCTTTTCAAGGCTTTGGTCTCTCCTAAAGTGCATTAATTTTGTAGGGCAACACAAATTCATAAATAAGATATCTCATATGATGCTGAAAATTCCATGATTTGGATGTCGTGCTACATATATCGAATACTAAGTTAATAATAATTGTGTATTCGAAAGGAGTCTCAAATAACGACGTGAATTGTTCCTTTGTGACTAATAAGTCATCATCATTTCAAATCGTAAAAATAACCTCTTATAGAAATGTCGGTAAGGTTGCATAAACTAGACTTAGTGGGGTGATATCTTTAACTATGATTTTTATAGAAGTCAATACTCCGTTTGTGATATGTGTAGTGGCGGAGGTAGAAATTCGGCTACGAGTTCAGCAGAACTCAATAACTTTTGCTCAAACAGTGTATTTGTGTTGAAATATTCATTAAATATATACACAGGGCCGTCTCAAACATTTTGGAGGGCTCTGTTCTAATTCGTAAAAGTGGGCCCTGGTGAATTTAAGACTGCGAATCATGGAGTCTTTCTGAAGAAATTAGCGCTAATACTACTTAATAAAGAATGAAAAAAGGGGCCCTAAATTTTTTCGTTTTTCGGGGCTCTGTGCGGTAGTACATCTCGCACGGGTTCAAAGACGAACCTGTATATACACATACTAAATCTAGAACCCAGTAATTAACAGTTAAAGTCGTTTGAAAATTCAGAACCCATAAAATTGAAATTCTGGTTCCGCCTCTGATCACATGTGGTCTGATTTTTGTTATAGAAGTCTAAGATGAATATGTTCGTGGAATAAATAATTAGGATGAAGCCTGTCAATATCAGGTGTGGACAAAAATATGAATTTTTGAATCCGCAATCAAAGAAGATTGTCCTTGTTGGATCCACCGAAAATCAAGTCGAAGGAATGACTGAGGAAGCATAGCACAATGACAAATAAACTGAAGTTTATAGGTATAGAAAGGAAACTAAAGTTAGACAGAAGATGCTTTGACCTTCAGAAATTTAGGACTTTCTATCACCTTATTAAAGCATTTCTATGTGCTATCTTAATGTATTTCCCTATTACTAACATTAGCAGTTACATATACAACGTTGGTATTTTGGGAAGTTCAGATTTAATTTCATAAGGAATCTAAGAGCTATGTATTTAGAGTTCTCATTAATCTTCTCAAAGTGCTCTGTTTTGGAAAGAGAAGGCTACAAAATTTCCATTATCTTAGATTTTGTCTGCGATTTGGCAATCTGATATTTGCTCTCTTGATGCTGCTTGTTTATTCTAGTGCTTGCATGTTTCCAGTTCTAGATCAGTTAGTATCAAATCTAGTACTCTAGTTGAATAGTAACAAAATGCATCATTATTTTTCTGGAGTTGTTTGAGAGGTTTCAGTTTGAGAGCAAATAAGAGCTGGAAATAAATGGACTTTGGTTCTATTTTATATTCCTCCCTCTATTTTGGTTGTCCAGAAAGACCAACCTATGTACATGAATTATTAACCTTTTGACATCTAATTACCCAAATTAACATCAATTCATAAACAATATCTCTGGCTGACATTATATGTCCAATTTTCTCCTCAGGTGCATTATACTCTATTACATACTCTTTTCCAATGTGTAAACGAGTTTCATAGATGATGTTCATGTTTGTAAACATAAGCTTAATAGTATCAACTTAACCATATATCGTGTTGTACAAAAGTAACACGATTTCCTACTTACATATCTGTATATATTTGCACCCACTAAAGAAAGAGAAGGAGCTTCTGGCCTAACACATTCCCCTATTTAATAACAGTAAATATGTATTCATTTATACTCTGATAATGTTTGGAGCCAGTATAATTTTAACTTTCGGATTCTGGTGACCTGTTTTGCGTCTCGATCAAGTATTGTTAATCTATAGGCTCTTGACAGTAGGCCAAACAGAAGATGAATTTGTAGATTGGCTACACTTCAAGGCAGAAGTGAAGTTACAGAGAAATAGTATTTTCCTTTTCTACTTTGGACCATGGCTTTAGATAGTGCACTACTGAGATGATCCATAATGTGCTGCATTTTTCTAAGATACCTGAGTTTTGCTCTTCATATACTGACTTACTAGCTTGTGTATCTTGTGAAAGTACTGAAGTTCTCTCAATTTTCAGAAATTAACTAAACTACAATGGTATTGAAGTTCTGCAACCGTCATTTGACATATCTGGTCATATTTGACAAGAGGTGGGATAGATTATTTTTATTCCTCAGTTTTAGTACATGTTATTAAAATGTAAATGACCTTTGTGCTAGCGATCATTCTAGCATTGCCTAGTACATAATGACTCATTCAGAAAGTAATTACACATTCTTGTATACAATTTATTATTTTATTTATCGTTTATCGTTAGATTTAGCATATGCTACTACAGAGACTGGACTGTGTTTTTCTTTTGTTTGGGAATATTATGGAATGAAAGAAAATGGGAAATACTTAGGTGGAGCTAATGAGGTTTCTATGCATTGCGTAACAGTCATATAACAGTAACAAATAACAGAGGAAAAAGCCAAGGTAAACAACTTTATTTTATGTGCATACTTATGCATAGGACTTGGAAATTATAAGGTTTTGCAACCAAGTACAAATCATTCTTCCTCCCAGCTGTTGCTCCAAAACTCTCAGTTATGTCAAGTTCATTTGCTTCAATTCCATCAGGGAGTTTCCAATCAAAATGATATAGCAGCTTGGCAAGTAGAAGTTCAACATTTGCAATTCCAAATAATGTCCCTGGACATATCCTTCTGCCAGCTCCAAATGGTATGTACTCAAGATTAGTCCCCTTGAAATCAAAAGCAGAATCTTGAAACCTTTCTGGTTCAAAACATACCGCGTTTTTCCAGTGCTCGGGATGTCTACCTATCGCCCATGCATTGATGATGACTTTAGTTTTTGGTGGTATGTCATAGCCACTAATCTCACATTTCTCTGTAGCTTCTCTTGGTAGTAACAAAGGTAATGGTGGATGCATTCGTAGCGTCTCTTTGATAACCAATTTCATATAATCTAGCAGTTGAAGTTCTGATTCTGTAATTTTGCTTTTCCCTTCATGTACCTTTCTCACCTCAGATCGTTCCTTTTCCATCACTTGTGGATTCTTCATTATTTCTGACATTGCCCACTCTAAAACTGTGGATGATGTGTCTGTTCCCCCTATGAACATTTCCTGAATGTGCACAGCCATGAAAAACTTTTAGTTGAAACAAATTGAGCTGATGTTAATCAGCAGTTATTTCAAATTTAGGCAAGATGGTAAATTAAGGTGACAACATATAGAATTCAAACATCGATACAGTAATTAAGACGAATCCATAAAGCTTAAGAATGATTTTAATATCCAAGCATTCTGCTATAAAGTAATAAAGTCCATATTCATGAATAAAATCCATGTATTGACATCAAGTATATGTTTTATGGGATTGAGATTACTTCTCAAAGTAAGACAAACAATCATATGATATTCAAAAAATTGCTCTGTAAACTGAAACACCTAACAGTTATCCATAGTTCCACTTCTCCATAAATTGGATGCATACCTATTCTACTGTTTGTTCAGAAAAGGATGTCGCCTAGCCGTCAATGAATTGGGTGAATGATTTCTTTACTTCCGTCTTAGCCTTAATGGATAGAGTAACCCGGTACCTATATTGGTAGGAGGTAGCAGGTATCCAAGGAATAATCGAGGTGCACACAAATTGATCTGAACACCATTATTGTTAAAAAAAGTGAAGGATGCATAAGTCTGGAAAAAACATACCAAAATGACAGCTTTGAGAGTGTTGCTTGAAATGGGATGTCAAGATCACCACTTTGTTCATTAAACCCTAAGCAGGACATCAACCAAATCTTCCTTGTGCAACATGTTACTGATCATCTCTTTCCTGTTTTCCTTGTGTTCTATTATATTCTCAAGAATTTTATCAACCATCTGCTGTATTTTCTCAAGTGGAGGCTTCACTCCACTTAACGAGTGAAGAATCTTGTAAGAAGGAATTATATCTGGTATATCAAAACCTCCAGACAATTCTGTAATTGTTTTCATAGCTGCAATAAACTCATCTTTGTGCTTGCATTTCTTACCAAAGGCTGCCCTTGCAGTTATATTATTCGTCATCGAAAATATCATTTTACTGATATCGACAGAAACTTGTGATGGTGTCAAAGAAATTGCTTCAAGAAGATTCTCTACTTCCTCTTCTCTAATTGATTCAAACGATTGAACGCGCTTCACGCTTAAGAGTTCCAAGACACAAATTTTTCTAAGTTTTCTCCAGATAGGTCCATAAGGAGAAAATGAAAGGTTGGGACTATTGTTACCTAAAATATCTGAAGCAAGAATTTGTGGCCTATTAGATAAAATTAAGTCATGGGTTTTTGTTACCTGTTTTGCTACTTGTGGTGATGATACAACAACGGCAGAAACTTCACCAAGATGTAGATGCATGATGGGACCATATTATGTGCTAAGTTTCTCAGATTATGGTGTGGCAATGAACTAGATAACTGGTGCTAGTTCCCAATAAATGGAAGCTTTCTAGGACCTGGATGCAATTTACTCTGAATCTTGGATTTTTTACATAGATTCACAGTTATAATTACAAATATAAGGAACAAGGAAGTAATCATAGGAAAATTTACCATAGGAGGAGATCAAAGATTGGTAATATTGAATGTATTCACTGTCAATGGAGTATTAGATTTCCTTTTTATTGTGTTCTTATTTAAGAGTTCTGAGAATGAATGAGATTGAACTTTGGTTTCTTTATTTTCTTAGTAACTTGTTGAACTAAGACATTGGATGTTTTGACTGGACCTGTGCATCTCTTAATTAATCACAAGAAAACAAACAATTTCTCAAGACACATCACCTCTTCAATTAATATTACTGTTGGTGGAGTAGGAGAGGCACTGCGCCGCCACGAAGTTCGATTCCCGCCAACACCTTTCTTGGTTGAGTCACACATGAACTACAGAGTGTAGTTATGCCTCATCATCAAAAAAATATGATCACATTTTCTACTGTTCAATTGTCAAAGTAGTTATGACTGACCTAAATTATTTGAACGTACTATTCTGTCATTTTTCAGTAGCACAATATCGCAGCTTCTTATAATAATATCGATTTAAAAAAAAATGAAAAGTTGTAATTTTGAAAAACAAATTAATTTCTACAACATCATTACTAATTCCTGCATATTAGTAATGATTAAAAAATGTCCTCCTTTAAATTTGCTCTTTCTTTTGCTTATTGATTAAAATAAATAATCTTAACGTATTATAAATGAATTCAAATTGTTCTCCTTCCACGTTTTGGATCAAATTTGTCACTCCCTCCATCTATTGAATTAAAAATGTACTTATTTAAAGTGATTAAAAAACATCTTCCTTCCGTCTACACAAATCAAAATGAGTGATTTTTTAAAGAAAATTCTCATCGCCTTAAGCTCTCGCTTTCAAGGTGGATATGCAAGAAATATAGTATGAAATTTGACATGACACAATTCATGATGAGTATAATATGTTATAGGAGGAGTATTATTCTGTAGATCCTCTATTCCAAAGTGCTAGTCCAATATCACTGCACTAGAGTCATACAAACAAAACTTCGACTAGTATATATATTCAAATGCGTTATGTCATCATCTTAAAATGGAAAACAACAGTTGACAGTGCTTTTCAAACACATTTGAATTAATTAGGACTTAAACATCTAACCAGTGATTTGTGTCAAAATGAATATGTGCAACCTCAGATTTAAGGAAATGATATTTAATTTCACCATTAACTATTGTGCATCCATCCACAAGTTGCTTAAAAATAAAATTGTGTCAAATAAGTATCGGAAACTGATAAAGTACTAAGAGAGCAATTAATTATTACGACCAAAACGAAAGAAATACAAAGCCTGAAAGTCAACGTCACCTCTATGTTTTGCTAGGTGAACTGTTTACAGTGTCCATTTTTCTCTAATAACCCGACCCGATTTGACCTCAAATGGCATGGTCACACTTCACCGTTACTCTCGCGATCTTCTCGATTATCTCTCTATTGATCCGCTACGACGTTGTTTCTTGTTTCCGAATTTCTGCTGTTTCCAATGTCAGCTCCGTTTTCCTCCCTTCGCCGGCCGACGGCAGCCGTCACACAACCATGTTGTTGCCGCTTTTTCCTCCGAAAGACACTTCTCGCCGTGCTGGTCGACACCTCCAGAACAGCCCTTCCAGCGCTCGCATGTCTCTCCATGATGATCTCCTCCTCAACGGGTTCGAATTCGTAGTTATTGCTCTGAATTTAAATTCACTGTTATCAACTGTTTTGCTGCTAATTCATAAGTGTATTCGCATGTTCCCTGTGGAATTAGATTTAGGTTGCAGTTCGTATGGAGTAGAAAACGATTTACTATGTGAAGTTATCTCTAGGATGTATTGTAATCACACAAAATTAAAACTAGAATATGATAACTGTGATTTCGTGAAAATTTTGAGTGTTAAATAGTGATAACAGTATCTGTGTTGGTTGAAACAAGTGATATAGAGCAACGGTTAAGATACTATGAAACACACCTCTAATTCAGATTCTTTATAATTGTAGTATATTTTTGTTGTTGAATGGATTCCAAGTAACTTTTGATGCAGATACTATACAACTCATATTTGGATTGGAACACCACCGCAGAAGTTTGCTCTTATTGTTGATACAGGGAGTACTCTTACCTATGTTCCTTGCTCCTCATGTAAAAAGTGCGGCAACCATCAGGTTGGCTCATCTTTTAACTATCTCTTTGTATTCTGGATAAATATTAAAGGTTACAGTTTATTCTAATTTTTGCAGTTATGTGTTTGATAGCTCAATATGGAAATTGAAAATTAGAAAATATTAATGTATACTATAATTTTCAATTTTATAAACGTCGTTATGTTTGTACGGAAATGAGAAATAGCTTCCAGGGATATCACAGGATGTTCAGTTTCTTTCCTTGTACATTAATTAGGTAGCGGATATCAATTCCCATTTTCTCTTCCTCTTGGCTCTCCAAACCGAAAGAACAGGTATGTTCCAGCAAGAACAGGAAATAGATAGATTTGATGTCGATTCACATGCAACAGTAGAATGATCTTTAGCCCCTTCAGGATGCAATTTGCAAGCAAAGTAACCACAATTAAACATGATGTTTTCTCTTCTCAAATTATTTCCAGTTAGGATGGCTCCTGCCCAGTGGCTTCCCCAGCAAAGATTTCTTCCAGTATATAGGTACCTTAGGACTCCATATTGCCAGGGCTGGGATACCATGACTCTCTCTTGAGGAAGGCATTCTAAATGCATTTATTATAAGGAAATAGGACATGGACAGTTAAACAAGAACAAACCACCCTAAGTAGGATAAATATGTAGTTGATTTCCTTCTAAAGCAATGTAATCAAATTCTACATATTAAAAATAAAAGAATGTATCAATTTCTAAGCTTCTCTTTGTTGATGAGCTGTAGAACTCCATTATATAGTTTCATGATGTTTCAAATATGTTTCTAGCTCATTTTGGCTTGTAATCATAAAGGATCCTACTTGGAAAACAAATATGAGCACTTGAAGTAGCTTTATGACTACTACTTTTACTCTGATCAGCCTATTATTTTTTGTGAAAAATGCTTAATATAGCACTTAGAATTGTATGACGTTCTGATTTATTTCTTTTAATCGGTGATACCATGTATGTTGTCTTACATAGGATCCTAAGTTTCAGCCAGAAATGTCAACCAGTTATCAATCTGTGAAATGTAATAAAGATTGTCCCTGCGACAATAAGAGGCAGCAATGTATTTATGAGAGACGGTACGCTGAGATGAGTGCAAGTTTCGGGTTGCTTGGAGAGGACATCATATCTTTTGGAAATTTAAGTGAGCTCGTACCACAACGAGCTGTTTTTGGATGTGAAATGGCGGAAACCGGCGATCTTTACAGCCAACATGCTGATGGTATAATGGGCTTGGGTCGAGGGGATGTCAGTATAGTTGATCAACTTGTTAAAAAACATGTTATTAGTGATTCTTTCTCCTTGTGCTATGGAGGGATGGATTTTGGTGGCGGGGCAATGGTTCTTGGTGGAATAAAAAACCCTGCTCTAATGGTCTTTACCAAATCAGATTTTGGTCACAGGTATGTATTCAAAATAATTGTTTACATACATAGGAAAGTTAGGTCTCCTCCTAACAAATACACTTGATAAATCTTACGCATTTACTCTAGTTTCGGATGACAACAGTCCGTACTACAATATTGAGCTGAAGGAGATACATGTAGCTGGGAAGCCGCTGAAAATAAATCCTCGGGTTTTTGGTGGAAAGCATGGGACTATTCTTGATAGTGGTACCACCTATGCTTACCTTCCAGAAGCAGCATATGTAGCTTTCAAGAGTGCTGTAAGATATTGTTATCTACATATTTGCCAATGTTTCTGTCAATTTGTTTGATTCAAATCTGCCTGAGAAATGAGTAGTGTCAAATAACACACTATTGGTGAGAAGAATGTCCCGAAGGAATTAGATTTAGAAAATATTTTCATTTGAATGATGTGTTCTTGATTAGTAGGTCAATCTATTAATTTTTGCTGTTATTCAAAGTTCAGTTTACACCACTGATTGGTGACACAAACCACCATGTCCTTGTGTGACACGGATCAACCTGTAGTTGGAGATTCCTGTACCTGAGTGGGACTGGAACTAAAATCTCTTAGTCAATGATAGTTCATGAGTCAATGCTTTGGTAGCTACTACATATCTTTGAAAGAAAAGGAAGACCCAAATATCTCGTGATCCTGTAACTCCACCGCCTAACTTATTTCCTGTGATGATATGGAAGATATGTACTTTATCAACAAACAAAAAAGGAGGTGATGTACTATGGCCTCCATTCCTTCTTTTGCCAACATTTTTTCTGCTATTAAAGGGCTTAATTTACATCGGGGAACCACTTATTACAGTTGATTTTCCTGTTTTAAATTTTTGAATTTGGTAATACAGCACACAACATTTTCTTCCAATGATGTTAGCAGGTAGTAATTTCGATATATACAGAGTTCCTTGCAAGTTTCTCCACATCTTTGATGTTGTCTTTCATTGCTTTTGCTGTGTTATATTTAGTGAAGGGAAAAGTAGATCACCTGTAGTGGATTTATATAGTATGTTGCTAGTAGGTGATATCTGTAAATGCGGCTAAGTCTTTTCCTTTCTGGAATGAACCTCTTCAACTTTCCTTTTCAGGTAATGAAAGAGCTTCATTCTCTAAAACAGATTAAAGGGCCTGATCCTAGTTTTAAAGATATCTGCTTTTCAGGTGCTGGAAGGTATTATATGAAGAGTTCTGAAATTAATTTGGCTTCTATAATTTTCTTGTTTAAATTTATTGCTCCTATTGTTGATGTTACCCATATTATTAATATCTTATATATTCCAGCGACATGTCACAACTCTCAAAGAACTTTCCGACCGTTGATATGGTATTCAGCGATGGAAATAAACTAACTCTCTCGCCTGAAAACTACTTGTTCCAGGTAGGCATCTTATTCTGCTTTAGTACTTTGTTAACTATCTTGCCCGACACTAGTTTGGCGTCAGATCCACTGGCTTCTTTTTCTTTTTACTATTTTGTGTTGATTAATTTCCCCCCTTTTCCATTGTAACTTGTAATGATTTAAAGCACTTCAAAGTACGTGGTGCTTATTGCCTAGGAATTTTCCCGAATGGAAAGAATCCAACTAGTCTTCTTGGAGGTATTTCTCACTACTTGACAAGGTTCATCTTCCTAACTCTTCCGAGCTGAAACATGAATGTTTTCAATTGCAACAGGAATCATTGTCCGCAACACTCTTGTAACTTACGATCGTGAAAATGAAAGAATTGGTTTTTGGAAAACTAATTGTTCCGAGTTATGGGACAGACTCAATTTATCTCCTCCACCTCCATCTCCATCTCCATCTACACCAGCAATTTCAGGCTTGGAAAACCCAAACACCACTGCAAATATGTCTCCTTCAGCAGCTCCTAGTGGACCTCCTGGGTACGATATACCTGGTATGAAGAGACAGCTTTTCTCCACATAGTATTTACCGGAAGGTTACTCTGCCCATTAGGGTGCTGTCATAACTAGAACTGCTTTGTTTTAGCATTTCTACAAGGAAGTTAAATCTGTTTTCTAATAGATTAATACAATTGTTCTTCAAAAAATTAAATGAAATAGATCAATACAATTGTTTCCTTTTCAATTTTCAATCTTATGAAAGTGAGAATCAAATTTAGATTTGCATTATGTTGATGATTTGATGTGTTGCCTTTGATTAAATCACTTTTTGAGGCCTAGCCCCCCTTGCTTGTACTTATCCCTATTGAGGATATTTTATTTTTAATAGAAGGCCGCTAGACACTCTGTCTAGTGGTATAAATACGCCAAAAAACACTTTTTGACAATCGAAATCATGTCTCTTACCCTTAGGTCCAGGAATGCTGCTGTCTTTATAATCCCATTCAAGTTGACATTTGACCTTCCACTGAGGTAGTAAAATCATCTAGTTTCCTGGCATTCCAAACTTCCTGAGAAGCAACTGCCTGTTTAAAATTGTTCTGATGTCGTGACATTCTCAACCTTCTTTCAGTTGGAAAAAGATTTAATTAAACTTGAAATTTCTAATAACGAGTTCAAGGAATACTGAAACCTTTGGTCCCTTATATCCCTTTTCCACTTTTTGTCCAACTCTCCGACTTTGACCTCGGGTTTTAATTTTTCGTGTTTGCAGATTTACTCAGATCTTATAGGCTAGATAACCTTAACAATGCTGTTAATTCACAACTCATGTGATTGGTACATGCCAATTTCCAAACCAGTGTGTTAGTCTTTTTAAGATATTTTAGTGGACAACAGTATTTTTACTACATTAATGGCCATTTTGAAATTTGCTCTTCTTAAAAGATGAGACTTGAAATACAATATGTCGTGGTTTGAAATACATCTGTAAAGTTCGATAAATTGAAGGTTTAATGTGTAAAGTTGAATAGTTGAGGGACCTAAAGTACAAGTATGGTATAATCAACGGACCAAAAGGGCATTTCTAATAATTACGACAACTGATACCAATTGAACATGCATTGACCATATGCCGACTGTCTGAAATTCGCTCCACTAAGTTACAGTAATCAATTGTCAAATTTCATGTGAATTTTGTGATAGGACTACTCTGAACAATGACAAGGATGAGAATTTTGTGGTAACTTCCTTAAGGGAAGGAATGACAATCTCAAAGAATTTCATGCATAAAAATTTCCTGTTTTCACTGTTGAAACATAGCCGTGTTTGTATCTTATTTCAATTTGATGTACCTCTTTTACGTTTGCATTATCTCAAATGAGTCGACTTTTATCTGCTGAAAAAGTTTTCAAGATTTCATTTAGTTATGCAAGTGTTAGTCACTTTTTTCTTCTTCATTACACCTATTTTCACAAACTTAAGCAAGGTTCTGGTGCAGATATGACGGCTACTGAAGTTAGATAATTCCAATGACAAATACTTATCATCGTTATCAAATTCATCTTTGTTGTCAACTTGCAGGGGAGATTAAAATTGGGCTCATTAAATTTTACTTGTCACTAAGTATCAACTACTCAGAATTGAAGCCTCGCATTCCAGAACTTGCCCATTTCATTGCCCAAGAGTTGGATGTCAATATTTCACAGGTAGTTTGATTTTATTGTGATAATTTTGGCAGAACCTCTTTTTTCTCTTTTAATAAGTAACACCTTTATTTAATCAAAACATCATTGAGGAGCTGCATATATTTTGGCATAAACAGTATGTCTGATAATTATTCTTTCTACGGGGGTCTATGATACCCCGCTATGGTAGTAGTCCAAATTAGACTGGGAAGTAAGAGCTTGTAAATGAAGTTTGTTATGGTTGGGGTGGGGGGTGGGGGGTGGGGAGAGGGTTTGAATAGGTAACTTCTCTTTCCAAGAGGCATGTTTTGACTACTACTACACAAATAGCACAAAAAATGGCTATGGCAGAAGTAGCGGTTGTGAAGTTTGTTTTAAGAAAACCTTTTTATTTGTATGGTATAGCTTGGTCTGAAAAACTTCAAAACTTGAGCTTCAGAAAGCTTACCTTATCTTGTAGCATTGCAATTTAAATATGAACATCTGATTTTGTTTATATTACTCAACTGAATTTGAGTTTTAACTTTGTTACATACTTACATGTGATATGGCAATCATCTATGCCTTAACCTCAACCAACGTTGGGGAAGCTATACAAATTCTCTGTAACCATAAGATTCATCAAGGATTGACTATTTTTATGATGATCCTTAACCTATGGCAGCTCAAATCTTTTATCCAGATTGTACTGACTATGCTTTCAAGTAGGTTGAGTTAACTTTCTTATACATGTAACATGATGATGTCACTTACCTTGCAGGTTCGCTTAATGATCTTTTCAACAAAGGGAAATGATTCCCTCACTAAATGGGCAATCTTTCCAGCAGGATCTACAGATTATATGCCAAATGCCACTGCAATGGTGATTTAGCGTTCTAGAATAATTATCTTTTGATGAAGAATGTGTATTTAGTCATGATATCTGTATGCAGGAAATAATAGGCAGGTTGGCTGAAAATCATCCCCATCTACAGAATTCCTTTGGAAGTTATAAATTTTTCGACTGGGGCATTGAACCTCCACCAAAAAGGTATAAAGCAATTACTGCTGCCTCTTTCGCTAATTCCTCCGCTTGTCTTACCCTTACAGTTCTTTATCCTCTTTTTTCTCTTGCTGATCATTCATTTTCCATGATAGTTTCATCTTTTTCGTGGCCTTGCGTGCTGCGTTAATAGTGTGATATCATATCCTTGAATTGACATGGTTTTAATGTTTTAGGAAGCTTTGGCCACGAAATTACTTGGTCCTAGTGGTACCATTTTTAGTTGTTTTCATAATTGGACTATCAGCTCCTGTTGGATGGTTAATTTGGAGGCGAAGGCAAGAATCTGCTCTTCCTTATGAACCAGTTGGAAGTGTTGAAACTGTTACTCATGAGCAAGAACTGCAGCCGCTAAAATGAGAAGTAACTATTTGCCCCGGAAGGCTCAGGGTAAAAAGGAATTTTTGAAATTGTTGATTTTGATAGAGTCAGATCTAATATTTGAACTTTATGAGTTCGAGATAGTTCGGGATTCTACCACGGCCCATTTGAGTAAGGGATTCTACCACGGCCCATTTGATTTACTGGGTTCGAAATTCATTATTTGTACTTGGTTTGTAAAAAATTTAACACGTATACAGGGCGGATATATCCTGACCTTTTAACCTCAACAACAGGTTGACGAAAATTGTCAAAGTGAAGAATTACACTGGTCATAGATGTCAGTATCACTTCCGTATCTGAATGTTTAAACAATCGGTATATATAACTTTCCGCACTATTTTTAGCAAAGTATTTCAAAAGATTTAATTGGCCTGATGGGAGAGGTCAGTGACACTTGTCATTAGCTGAAACAAGTGTAAACTGTAAACAAGTGTCAATGACTTGTTGAAAAGTTAGTTTTTCTGAAACCTATAGAGAGGCGCAAGTATTGAAACAAAGAGGTTATGGATATACGTAGTACTGTTTCTCGGATTTCTCTTCTTCATTAAGTGATTTGGCTTCTCGTGCTTCCTTAATAAAAGTGACTTGGACCATCTATTTAATTTAATTGTATTGACAGGTCTACATATATTTTACTCTCTTCAGACCTCACATATGAGATTACACTGGATATTTATATTGTGTTGTTGTAGTTTGTCGGAATAATATTAACATTCTTCTATTTTGACTTCTCATTAGAACATTTAAGAGAGCCGACAATTCTTACTATAATAGGCAAATTCTTTTGTAGATCAGTTTCAACACTTACATTGGTTGCACGCACTTAGTTTAGTATGGTCTCTTGTGGATTTGTCCACATAAAGTGGTCTTTCAATTGCACTTGCATTACAAAAGAACCCCTGTTTTGCAGAGACACTTACTGGAAGATCTAAAATTTCAAATCATATGGGAGCTAACTAAAGAAGATTCTACGTCCATCCTCAAACTTGTTTCAAAAAGTCATTTACACACCTTAATTTTAGTGGCGATCTCTTACCCCTATTCTTGTCCAAAATGAATTCAGTACCCCCTTCAAACCACATAACAGACTTATATAGTGGGCTGTCAAGCCTCGTGTCAAATGTTGCTTTATTTCTTTTTTCTTTTCCTTCTTTTTTTATTTCATTTCATCTCCACCTTTCTTCCATCACCACTCCTTCCATTGCTACCTTCTCCATTTTGTTGAAACCACTTCACTATTATATGCAATGACACCCAAATCTCAAAATTTTCCATAAAACCCACATACCCAGATCAAAGGCAGTGCCGGCTGAAGGGCAAGGCAGCCAAAGCAATGGCTTTAGGCCCTCAAATTTTGGGGGGGCCATTTCACTAATAATAGATTTATGAATTAATTTTTAAACAAATTATTTCAATGTATGTGATATTTTTCGCTTTTCGAGATTCAAACTGCATTAACTTTTATTAACATTTTAAGATTATTTTTCACCAAATTGATATGAATAAAGTAGTAACTTAGAGTACTTTTCATGTAGTTTTCAAATATATAAATTTTAATCTTAAATTATTGAGTTAGAATAAAATAATTTAGCTTTAAAATTTAGTTAAATTAACTCTCGAAAAGCAAAAAATAAGACATAAATTGAGACGGAAGAAATAGTATTTAAAAGTAAAAAGAAATAATTTTAACTAAAAAGGGAAGAAAAACTATTGTATTTGTTACTAATGTTGATTTCATCCATTAGGAAAATAGACTTCACAATAAAAGTAAATAGATTTAAAAAAAAAGTTAGGGCCCCTATCAAGATTTGGCTTTAGGCCACCGAGGATATTGAGCAGGCCCTGATTAAAGGGAGAAGGTGAGGAGATCTCTCATCAGTAAAAAGGGCGTAGGCGAATCCCAAGATTTCCGATCAAGTCTCAGCCTCAACTATATTGACGCAATTCCTTAAAAAACATATTCCCTCTGTCCAATTTATACGAGACTTCTTTTTAGTCCGTCAAAAAAGAATTACACATTTTCTTATTTAACAACAATTTAACTTTAAACTTTATATTTTACGCTTAATGAGATGATATATAACCACACAAATATTTTTGCCTTATTTTGGACTTCAAGATTCAAAAGTTCTTTTATTTCTTAAACTCCGTGTCCATTCAAACTACATACTAATTTATAAATTTAATAACATTTTGAATGGACAAGACTATTGTTTGTTTCACTATGAACAAGACTAGGAGGATAAAAGGTTGTCCCTAAAATTAGTGTGTAAATGACTTTTCGGGATAAAATAGGGAGCAACTTATGTCTTTTCCCTTATTTTTAAGAGCTTGCAAGATAATCATGGTTTGTGCTGTTTTTTATCCCTCTTTTGAATACAAGTATTCCACGACTTTTCAATCTAAATTACGTTCTTACTATTGTTTGTTATGTTTATGATAGGAAAATAACATTTTGAGCCACTCATGCGGCATTCGATGTTCTAATGACAATTCATGAACCCTTAGGCAATTTGAGTTCAAGATCAAGAAGAGTAGATAAGCTAACAAAACTAATTTGGACATTGATAAGATGTCACGAGAAGATGTTCCAATGGCATTCCACTAGGAGATATGAAAACAAGGTGACCACATTATTACATTAAAAGTTTCGTGTAAAGGGAAGAACATCCCTTGTCCAGTTCTGTATTCGGCATCTGAAAATTCCAAACATAAGAATTGGTTAAGAGCGGTAAGATGATATTATAGATCAATCCAAAACCACCATAATGTCTTTAACCACAAACTAAAAAAAAGGCCTTGAAGGAGCAGGTAGGGGTGGCAATGGGGAGGGGCAAAAGCAGGGCGGGGCGGGGCAGGAGAGTCCTTAAACGGGGCGGGCAGGGCAGAGCAGAGCAGGGCGGATCAAAACACATTTCTAGAAAATTGTAATAGGGCAGGGCGGGTAATAGGGCAAAACAAAGAAAATATAATTAAAAGTGAATGACACATTTATTCTTTAACTCCACCACCTATTGACATATTTAAAACGGATAAAGAAAGAAAATTATGATTAATTAATGTTAGCATAAAACAAATCAATTTTACGGCAGATTTGAAAGGACCAACATGCATTGTTTGGTATTGTAGCTTATTTATAATATTCGTATAGCTGAACTTCAACCTGCTTGCGATTAGTGATTAATTGTTCAATGGCACGTTAATTCTTTTATTTTTTTAAAAATAAAATTATACACTTACAATACGATAAAAATTCGGTAGTAAAAATATGATGCCACCATTGAAGTATACATGACTACTCGAAAAGTTTTGGCCACTAATGCATGCTGAAATAAAAACTCAAATATGACAACTTTCGCTTAAGAAAAAGTGTAGAAATATTTTTATTGTGGTTTTTCATGTTTGTCTATCTGAGGAGTCGTGAAAATAATTGAACAAATAAAGGAATAAAACCTGATAACAAAAAGTGTCATAAAAGAATTTCTTAAATTGTAGTGAATTTCATGTTGAAAAGTGAAAACAAAGAAAAAAATAAAAAATAACATAAATGGGGCAGGGCAGTCAGGGTTAGCGGGGCAGGGTAGGGCATTTTTTTGGACAAAGCTAAATGGGGCAGGGCAGGGCGGGTCAAATCTTAGTAGGTCAAAGCTTTTCCCGCCTTAACCCCCTAACCCGCCCTATTGCCATCCCTAGGGGCAGGGGCAATTTTGCAGAAAAAGCACGAGGAGTAACTCTTGCTTTTCCGAAACAATGTTGATAGTTCACCAAGGAGCTTTAATAACCAAAACTCAGAGTAAGAACAAAGGTAAGTTGAAGACGGAACCTGGAAACTATGTGTTTAGCTATTTTGATAGGTTGGTATAGCTACTCCTGACTCTTCTGCCAGCTTCTTGTAAGCATTTTGCAATCTCTGCGTTATAGGTCCCACTCGGCCATCACCAACTATACGTCCATCAATTTTGACAACCTGTCCATGGAAGAACAAGATTCAGTATCTGCATGTCAATCGTAAGATTCAGACACTAGCTTAGAGAATTGGAACACTTCAAGTGATGACAGCGAATTCTCTCTCTATCTCTATCAGACGGAAAACCATAATAATCCAGGGATTTATTTATATGCCAAAGACTCAAAATAATCTACTTTGACAGGCCAAAATTGAGGAATTGGGATTCACCCTAACTGAAAACCAAGCTAAGGTTCCTTGGATGCTAACTAAATGAAACAATATATTGCCTCAAACATATTAATTCAATGGATAAAGGTAACAGTTGCAGTTCTGCATGACTGAGTCGGCCACATGACACTAAACTTTTAAATCAACAAAAGACTTGAACATACCGGGCTCAGTTCTCCCATAGTTCCTGTTGTCCATACCTGCAGGGCACAATGAATTTGTAGAAGTTGGTGTATTTATGAAGAATAAGTATTGAAATAAGTGAAATTACCTCTAAATAGATAGAACCTCTTTTTAACTATTTGTATTTATAGTTACACTAGTTTTGGCTCAGAGATGCACAATAAAGAGGTTTTCGCCTGATTTTTATATTCAAAACCAAATGTGCTATGAAACTGCAAATAAGAAAGGGCCAAAGGCCACAAGCTTCCTCGATATGGTGGTGTTGTGATGGTATGTGCGACGATGGACCAACTCTTTAAGAGAAAAGATGTTGCTAGGTAATGCTTGCAACGGATATTCTAGGTTTGTCAAAGAACAAACTCATAGTTAAGAGTATACACCTCATCGGCAGTGTGAAATTCTGATAAGCTAATTCGTCGCTCCTCTAAAGATAAACTTTCACTCAGCGCAAGCTCCATGACCTGCAAAATGGATTGTTGATCATCAAGCAGATAACTCATAAATTTATTACTTCAAATGCCATATTATAGTGGGTTAGAGTCACACGTTGGCTAGACAAGTTAGAGTGGGTTAGATTCACACATTGGCAGGGGAATGGACTGGTGGTATGTTTATAGGACTTGGGCAATCCTCCCCTCCTAAGCTAGCTTTTGGGGTTGAGTTAGGCCAAGTGACATATCTTTGTATGGTATCAGAGCCAAGTCCATTCCTGTTTTGGCCCCAATGTTATATTGCCAATGCTCCAGTTGGACCTAGGCGTGAAGGGGGTGTAGAATGGGTTAGAGTCCCTCGATGGTTGGGAATGAACTGGTGGTGATCTGCTTATATGGACAAGACCCATGCCACTCTGGCTGCATTTGTAACAATTAACAAACACATTGGATGGTCGCCAACAAAATGATTTTTATCGTTAAACTCCACTCAGCTTAAAATGAATCAGGAAAGTAATGCCTAGAATCCATCACTAAGACATCTGTCATACTATAAATTGGTCAGCAGCAAACAGATACAATTTCCTAAAGAAGGCTTCAGAATGAAATATAATGTAATGTGGACTAACATGGAAAAATATTTTTGGTTTACTTGATGGTAAATTGAAATTAGATTTACAGCTCAAACAGTTAAGGAGCATTAATTGTGCCAAAATCAATATTTCTCCGACAGGATAGCTTGAGTCTGAAAAGGAATGGGTTCTGCTCCAGTTAGTTTAGACAGAAACTAAATTTATTGATGCTAACTGCACTAACATAACTGAGCACCTTAAAGAAAAGGAAAAAAGTAGTTTAGCATGACAATACATGATCCATACTCTTAGTTTGAAAGGGGGGAGAGAGGGAGAGAGGGAGAGAGAGAAGACACAATATTGAAAGAAAGATCAATATCAAATGAGAAATCTTCTAAGTCACCGTAGCCCTTGTTATGCCAGGGAGACAATAATCAGCATGAGGTGTCAACACACGCCCTTTCTTCACTAAGAACTGCAAAGGGTAAAAAGGTAAAATTTATATCAAAGAGAGGAAATTGACCAGAAACGAAAGATCTGATTGGCTGGTAACCAAGTAAAAAAATATGCTCGAACCATTACAATGAACGAAATGACCACAGAATTGTATGAGAACGCTTTTGGTTTTGTGGTTATACCACTAAAAGCAGGCAGAATTTAAGAAGAAAAGGAGAATCTATTGGAAGGTACATGCAATGTGCTTCCCTAAATTGTAGGGGGTGTATGAGCTTACTATATTTGTAGCATTAGTTTCTGACACATAGCCATCTTTATCAAGCATGATGGCATCATCAGCCCCAGCATTATTTCCTTCTATCTGCACCAGATTAGATATTGCTGTCAAATACAGCCAGGTAAACATACAGTGTGGTACTGCAACAAAGACGAGAAAACCGCAAATTCTAAAGAATTTATCCCACCCCCCGGCTAACCGTAGAGTGTGGTAGTGTGACAAATACTAAGGTTGTGTTTGGTTCTGCTGTGGACATAATTGATTTTGAAATAATTGATTTTGACAGAATTGATTTTGACAAAAATTGATTTATGTTTGGATGCAACAATGTAAAAGTGATTGTTATCAATTCATGATGTTTGGATAGTTTTGATCAAAATTGCTTTTGAATGTAGAATTACCAAAATGGACATTTAGTCAAATACATATAAATAAAAATTACTAAAATGGAAGTATGTAAATAAAAATTACAAATAGATAATAGAATTTAAAGTGCAATATAGTACTTAAATATTAGTAGAATATTATTACAATATTAATTTAAAGTGCAATATAGTACTTAAATATTATTATAATACTAATTTAAAGTGCAATATAGTAAAATATTACTACAATACTAATTTAAAGTGCAATATAGTACTTAAATATTATTACATTACTATAGTAATGTAAACGGTGTAGGATATGGTTGAGAATAATGAATTAAATGTAGAATTGACATATAGTACTCTATTTACAATATTATTAAATATTATTACAATACTAAATTACATAGGTTAATGAAGAAAAAGGTAAAAACCCAAATTGAAATAAATGTAGAATTGATTCTACTCACCTCAGAAACTAGAAATTGTAGCTTCTTCCGGAATCAATTTTGAAGAGGATAATTGATTTTGGAGAGGAAATCCAAACACCCCAATTTTGCTCATTTTCACGAAAGTAGCAACCCAGAATCACTTCTGGGTTGCCATAATTGAAACCAAACATGCACTAAGAAATACACCCCACCCCCTCCCCACTCCCCGGCCTTTACCAAACAGGAGTTGCCTTTGTATTTTCACATAGTATATAGTGCTCACAATGTTAAATTGTCTTTGTATTTTCACATAGTATATAGTGCTCACAATGTTAAATTGGCAAGCAGTTAACGTCCAACTATCAACCATAAAACACACACCCCCCCCCCCCAGTTAATGTGTCAACTTCACTGTTGAGGTCTTAACTTTTTTACTTGCCGTAAAATTTTTGATTGACACTTCGAGTAGGATAAATATTTCATGTACTTCCAAGTTCCAACTGATCCAACAAAATTTTAGCTGGATAACCAATCAATTGTGACTCCAAAATGTGAAATTGCTATAATTTTTAGTAAAAAGTATTAAAAATGCTGAAGGTGAGATAAGAATCTGCAAGCAGATATGAAATGAAGCACTGTCAATATGAATATCAGGATTACAATTACGACTTACTCACAATAGAAAGATTATGTAAATACTAACGTTTGGTTCGCGCAGGGTAAACGGAATGGAATGCAGTAAGGGAATGGAAGGGAAAGGTATTACCCTGATTGTCCCTACATGTTTGGTTTTGGGTGGTCCGGGGTACGGGGTACGGGGTGGTCCTGGTGGTCCGGGGACCGGGTTGGGGAAAGGGAATTGAAATACCTAGGGGTGGGGGGAATCATTCTAAGGGAAAGGGAATGGAATTAAGGGTAAAGGGAATGAAAAAATAAGCCAAACAAACAACAACAAAGGGAATTTCATTCCTCTATTCCCTTTCCCTTTCCTGTTTACCCCGAATCAATCGCACCCTAAAAGTATTGATTTGCATAGTTCAAACTTTGAAGAAAATAATACCTTTGCAAGAATGTTGTTGAGAAGGTTGTTATGGTGAATCTTCGAATCCAAATTCTGCAAAGGAAACAACAACTCGTTTATTCGAAACAAGAGGTACCCCAAACACAGATTTATTACCAGTGGTCAAAGGCTCGGAGTAACATGAACTTCAACGCTTTTTCCCTAAAAATAGTTCAAGGAATTACATATCGCCTTCCTCAATCATTGGTTTTAAGATAGTAGCAATCCTTGGCCAACATCGTCTTGTGGGGTTATGGATCAAAAAAGAAATGGTTGGGAAGGAAGAACATCAAAACACGGATTCACGGCTTAATTCTCAGCAACACGTCATCATCCTTACTTGGACTCAGTATCAAATTTGAGCTAAAGGTACTATAGAAAAGGGTATTGATAAAAAACTAATAGGGCATGATCTTTAAAATTGAGCTCAAGTCTTAACTCTTAATGGCAAATCCTGATGATGGAACTTGGAAGTACGGGTACCCCACATGATGTTGGTGAAGTTTAGATATACTAAAAACAGAAAAGAGTGACACAATATCAGATTTTCTAGCCTTCTTTTATTTTTCCTTAATTTCAGGCAAACTGAAGTTCCTCAAGAGACCTCAACGTAATCATGCTTTATGATGGTTATCTCGACTGTAGCTGACAAAATTACAAGTTGTCATTCACTATTTTAAGACATGATCACTATTAACAAGCACTGTCCCATTAAATCAGGTTAACGATCGATGAGAGGATGAGAAACTAACTCCATTAGAGAAAACAGAAAGTGCTATATCTAAATTATAAGAGATAAACAACTAAAGGCAAAATTGTTCACCAAATATAGAGCCCTGATATTTGCACTTGAAGATGCTAATGAGTAGAATTCTAATTCTGGTTATTACTTAAAGAACCAGCTACTTTAACTAATTACGCATAGAAGAAGAAATGTAAATAAAATAATCTGGTGTAATATATTATATACATCATATAATCAAATTGCAACTATATGTACAGGGTTTAACAAAAACACTCGTGTCCTTTCCTAAAGTTTAAGGGGAAACCCCTCCCCCTTGCTGCAGTAAAACAAAAGATCGGGGAAATGCTGAGTTATCAACAAAACCACAACTTCCCTCAAAAGATGCTCTGATCACTTGTACAAAAATATTTAGATAAATAAAATTGATTTAGCAAGGAATGGAAGTAGCATAGAATCTCATGAAATTACTAGGCTCAACTAGAAGCAACATCTTACATTTGGTGAATTACGACGAGTGGTTGCCGTCACTAACGTTATGCCCTTTTCATTGTCATAGACTGGAGGTTTCCATTCAGCAAGAACTTCAAAAAAGGGTACAAAAAATATGAGAAAGGAGGATGGACAAATTAAAGTTAGCTACACCAGTAAAGTACAGAAAGCGGACATTTAGTATTTTAATCTATTTTATTTTACTTTTTATTGACAAGGAAAATTCAAGAATGGTTTTAATCTATTTCTTTTTTTTTAGACTGGTAAAGTTTTTAATCTATTTCTTTGGTATATCTCTTTTCTATTTTTAGACTATTCATCACCAAGTACAGAGAGATAGAGTGTGTGTGTGTGTGTGTGTGTGAGAGAGAGAGAGAGAGAGAGAGCGCTCAAAGAAAAATGCAGTCCAGGAAAAAGGTTGGCTGACGTTCTTAATTCAAACAAGTTCAGGCAACTATAACTTGGATACATGCAAGAACTCTTAAAACAAGAGTAGTCTATAATAAAACAATTTTCATGCTTACAAGACGACAGTGTAGGCTGAATCCTGACGTTATTCATGCAAAGGAACAATGAAAGTGTTTAAGAAGTATCCATACAAACAATAATTTAAAAAGAGTACAAGGCATTTTACCAATTAAAGTGCATCCATAACAATTGAATGCTGGGCTCATTCCTGAGGTTACCTAATGATAAGAACATGAAACATTTAAGGGCGAGAGAAAAAAAAACTAGAATTGAAAACATTATAGGACTTAAAAGTCCAGGCACGAGTTGAATCAGATTCCAAAATAACGACTGAATACGAGAATAGATAGAGAAATAGCAATCCTTAAGACTACCTTTTTACCACGTGTCAAAGTTAGTCGGATATGTGAATTATCATACATTCCATTTCTTAAAAGAGTCTTGAAAATAGCTTCTGTCACCTGCATATTCTTGCATTAAGTCACCGTACTTAAAAAATCTACATTTTGTAATGTAGGATTCAAAAGCTTAGAGGGCCCAGACCAAACAGGGGATTACCACAGCATTTTACCTCTTCACGAGTTGGTACATTTCTGAAAGCCAGTGCTTTCGCAGAGTCGAACAACCTGAGAAAAAGAAACTAAAATGTAATATCAGTGAAGGATGCAGCTCGGAGCTGCCTAATATCATGATGCATAGCCCAAATGAAGTTGTTTTTCTTTTTCCTTCCTTTTTGGTGTGTGTGCGCATTTTTTGTGTGTGTGGGGGCGGGGAGAAGGCACTAAATATTACTGAATCAATCACATGTACATGATGTACCACACAGTAAAATGGATTTACCAAGAGCAAGACAAAGCATTTCATAGATATGGCACATTATTCTTTGATACGGATGAAGCGAAAGATACTCAAATCTACCAACATTATAGGAGATTTGAGATATATGAGAAAAATAATAAAAGGAAAAGCGATTAAATAGATAACTTAATGACAATGGTTTACACCTATTTAATATATATGAGATACAATTCACATCTTATATCTGACTAATGGGGCCTAATTTAGCACTAGTTGTTGTAACTTACCTATCTAAATGCTCCTCAAGCTTCAATACCTTCCCACAGTACACTCGAAGCCCCTCCCAAACTGCATCACCGCCTTGGACAACTGAATCAAATACTGAAACCTAGAAAATGTCCAGCAGTGATCAGAAGTCGAGAGCTAGTTGAGCAGGAGGGAAGAAAGAAGAGAAATTTTTCAAATATCATCCGTAAACTACGTAACAATTATACCTTGGCAGTCTCACGGGGCACAATCTCATCACCAACCCATGCAAGCAGCTTCTCATTAGCAGGAACAGGAAGACTGGGATGAGGTAAAGTTGAGTTCAGGTAATAAGAAGAAGATCGTCTTGCATGACGCTTAAGCATGTTGTAAAAAGGTAGGCTTTGCTCCAGCAAATCATACAATGATGTTGGAAATGGCTGAAAAATTTTAGAAGGAAAAACTATGAGCAAATGTCTTTCATGTGATACTTAGAATCATGATTATTTGGAATTGTAGGAAAGAAGCGAGCTACCAGCAAAATCGGAACAATTTAAGACAGAGTAACAGGCTCAACTTCATGGGATTAATTTTGCACAAAGACACAGCATGTCGTGCTGCACATTCAAAACAACAAATGATTGGTAGGCAAGGGACATGAAAGAGACTTTGTTTAAATAGTTTGCCCCATTTTAAATTCACTCAGCACAACATATCTCCACTGATCAGAAGAATAATGAGCTGTGGGTTAGTAATGCCCGGAAAAAATCAAATGCAACCAAACTTGGTAATACAAACTGAAGTAAAGAGGCAAGTTTCAAAAAAAAGGTGTCCCTCTTCTTTATTTTGTAACCTAACGGCACTAAAGATGAGTTTCTAAATGTCACTATAATACCCTGTTTAATCATTAAAAAAATTGCATAACCAAATAGGAATTAACCAAAGATCTGTGAACCATATACCGTAGGGTATTTCTTTGCTGGAGTAAAACCTGTTGATTTATGCACACTTTTATACCACCATGGTGCCCAGATGCCATCAAATGGTTTTGGTCCAGCTTCCCACCTGCAAACACAAACTCAACATTGGTTTTCTTTTTCTTTTTTTTTGTGAATATACAACAACAACAACAACATACCTAGTGAAATCTCACAACTTGGGGTCTGGGCAGGGTAGCCTCTACCTTGGTAGGGGCTGTATATTTGTGTGAATATACAAGTTATCAAAAATTTAAAATGCCATTTTAATTCTAGAGAAACACATGAGCCAGAGGGGAGTCTTTTCCTGTTGTAGGTACCTCCACGAATACAGTCATAAGAGTCCAGTCACCAAAAGATACCAGGGAATATGCTATTTCCAAATGAGAGATAATGTTCTAACCTCATATGCATGGATGGGAATGGGACAAAGTTTGTCTTCATGCTCCCCCGTTGCGCTGTAGATTTCTTTTTTAACCCCACCCATACGATTTATTCATATCCTTTTCTGACATTGTTTTATTTCTTTTTTCTTTTTAGGAACTTCCATATTTCTTCTAGTATCCCGTCCCAACAAACTAGCTCGTCTATTTTTCAGCTAAGGTAACATAATGTCATTAATAAGAAAAATTTCCGCATACAAAAAAGTATACCAAAAAGTAGAGTATACACAAAATATGCCTCTATACAAAGTATAGAAAATCTTCTAGACTCGTAACTCCAGATAGATTATTATCAACAACTTGTTAAAAGTTCTGAAGCGAATTTAGCTTACCTGAGCATTGAATCTTGAAATGGAATGTCCAGGTCTTCACAAAGGCCACGAAGGGCCGTCTGCAGAAAGACAATAGCAGCAACCTTCTTAAAAAAGTTGAGTTGTGCAACTTTATAAGCAACCAGACAAGTAACCAAAGCACTCAACCATGCGATCATTCCTCATGTAAAAGTTGGGGAAGGTATTTTAACTCTCTTTTCTTTTTCCATTTCTCTTTCAGTTGGCATAACAGGCCACCATGTTTAAAACAATATGAAACAGGGAAGTGAGGGGGAAAAGTTGGAGCAGATAAAGGAGACCAACATTACACTAACTGCACTAGAACTTGTGCTATACAAACTTTTATAATTAGTGGGACACTAAGTCTGGCCCTACGCTTTAGTTCATATGAATCAAGTTGCACATAGAAGGCTCTCACAGCAAACCAAATGATAGCAGAAACACAGTATAGGCCAAAGCTTATTCTAATGAAAAGACATCATAAGTTGTGTCACCAGTTACCATATAAGCACTGTAGCTTAACATTTTACATTCACAACAGTTCCTTTCATCTTTTTCTACAAATTAAGGTTTTTGTGTTGCTCCAATGGTATTCTTATTCATAAATATCTATATATGTACACGGAGAAGGAATACCATTGAATGCAGTGATAAAATGATTAAGCAGCCACAATGAAGTTGTGGCTAGAGCCTAGTGAGCATCCATCTCTATAAACTTTCTTAAACCATGTATGAAAAATGTCCGCAATGGCAACTCTGTAAGTCAGTGCAAAGCAATAATCAGTTATTACATGTTATTGCAAGACTAATATAGCTGTGATTGAAACCTTAATTTCAGCAATTTGGGCATCACTGACCAAAGGACCATATCTTTCTAGTATCTAACTTTGTCAACATTCCCAACTAGGATGAGCAGAATCAATAACCATACTTTCATAAAACAGTGGAGGGGATTATGCTTCAAACTGAATAATGCTACTGGGACAACAAACCTCGGGATTTTCTCGAAGATCTGCAGCATCAATAACTGGTGGGGGCCTTCCTAATTCAGATAGCTCGCTGTATATGGAGACCAGCTCTGCCAACCCCAGCTCAAGAAATGATGGAGGCACAACCTTGTCAAAGGATGGCTACCGGCATAGCATATGAAGGTTAAATTAGTTAGAAGCAGAAATAGCATGTTTACATATAATAGAAAACGAAAAATAATAAAATATAAAATAGAACTGAGAAATATAAGATGAGCAATGTCACATAGCGAATAGAATCCGCGGCTAGTGATGAATCACTATTGAGATTTTGCACTAATTTGGTTATTTAGTACAGTAAGTAAGAAAATAATAAAACAAAATAACAGACTGAGTAAATTAGGAACTTATAACCAATCATCACTAACAAGACTTGAACTTAAATTTACCAAGATATCAAGGGGATTCCTTATCAGTATGAAGTGCTTTCCTCTTTTCATCAATTCATTTGTCAAACCTGGCACACGCTGTTTGGCTATATGCTGCAAGAAGGTAAGAATGAATAGTGAGAAAATTTCAGTAATAATCAAATTACGAATCTCTATTACCAAAAACTGCCTAGAGATGTTAAAAAGGGAAAGATTATGATTTATGCTTGTAATGTTAAAATAAAGCTGCCCAAAATCCTGTGTCTCCTTTCATAGGATAGATGCGTAAATTAATATTCTTTCCCTTTCTAGCTCAATGATTACTGTGGGTAAAGACTACTTTAAACCATTAACATGTACAATGCGCATACGGAAGTCGGAACTACTAAACCAATAACATATGTGAGTTGTCTACTGCAATATATAGTGCTCAAAACCTATCAAATATCAAAGCCTTGAAACTCAGTGTTTGACCCACAGCGTTAAGTGTTGGGCCGCAGCTTTCTAGACAACTTGTTGGGACTTCAGCTTATTCATCAGAAAACTCGAACCAAAGTTGTCAAGCGATAGAGGTTATTCCTGTATAAATATTAACTACTTTGTGTAGAATTTCTGGCAAAAGGGTGCTTTACCATATCAAAAGAATTAATCATAGTAAAGAACTCAAGTCTTACACAAAGTCCACAATTAGCTAGCATTAGACACCATCAGTACCTAGACAAATGGTGTTATTTCATGCCCCTCCCACCTACTCTTTAATGAACAATCACAAAAGGATGGAGTTTTGGAAGAGTAACAACCAGTACCGAGAGGAGAATACATAGTCAAAGCTATCCTGAATGCCCTTCCGACTTTACACTAAGTTGCTAACTCTCAATCATACAAATCTTATGTTGCCTAAGTTGCCACAACTGTATTCTGAGGTTTAGCAGAAAGCAGATCCACAACTGGATTTACAACTTTAGATGAGAGGTTTTAATTACATATTTCTACAAGTAAATGAAAATCCATCTCAATGTGAATTGTCCTCTAATAGAGTAAGAAGACTGTGAATATGAATGAATCTCAAAAGCATAAAAGACAACAGAATACAACAAGGAGAGGTAAAAAAATCATAACTTCTAATGCAATCATAACTTTATTCTTAAATACAGCTATGATGCTGCTCGATTACCTTACAATAGCGGTACTTATTTACTCCTGCACCAAATATGACCTCCTTCACCACCTTATTTCCATCATTCTCCTGCTTATATTTCATACAAAAATTACTCAGAGCCAAGACACAAAGAACTCATTGCCATATATTATGTAAACCATATTGACAAGCACCAACATTCCTAAACTTGGTATAAAAATTGCTACTCAGCTCCGAATGATAATACTTGAAAAGGATGGGAATCATGAATATGGTACTCATCTTACATACCATTCCGGATAGAAGTTCTTCCTTGTAAGGTCTATCCACTCCAGTAACCCGCAGAAAATTTGCGTACAGTGGTTCATCAAGAACTTTGATGTCATTTCTCTGAACACAAGAAAACACTCTTATGCCAAAAAGCGAAAGTATCACGGTATAACAATTCCATCAAAATAACACTATGTTAGTTAATCAAACAATGATTTAGTGTTGAGACAGATTTAGGATTCTTAACCATCAAGTGAACCGAAAGGCAGAGTTACTATCTTACTAAAAGCGTACAAATTCAGTAGTAGACGTATATTTTACGCTGGAAAGAGGCTCTGTATATCTTCACAAAAGATCCGGGATTATCAAACAGGAGTTTAAAGAGCAATTATTTACTTTTGCAAAGTGTTATGTGACAGGCAGAGCAAAAGAACCATTGTTTTGATATTATGGTGGTATCGGGTCAACTTGCGAACCTTTTCACAAGTACCCAGGTTTACACTTTATTGACCACCAGGCGACACCCTTGGAATGCGTGCCGGGCAAAAAGAAATTTCCCAAACCCCATTCCTACCATCCTCCCTTTGAAGAGAATGGAGATTGGAGATGTATCATTATAGCAGGACTGATTAACACAAAGCATTTATATGGAATCTTCATAGTGTTAAAAGAAAGTGATCCAATTCAAGAAATAGAACAATCACATGATTTAAACTTTGCAAGAACACCGTTTATTTGAGAACCCCAATTCATACAAAGAAAGGGGATTTTATCTGATTATTGTGAGCCAAAAAATAGTGCTCACCTGGGCAAAAGAGTACATGAGGCTGGTACTTAGAGACCTAGGTGCAGACCATGAATGGATCACCTCAATTTCTTCTCCCATTATTCAAGAATTACACAACTTGCTTTGGATTGTAACTTTGAAAGATGCTACTATAACTTTCTTGCATTTAGCAGCAACTAGTAGTACATAATTACACCTGTTGCTGAGGAGGAGAGTAAATGATGACGACAATTTGTACTCTCTTGCCCAAAAAGGACAAAAAAAAATAACGTTTGTAACACTAGCTTGAACTAGGGCTGGCCAACGGTGCGGGTTCGGCCCGATGACGGAGTCTCTTCCATAATAATAAGTATGCGTGAAAATTTTATAAGCTAATTAAGTGAAAAGTATTTACATTATCATATCATTTAAAAGTCAATTGAGTATAAATGTCTATTATAAGTACAAAACTGCTAGAATTATACTCTAATGGGACTTGGTAATTCCACAACATAATAGGTTTCAATACATCCTTCTCCTTTTCCTACCCTCGTGATGTCTCTCATGTAAATAAAAATTACTCTATTCATATCAATTTATGTGATATAATTTTATTTGACATGCATTTTAAGAAATAAAAAAAAGACTTTTGAATCTTATGGTCTAAAATAAGTTAAAGATATTTGTGTGGTTATAGATCATCTTATTTTGCGTAAAAAGTAAAGTTTAAAGTTAAATTGTTATCAAATAAGAAAATATGTTATTCTTTTTTTACGGACTAAAAATAAAAATGAGTCATTCTTTTTTGGACGATGGAATATAAAAATAATGTTATTATATAATGATGTAAAAAAAACTTTGAAACTTTTTTTTGAAAAATGACATATATATTTAGATAAAAAAAATAAATTTAAAAAAAAAAGGTGTTTCATCCATATATGTTTAGAGTTTATGATTTAGAATTTCAGGGTTTTGTGTTTAGTTTTTTTTTTATAAGTAATCCTCAGGCACTTAGGCCTGGATTATTTTATTAAAAACAAAAATAAAACCCTAAATAGGAAAATTACAAGTAAGGGGACTATACCTTACCTTATACGAGGCAACTACCCTCAATCTAGCAAGAATGTAAAAAGAAAGAACTTGAGATAACTAGATATTATATGACCATCACAGAGTTTATAATACACTCTATGATGATATTACAAATAATAATACTAAGATAGTGAAGAAATAATACAAGTACAAAGATGTTGTCACCAACCTCTGAACTTATAAAGTCTTCTATATCCAATAACGCTTCCTACTCTTCTTCCAAATATGTTTGAAACTTTATCATTTCTTCTTAGATCTTGTAGAAATCGTAGATGTTGTAGAAGTTGTTGCTTTCTTTTTTGCCTATCTCATTGGTAATTGTATAGGAACGAATGTCTCCTTGTGCTTTCTGATGATCTCTGCAGACTCTTCATATGAAGAATCATGCATTAAATTCTGCACAGCTTGAACAAATTCTCGACATTGCATAATTTAAGCCCTATCTTCCTTTGAATCACTTTCCCGCAGCGTCAGGTATTCCTCTTGAGTCATCTCAGGGTACCAATCATCTTTGGTAGCAAGAAATTCTTCAAATGGCATACCATCTATCGTTCTCACTCTCTTACCTCCTGATGTCGATGTCGAAGTGGCAACAACAAGCGGATTTGGTTGTGCTAGTATCATGGCCAACTGTTGCTCATCCTCCTCTGTAGGAACAAACATATCTAAGTACTCCTCTACTGTGTAGCTTGAATTATGTCATCCCTTCTTGTCAACAAGTACTTCCTCAAAGGTCTTCATACCCAGGAAATCACCATTTGGCTCCATACCCTTGTCAAAGGCTCTCCGAAGCATGAGGATGTCAGATTCTGATAGCTCATTATCTAACCCCTCCTCCTCAACATCATCCTCATCTGTCTCACACCGTCTCATCCTCTCACTATCAGAACCCGACTGAGCAGGAATGACAAGGAATGGCAGTGCTAACGGAAGGTATGTCGGATGTGGCTTTGTTTAAGGTACAAGGTTGTGTTGGAAATGAGAAGGTAATTTTTAGCCAATTTTGGGTGGATGGGCTTTTAGTGACTGTGGTGTTAACTGTGGGCTTAAGAGTTGTGTTTGGAATTGGATTTGAAGTGGAGCCCGTATCCAAAATGGTTTATGAGCTTGGATTTTCGGATTGGGCCATTGATGAAATTATTTTTTTAACTGAGATTGGGCTATTATTTTGGGCTAAAAAAATTTCATATTCGTGTGGGGTATGGGTCACAGGTTGGGGGTGGGTGATGGGAAGAGGTGGGGTCACGGGTTGGGTGGTTTGGGTCGTAGGGGTGGTTTGGGTCGTAGGGGTGGTTTCGGGATGGGGTGGATCACGGGTATGGGGTGGGTGTCGGGTATGGGTTGTAAGGTTAAATGGGTCCGGTTGGAAGTGGTTTCGTGATGGGTATATGGGTCGGGTCGGGTCATTGTGTAGGGTAGGGTTTTGGGTAGTGGTTTAGGAATTTTTTCCGGTGGTTTTGGGGTTTTGGGGTTCGGGGGTGGGTTCCGATAGGGGTGGGGTGATTTCTGGTGGGGGTGGGGTCTGTGGGGTAAGGCAGGGCGGTTTCTGAGTCGGGTTGGGACATGGGTCAGGTCGTGGTTAGGGTTTCTAAAGTGTAGGTGACGGCTAGGGTTTGGGAAGGTAGTTTAGGGTTTACCAAAAATGGTTTTGGGCTAGGGTTTGGCCCAGCAGTTCCATCGACTGCTGGGGTGATATGGGTGGTTTCCGGGGTGGTCGCTGGTAGGGTTTTCGGCGCCGCCTAGGGTTTTCGATGTACCCTAGGTTTCCTGCGTCGGAAAATTTCCCAAAATTCATAGAGGTGGTTTCCAACATAGTAGGTGTCAGATTTTTGGATTTTTGGGCTGTTGGGGTAGTTTGGACATCGCTCTGAGTTTCGGTGTGAGCGATGGCCTAATCATTATATCGATGGTCAAAGCGATGTTCTTTGTCGGTTTTTTTTATGTTTTTGTTTGGAATTTTCCATGAGTGCTAAATCCAACGTTGAAACATTGAATTTGTTGGTATATACCGACCGAACCACCTGTGGGAGAATCGGGACAGTAGATCCGAAAGGTTTTGATTGAATTCTTTGGTTAAGAAAATCGAGTTTCTTTTGTTTTTTTGTTTCTAACAGATATCCAATCATTCTTGGTATTTGGGTTTGACGTTGTGGGATTCGGATTAGGGTTTTGAGAGTTGGGATTTGAAGAAGAATGAGGAGCATGATTTATGGACTTACCTTGCACTGCCACCGTATCACCACCATTGTTGTCGTCCTCTCCATTCCCAACGTCACCTCTCTCTGGCCGAAATTATGGCGAGATTTTCCAACACCCACTAATATCATGTCCTTGTAATTTACAGGTAGTACAATACTTAGGCAAGAAATCATATCTAATCTTATATGAATCAGATTTAATTTCTTCCCATTTTCCTACTTGAATTGCAACCTTCTCTGGATGATTCTTAGCCAAATCAACTTCAACTTTGACTCTTGCACAACTTGGTATTATTTTATTCCTTGTAGCCGCATCAATAGAAATAGGTCTTCCCACCGACGCCGCCAAAGAAAAAAACACAGATTTGCAAAAGTAGTGAGGAGGCAAACCTGGGAAAGATATTCATCCATATGCAATCTTCGTCTCCTTCTTAGGATTGAAATTAACATCCCACTTGAAAGTTATCATCAAGTAGGGTTTATTCTTCTCCTTAATCTCAAACTATGTCTTGATCTTAATGTATCAAAATCTTCTTCAATACTACAACGAATCAAGACATGTCTATCCCAAAGCAAACCAATTTTCATATCTGCCTTCAAACCACATTGCTTAGGGATTGCAGTTCTCAAAAACTCAAGATCTGGCCAACCATGACTAAATTTTCCAATCACAACAAGTTTTAAATCTTGTTCTTAAATCATAACTTTTATTTCATTCCTATCAAATCTAACAGTGGGTTTACCATGTTGGTACACAATAGACTTGATAGGAATTGAATTGGAAAAAGAGGGAGAAGGGCCGAGAGTCGACCTAGGGTTCCCACCATTATTGCTGCCATTAACAACATCAATTGTAGATCGTATGTGATGTATATTAGGGTTTTGGTCAAGTTGGGTCACGAGTGTAGGGTTTTCACCGCCATTGGAGGTGACGTCAGATATAAGTGATGGGAAGTGGGTAGAGTAGTTTTGGGAGGGGATCATCGACGGTGGTGGGGTGACCTCAGGAGAAGGCCGCCCAATGGCCATCTCTGCCATGGTGGCCGGAAATTGGTCACAGAGAAGAGGGAGCCGAAGTGCCTAAGGTTCAGGGTTCAGATTTTTTTATGGTTTAGGGTTCAGTATCTAGTATTCAGGGTTTAGGGTTTAGGGTTCAAGGTTTATAGTTTAGGGTTTAAGGTTCGTGGTTCCTTTTTTAAGTAATCATCTAGGCTTGTGTGCCTAGGTTGTTTTATTAATAACAGAAAGAAAGGGGCACAAATAGGAGCTACAAGTTAAGGGGGACTAGTCCTATTACCTCGTCTGCTACTCCTATCTAGGTGAAGTAAAGACTATCCCGAATGTAAAAAGATGGAAGAATAAAAAATAAGATAAGTTATGATCATCATAGAGTTTATCATGCACTCTATGATGATATTACATATGATGATACTAAGACAATGAAAAAATAATACAAGAACAAAGCTAGAAGCACTAAACTCTAAACTTATAAAATTCTCAAACCCAAGTATTTTTTCTTGTGTGTCGTTCTAGTACTCATGAAACTGAATCATCTATACCAAGTACCTCTCATCATGGTCTCTCTCTATGGCATATGCCTTGTGACAAGCATCTTACCATCATCGTTGCCCTGACGTGAGTGTCCCTTCTGTAGAATTACCCACCCAGTCGTGGGTGATCAGTTCCCCTGATGACAATCTGTCTCTACTCATCCTCAGAATATGTGGCGGCTGATCTAATGGCAGAGATACTCAAAGGTTTAGATGATACATATTTCTGCTTGACCATTAGCCCATCATCTAATATGGTTCTTCCAAGTCCTCAATAGCAAGTGACAGTGGTTCATCTTCCTCCTCAAATAAGCCATAAGCTTCAGAAACATCTGTATTACCTGGTACTATGGTCATCCCCTGCTCATCATCTCACTCATGTAAATCACTGATATTCACCTTCAACTCACTAAGTAACAACCCTGCAAACTGCTCTGCCGAATACAGTTGATAACTGATGTTTTTATCTTTAACGATTTCGTCAAAAGTCTTCCGTCAATGACAATGCCCCTGCATCTTCATTGCCCTATTAAAGGCTCTGTCAACTCTCTCTCCACACCTCATCCTTACCCATCTCATATCATTTCTTCCCAGATGAATTGACTGAGTTAGGCGATATATCAGCCATACCAGCTGGGGTGGAAGTAGTTGTGTTAACGGATGGTATATATGACGAGGATTTATTTAAAGTACATGATTGTGATGTGAATGAGAATGCATTTTTGAGCTAATTTTGTATTGCTAGGCTTTTAGTGATTGAGGTATAAACTTTGGCTGTGGGATTGGGTTTGGGTTTGATGTGGAGCCCGTATCCGAAATGGTTTATGGGCTTGGATTTTCGGATTGTGCCAAGAATGGGAATATTTTTTGAATTGTGTTTGGGCTATAATTTTGGGCTGATTTAATTTCTGTTTCGGGTAGGGTAGGGTTGTCATGTTGGGGGTGTGTTTTGGGAGGGGATAGGGTCGCGAGTTGGGTGTTTTCGATGATAGGGGTGGTTTCGGAGTGGGGGTGGGTGTCGGGTATGGGTTGATGGGTTGGATGGGTCATGTTGGGTGTGGTTTCGGGTCGGGTAGATGGGTCAGGTTGGGTGTGGTTTCGGGTTGGGTAGATGGGTCAGGTCGGGTCAGTATGTCGAATAGGGTTTCGGGTAGTGGTTTAGAGTTTTTTATGGCGGTTTCGGTGCTGGGAGTTTCGGGGATGGGTTCCGAGGGGGGTGGGTTGGTTTCTGGGAGTGGGGGTGGGTCAAGGGATGGGACGGGGTGGTTTCTGGGTCGGGTTGGGTTATGGGTCGGGTCGCGGGTAGATGGGTGGCAGCTAGGATTTGGGAGGGTAGTTAAGGGTTGTCAAAATCTGGTATTGGGCTAGGGTTTGGCCCAGCAGTCCCGTCGACTGCTGAGGTGGTAGGAAAGTGGTCTCTGGGGTGGGGGTGGTCGCTGGTAAGGTTTCTGATGGTTTTCTGGCGCCGCATAGGGTTCTGGTATAGTTTCCGGCGTACCCTAGGTTTTCGGCGTCGGAAATTTTCCCTTAATCCATTAGGGGGTTTCTGGCATGGTGGGAATTGAATTTTGGATGTTCTGGGGTCGTGGGACTATTTCCGACACTGCTATAGTGTTTCCGGCATGAACAGTGCCCAGAATCACTGTAGAAGTGATCGGAACAGTGTTATTGTTGAGATATATAGTTAGTAGTTAACACTAGTTAAGAAGTAGTTAACATTATTTAGTGCAGCTTTAGTTAAATTAATTCCAACCTATAAATAGGACCATTGTAATTAGTTTCTTTTGAGCAAAAATCATAATAGATAATCAAATCACAGAAGAGCCTATTTTGCTCCCCAAAATATCTCTCATTTCTTCACGATTATTACTACTTTCTCAGCTCATCTTCCTCGATATGTTTGTGATCACTACTCCTGCAGATTCTAACATGGTACAAAGCCAAGGTAATCGATGCGTTCCGATGAAGAATAGACCAGATCGAGCAGCTTACACAAAAATCAGAAGCGATTTCTTCTGAAAAATAGAATCGTGACTTCTTCTGAAAATCAGATCGAAGAGTTCGGAATTTAACATACATTGCGCAACCGAGATCGAAGAATCCAAAGGAGTCGATCTCACATGGGAAAAATCAGAATCGCAATTTTCGTCTGAAAATCAGAAAATCGAAATCGAAATCGAAGAACTGTAATATTGAGCTAATCTCTGTAGAATACATTTTCCTTTTGAAAAATCAAAAATAGAGAATCAAAGAACTCAAAATCGAAATCGCGATTTCTTCTGAAAAATCAGAGAATCAAAGATCGACTCATCTTATTTGCTCTGTGATGGAGATGTTATCATTTTCTGCGGATACATTCATCCTTTGGCTATTATTGTGACGTCGAAGATCGCCGATGTCACGACCCAACCCGACGGGCCGCGACTAAACATACTAATTGGACGTCATTACTGATGTGTCACTCTCAATCCCTTTAATACTAAGATCTATAGAAATTTCGGCAGCACAACGTTGCTTCTATAACATATCCCCAAAATAGGCGAGCCGACAAGGCTGCCTTACACAACTAATCAACAATCACAACAGGCTAGCTGACTAGGCTGCCACCAAATAGCATCATATACACAAAAGAATAATCAAAATAGGCAAGCCGGCAAGACTGTCACTAGATAACAACAAGTATAACCGGGAACATCCCAACACAGAGTATAACAACATTGAAAACCAAAACAAGGTACAAACGTCCAACCCACAACTGTTTACAGACCTCTAAGAGTACAATACTGACATATGACGGGACAGGACCCCGTCGTGCCCAAAATATGCATAAGTTTGAAAGATAAAGATTTGTACCAAAATAGCTGGCTCTGGAACAAAGGAGCTCCTCAACAGCTAGTAGGCGTCCTAAACTGAAGGGTCACCTAACTGATCTTCTGTACCTGCGGGCATGAACGCAGCCCCCCGAGGAAAGGGGGGTCAATACGAAATAATGTACTGAGTATGAAAGCATGAAATACTGTAAATAAGATCATAATTGTGTCTTGTAAGGTAGAGAGTCAACTGTGTCATAAAGAATGAGAGTCATACCAGTACTCATGCATGCTTAGTCATAAAATCATCAGATATAAGTAAGTGAATAAAGCGCGCCACTTTGGTGTGACGCGATGAAATATCTTGTCTTGGGTATCTGTACCCGCATCACGGATGCCTGTCCGTGGAATCATCATATAAGTATATATAAAGCGCGCCTACAGGAGGACGCGATGAATTATCTGAAATCGTATGCGAATCTGTAGGCGACGCGGTGAAGTGTAAAAATGACTCTTAGCACGAGTAGATATCATGAGAAACTGTATGCAATCTAAATCATTTCTTGGCTCTCATTAAAAATCATTAAATGTCTCCTTACTAGAAAATCACATGTACTTCTCATAACTCGTGTTATTAGGAATTTAGACTGTGTAGATATCATGTACGTCCGTCGTACATTCACTATATACAAAAACTCATGACAAATGAAAAGAACAAGAATTCATATAATCATGTCAAAAGAAAGAAGGATAGGCTCACATACCTTATAGTCGAGCTAACCGACTCACTACTATAATATGCCTCGTCTAATACTCCAACATATAGTAATAACATTAGGTCTGTCAACTCTATGATTCCTAACGTAAGTTAAATTGAATGACGACTTCCTATTCTACAGAAATTTGGGCAGCACTTGTAAAGTCCGAGAAAAAATAATAATATATAGTTGTTGGTTGGTTTAATAAAAATATATATTTCATAATCTTTTTATAAGGACTACATGGCATGTTAGATTAGTGTTACAATAACAATAAACATTATTGTGTCTATGTGATTATGTTATGACCTTATTCACATTCGAGGACGAATGTTGCTTAAGGAGGAAAGAATGTAAAGTCCGGGAAAAAATAATAATATATAGTTGTTGGTTGGTTTAATAAAAATATATATTTCATAATCTTTTTATAAGGACTACATGGCATGTTAGAAATCTATTAGTTGGCAAAATATATAATTCATAATCTTTTTATAAGGACTACATGGCATGTTAGAAGTCTATTAGTTGACAAAATATATAATTCAAGCCTTAAAGACTTCAAGAATTAACCACATTAAAAATCTGCATACACGTTTCTTTGGTAAGGAAACAACCTACTTCTCTTCCCTTCCCCCTTTAACTCCTCTCCACTCTTGGTTTTCCACCTCCTTTATGTTACACACAAACATCTCTAGTTATATATGTTACTTATACACAAATAAAATACCTAGCACAAAGAATAGGAAATCAGAAAAAAATAAGTGAAAAGAAGAGGAAAAAAATCTGGAAAAATACCAAGAGGGCAAGAAGAACAAGAATCAAAATACTAGAGAGTAAGGATCATTTTAGCAACCAAACAACAATAATATTCACACTTACAAGGTGAGTTTTCTCACTCAGAAATCCTTGGTAACATCCTTTATTTTTAGTTCAATACATGTTGGAATAAGAATTGAGTGTTGAAAAGAAATATTGAACTTTTGATTGCTTAGACAACTAGTTGCGTCATGAACTTTACGAACTGTTCTCACTGAGTTATAATTGTTAGAATTTGATGAAATTCGGAAGAATTGTACACCTCTCTAATATGATCATATAGAACCAAAAATAAGGTAAAATGGACGTACGGTTTGAAAGTTATCATAGTTCAAAGTTCCTGCCTTAGATTTGGTCGAAATTCGGAAAGGCATAATTACGGACTGTTTTTATTGAGTTTTACTTATTAGAATTATATGAAAATTTACATGGTTGTAAATCTCTCTTTTACGGACAGATATATATAAATATTTATTAAAACGGACTTATGAGTTGAGAGTTATTGTAGTTTGAAGTTGCTGCCTCGGATTCGTCGGAATCCAGAAGGGCAGGACGTTGAAACGTAAAACTGTACTAATCTGTGGGGAATATGAAAATTGTTGCTAAATTAAAGTTCTAGATCTCTTTGTTGTGGACATTTTGAGACCTTACGGGGGTCTATCCGACTTACGGATTGAGAGTTATCGTTGTTTAAAGTTTCTGCCTCGGATCTATCGAGATCCAGGAAGGGCAGCGAATAAAAGTGTAAAACTGTACCAAATGGTACATAATATGAAAGAATGGTTCACATGGAGACGTGTAGCTCTCTGTTCTAGTCGTTTTGAGAATTTATGGGGCTTGAACGGGTTTACAAATTAGGAGTTATGACTATTATAAGATTGGGTGTTGTTTAATAAAAATTCTGCCGAAACAAATTTCATGTGGCTGTTTTGAGGATAAATTTGTGTTAGTTACCCAAAGTAGTTTTAAATGAAATTTGGTACAGTGAAAGATCCCGTCTTACCTTAGTTTCCGCTTGAGAAACACCTTAGTTGGAGTTATGGTTAAAAAGTTATAATCGTTACAAGTATGAATGACAGAATGTTAGAAAAGAGAATAGTATTTATTTGATCTTCTGAAAAATATGAAAAGTGAATACGTGTTCACATAAATATATAAATATATAATGGATCGGGTTGCGCGCAACAAAGCGTGTCTGGCGTTCACAAATACGTAAACATAATGGATCGGGTTGCGCGCAACAAAGCGTAAAGTGAATATGTGTTCACAAATACGTAAATATAATGGATCGGGTTGCAGCGCAACAAAGCGTAAAGTGAATACGCGTTCACAAATACGTAAATATAATGGGTGGGTTGCGCGCAACAAAGCGTAAAGTGAATACGGCGTTCACAAATACGTAAACATAATGGATCGGGTTGCGCGCAACAAAACGTAAAGTGAATACGCGTTCACAAATACGTAAATATAATGGATCGGGTTGCCGCGCAACAAAATGTAAAGTGAATACACGTTCACAAATACGTAAACATAATGGATCGGGTTGCGCGCAACAAAGCGTAAAGTGAATACGTGTTCACAAATACGTAAATATAATGGATCGGGTTGCACGCGCAACAAATATGAAAGATGAATACATGTTCACCTATATATAAATATGAAAAGTGAATACGCGTTCACAAATATATAAATGTAATAAACATGTGAAAATGAAGGGAATGTCTTAACGTATAATACGAGATAAAATGAAGTGTTAGTTAAGCGAGAATTTCCTATGAGGAGTTGTTGCATATTTAAAAATGTTGTAACTTTGATATGTTTTGCAATATGCTTATTACGTTATAATGTGATTGCACTTGGAATATTGTGGTGTTACTTTGAATTGCGGGGTAAAGTTCTCACTCATTGGATGGTAGAGTGACTCTTTATTTAACATGTTTCAGAAAGCGTGATAGAGGAAAGACTCCACGCCAAGGCTAGCGATCGTCCATGACCTCTTGTCATACCAAGTCCATTGCTTGGGCTTGGTACTCGTCGAGTTGAATGTCGGTTCAATGTCTCGAAATGCCCGTGTGGAATGGTCTCCCTTCCAACTTAGAATAATATTTGTCAGTATGTCTATGTAGAGACAATATTTGCACGAGCATGGGCTCGCGTTATATTATTAATAAAGTCATAAATAAATTTCTTTATTGTTATTTTATTAATAGCTCCGTATTTGAATATAAGTTTAAATTTCTAAATAAAGAGAATTAAATGGTGCTCCTGGTGGAAAATAATTGTCCAGGTGCCATCACGCCCTAAGTAAAGACTTAGGAAATATTTGGGGCGTGACAGCACTTCCCCTGTTTATATGTACATCCACATCCAACCAAGCCGGCAATACCAACAACAAGTCATAACTCAAATATATAACCACAACAATCTCAGATATTCCATTTATGTCATCATAACGTATTCATTCTCTTTTATTTTTAAGCGATATCACAACTACAACAAATCAGGTGATTACTACATGTATTTCTCATGTTAATCCAGTCCTTAGTCCATATTAGAACAATCTTAAAATAATTCATCAACTCTAATAACAACAACAATAACTAAGTTCTATAATTTGTAACATAACACTCTTTTTACACTTTACTTCCTTTAAGACATGTATTAGTAATTACCATAACTTATATACATGTTCATAGTCAAATTCCCAACATTTAAACTTCACAAAATCAGCCCCTAACTTGACGCGATAATATCCAAAAATTCCAAGCAAGTCTTTGGCCAATATTTACAAAATCAATCATTTTCTTAATTCCTTAGGGTCCAATCTTGTTCCAATAATTCTTTATGAACAATTATAACTTATATGTCAAGATTCTATTCCAATATCAACATGCCAAGTAGCGACGAATTTCACAACACAATAATCGAATACGACAATTCCAAGATTAGTAACATTAGTTCTAATATCGGCTACAACATTCAAATTATCCACATGCAATGTCTAAATTCAAGATTTCTTCCTAACACAAGTTCATTACTTCAACTACCACAATATGCAACTTCAATTATAGCATAGATTGAAGAATTGTCATACCTTAATTAAATCCCCAAAACAGTCCCGATTTTTTGTCACTGTTTCGTCAGCTGAACTTGTAACGTCCATAACTATTTACTCCGGTGTCCTATCGATGAGTGGTTTGTTTATTTGAAAAATAGACTCGACGAACTTCATTTTAGGCTTTTGAAACACCCAAAACCTTCTAATATACGAGGAGATATACCCCTCCAAGTTTAACAAAATTCTGCCCAGCAGTCCCGATTTTGCCACTGTTTTGTGCCCTTTTTGGCTTCAATTTTTCACACTTCTTTAATCCCAAATCGACATGCAACAATTCTACTATGTTAACCCAATATTTATGCACCTTTCTCTTTCAAAAATCTTCATCAAAACTTAAAAGAAAAACCCAATTATTTTCGATCCAGGTGGGTCGAAATACCCACTGATTTGGGCTTCAAAAATTGTTCTAGTTCTAGGCTTAGTTGTGTAGGATATTTAGGCTAATAAAATAGAGCAAAAACTTGCTAAGATGGGGAGGGGAATTCGACCAAGGGGGAAGGAAGAAGGTGAAGGAAAATAGTTGGATGTATTTAATTTTTCATATTTTAAAATACTACATTTAGGCCCCCCTTCTTATTACTCTTTAACCCTCCAATTGTTTACTTAACTCAATTAATACCCCAAGTAATAAATCTTGATCCCGATTCTTTCAATCTTGATTTCCGTTTCCTTTAATTCCGGGAATTTCATAAGGTCTCGTATTCCTCATGTCGTAATTCTCATAATATGTATCAATCCTCAATGGAAAATATAAATAACTTATCATATTAAATATTCATTGATGTGTTCGTAGCTTGTGTAATTATATCTCATACCCATTATCCGAATCTTAATCTTAATGATGTTCTTAATCTTTGTCTTAAACTTACGAGGTGTAACAGCCGAAAATATTTATAAAAGACATTTTCGTATTGTTTTGTGTTGGTTTTTGTTATACGTTGGCGTGTTGGTTAAAGTTGTATTCGTGTTAGTGAATATTGGATTGTTGTTGCTGTTTCACTGTGGCTATTAATGTTGTTCATAAAGCAGCAACTGTTATTGTTTTTATGTTGACGAATTGAAGAAAAGTGTCGTTCGTCGGTTTTGTGTTGGTATCATAATCTACTGCTGGAAAAATATTATAATGAGCTGGAATTTGCTGGCTTGTGAATTGTTTGTTGTTGGTGTGTTGGTATTGCTGATCAGTGAGCCACTGCTGGTCTGTTACTCTACTTCTGATGATATTGTTTCAAGAGCAGCAACAACTGGTGTTGCTGCGACTGATGTTGGTCGAGAATACATTCAGGGGACAGAACATCAGAATCTTCCCCTGCATATAAAAGAAGGCAGAACAAAATTGTTTCTGCAGGTCCATTTATGGATTGAGTTGAAGCTCGATTCAAAGAGTTATTCACAGGTTGATCAAATGTTTGATTGCCTGTTTTTATATGTGTAGCTCAGGATAAAAGAATCGAAGGATTTCTAGTCGATATTGAACTAGAAATTGAGGGAGACTCCACTGCATATCCGAGATTATTATGATAGCTTGCGTGATGAGAATCGAGGGATTATCTAGTCCAAGTGAGACTAGAGAACGAGGGGTTCTTGCCGTGGGTTTTGCATAGAGAGAATCGAGGGATTCTCTAGTTCGAGTGAGACTAGAGAACGAGGGGTTCTCCGTCAAGATGAATCCAGTGGTTATTCTGTCGAATTAATGACAGAAACTGATAGATTCAGTTTGTTAAACCTGCACTTGATGTTGTCATTGTTGCGACTAGTGTTGTCTCAAAATTGTAGTTCTGCTAGTTGATGCGCGATTTATGCACACACTAAACGCAAGTGCACGTGTCGTGACAAGTAATATAGTCTAGAAGACCGAGTTATCGTCCTCAGGGATTAGTGTCCAATTATCAATCTCTATTCTGTGGTATCTATTTGGTAACCGATAATTTGATGAATTATTTATAGCTATGATTATAAATGCTAACTAAACTACTTTATTTTACTTCAGATATGGTGGAAACAGGGCTTCCAAATCTCCTCAACTATCCGCTCGTTTTACTCGTTAATGCAAATAATTATGGTTCTTCTTCTATTTTGAGATAGCAGGTTAACTAAGCCGTTTTATACTCCTATTAAGGTAATATAAACACTCAACCCTAATGTATAACCCTTCTATCTTTCGATGACAAGATTGACTACAAATGAGGATTAAGAGCAATAACCTATCAAACTACACAAGTATCGGGGTACTTTCGTCCACGATTTAACCTATGTTTATTCAACTATAGCATATTCACAATCTCCCCTTTTGGATTTCGATTAGAAATCATATAAGTTATGATAATTAGTGATCAATTAATTACCAAGCAATCAAAACAAATATTGAATAAATCTCAACAATAATAAGAAGAAACTAAAACATGCATTAATTAATAAGAACGAGTTTCAAGCGATTCGACATGAAAAATCCTAAATTAAGTTAGTTCCTAGCCATAGACATGCCAAGAACTAAACTAATATCCAACATAAACTAAAAAGAAATAAAATAAAGAACAAGAAATTACACAAAAGTAAGTCTCCAATCTTGATCTCCAAGTTGTGATGAATTCTCAAGTGTGGGATCCCCAAATATGACCTAAAAAGGTCCTTTTTATAACCTCAAAAACGTCCAACAACTTTTCCTTCTTGGCCTTGGCGTTCCTGTCGGATTTGGTGATTTCGCCTCGGCGCGCGACCACTGGCGGCGCGCGGCAAACCTGCGACTCTGTTCTTTTATTTGTGGCGCTCGATCTTGTTGGTTGGTGGCGTGTGGCCGCCACATCTCTCGCTCGGGTTGCTAACTTTTTAGCTTTTTGAGCTCTGGAACCTCTGTTTCTGCCATCTTTTCGCTCCTTTTCATCAATGTGCCACTTTAAACCATTATGACTCAAAAGAAAGAAAATATATCCTAAGACGACACATATTTGTACAAAAATGGGCAAAAGACTAACTAAAAATGACTCAAAAGATGTATATAAAATACACCGATCACTAGTGATGGTACTGGTTCAGAATACAAATTGTAGTTCTGCTAGTGTCGGTGCTGGTTCAGAGGTTGCTGGAATATTGTGGGAGTTGTAGCTCTGGCTGAAAATATTAATCTTATTTGTTTTCTTTGAAACTCTGCTTCTTTGGAATTTATCCAAGTGGTTCAGTGGCGACTCTATTTCATCTGTTGATTGATGTTGTTGTATTAGCTGATGCACTTTTGTTTGCAGATAGTGTTGCTGCGTTTGTGGTATATGTTGTTGCACCTAATTGGTGTGGCTACTGGTTTGTTGGTATTGTGGATAATCGGTACTGGTGAAGAAGGAATGGGTGTCATTTTAGAGACTGATAAGAGTAAAGCATCTGGTTTTGAGATTGTTGGTTTGGAGGTGGTTCCTTGCAGTGTCAGCAAGGAAATTTCATATGTACGACAACACTTCATCAATAAGTTGTCCACTGGAGATGTCTGGTTGGATGCTTGTTGTGGGTGATGTTTTTAGAGATCCAAATCACTCGAAGTTACTATGTGTAATGATTGGAGATGAAAACTCTGTTCACTTGATGTACCAGCAATTTATCATATTTTATCAAGCGTCTGAGTTAAAGCAAATCTAGCAAAGAGTAGCATATATTTTGGAGGGGTGAACAGATCTAAACAGGAGTATATAATTTAGCAGGTCGAGTCCAACTTGTAAAGACATTGTTTTTTTTGGGATCCAGACATATTGGGCTCAACTGTTTTATTACCATGAGAAAGGAGATCAACTTGCAACCATGGCCATTCCTCAACAAGCTAGTAGGATGGTCAGGAAAGTATGCCAGAGTTACCGTGCAGGTTATTCAAGGAAATCCTCCCGTTTTTTAAAAGCAGTATCAGTTTCATGTATTTGAAACTTCATGCCATTTGAATACTACATACATGTTTGCTCAATGGGGTATTATAAAGGATCCTGATTGTGTACTTCAGCTGTTGTTAATGATGATGTTAGTTATTTCCAAGCTATGACTGAAAAACTCTGTTTCTAGTGCCTAGCTTGAGGGAGGATGTTGAGATATATAGTTAGTAGTTAACACTAGTTAAGAAGTAGTTAACACTAGTTAGTGCAACTTTAGTTAAGTTAATCCAGCCTATAAATAGGACTACTGTAATTAGTTTCTTTTGAGCAAAAATCATAATAGACAATCAAATCACAGAAGAGCCTATTTTGCTCCCCAAAATATCTCTCTATTCTTCACGATTATTTCTACTTGCTCAGCTCCTCTTCCTCGATCTGCTTGTGATCACTACTCCTGCAGATTCTAACACTTATGTGACGGTATTTTTTGTTGATTTTGTTTGGATTTGTCTGGGAGAATCGGGATAGTAGAACCAAAAGGTTTTGACTGAATTCTTTGGTTGAAAGCATGAAGTTTCTTTTGTTTTTTGCTTGTCACAGTGGTCCATTCATTGGTGGTATTTTGGTTCGAGTTTTTGGTGTTTAAGGTAGGGTTTTGAGTGGTAGGAACTTTAGATGAAGAAGAAGGGTTTGTAGATGAAGGTGTAGGGTTTGTTGACATACCTTGTGCCGCCGTCGTGACACCACCAATGCCGCGACCATCACCACTGCCAACATCGCCTCTCCTTGGCCGCAATTCAGGCGAGATTTTCCAATACCAACTAGTATAATGTCCTTGTAATTTACAAGTAGTACAATACTTAGGCAAAAAATCATATCTAATTTTACAAGAATCAGATTTAATTTCTTCCCCTTCTCTTACTTGAATTACAACCTTCTCTGGATGATTCTTAGCCAAATCAACTTCAACTTTGACTCTTGCACAACTTGGTCTTGTTTTATTCCTTGTAGCCTATTAGGCGTATTTTGTATACACCTTTTGAGTCATTTTTAGTTGGTATTTTATTCGTTTTTGTTGTGTTTAGTATAGTAGTAGGTTTGTTTTTTTTTCTTTTGAGTCACAGCGGTGCAAAAAGGCAAAAAAACAAAAAGGAACGAGAAATAGGCAGAAAAGGTGCTACCGAGGCGAAAAGGACAAAAGTTGGAAACTCAGAGCGAAAGAAGGCAGCACCGCAGTGCCATCAGGCAGTACCGTAGTTCCATTTGTGCTGAGAAGCTGCAGGAATTTCGACACCGCGGTACCGGTATGCATAACTGCGGTGCCGACGCGGGAAATTTTAGTTCCGAAGGCAAATTGGCTAAGGACGAATTGATCCATAGGGCACGAAAATTAGAGGATATTTAAGCCCCAGGGATTAATGCTATTGGAGAGGTTAGTCATTCTACAACACAACACAACACAACACAAGACGGATTTGGAGCTACAATTGGAGACTTTGTTCTACGTAATTTTCTTTCTTTCGTTTTTAATTCAGTTTATTGTTAGGTGATTTCCACGTGCTCAACGCAAGTGTACGTGTCGCTTCAAGTAATATAGTCAGGAAGACCGAGTTATCGTCCTCAGATACTAGTTATCAAGTATCGATTATCTAAGTTATTATTTCTATTTGGTGAACGTTAATTTGTTTGGGTTTTTATCTAATAACTAAGACTAAGTGCAGAAATTAAACTAAATTACTTAGGTTTAATCAGTTATGATGGAGATAGGGCTTCCAATATCCTCAACTATCCACTTTTTTCAATCCTTAATGCAACTAGAATGACTTCTTATTCTACGTTAAGATATCGGTTAACTAGACTGTCTTATATTTCGGTTAGGATATATAATCACTCAACCCCAGTGCAGAACCCTTCTATACTTCTATGATATGATTTACCACATATGAGGATTAAGAACAGTAACCTATAATGCTACACAAGTATCAGGGTACTTTCGTCCGTGATTTTAACTTATGTCTATTCAATTACAACATATTCAAATCTCTCATCTCTGTTCTTAATTCGAAATCATATAAATTATGATAATTAGTGATCAATTAACTATCAAACATTCATACCAATTATTGAATAAATTTTAATCAAGTGAAGAAGAAATCAAACTAATGCATTAATTCATGAAATAGAGTTTCAATTGATTCAAAAGGAACGCCCTAATATAGTGTTTATCTCCTAGTCATAGTCACGCTATGAACTAATACATAATCCAACATGAACTGAATTGAAATAAAGAAAAGAAAAAGAAAATACTTGAACTAGGTCTCAAATCTTCTTGCCTCCAAGAGTTGTCTTGTAATGTGTGTGATGGAATATGTACAAGGATCCCCCCTTCTTAGGTCAGCCTCTCTATTCTTTTATAGCAAACCCTAGTAAAGTTGAAAAGTCCCTTTCGCCCCTTGGCCAATTTCGACTCAAATCTGGAATTATGCGCGTCGGCAAAAATCACTGGAGCATTCAGCTTCTGCGGCGCCGCAACCCTTCGTCCAGGAGCCGCGACTCTTGGCACGGTGAATATTTTTCTTGCTCTCTGAAATTTTCACGCCGCGACCCTAATTCCTTAGTAGCGTCTCGTGATCTGCGGCCGCTTCCCTTGCTTGCGCTGACGCGACTGTTTTCGTCCGGATTTCACCTGATTTCTTCTATTCTTCTTGAAACATTTTAGGCTTCATTCCTTGGGCTGTGCTTGTGCAAATTTCCTCTTCATTGAGCTCATTTCATCCTAAATTCTATATTTCCTCCTTTGGAACCGATGTGACTCAAAAGAAAGAAAAACGACTCTAATACTATACTAAACACAAACGAAAAGAGTAAAATACTAACTAAAAATGACTCAAAATAGTGTACCAAAATACACTCAACATTTATGTATGGATATTGTGTTAATTCTTAGCGTGACTATGGCTAGGAGCTAAACACTCTATTAGTGATTTCCTTATGAATCACTTGAAACTTTTATTCATGAGTTAATGAAGTAGTTTGATTTCTTCTTCACTTGATTAAGATTTAGTCAATATTTGGTATGAATGTTTGATAATTAATTGATCACTAATTATCATAATCTATATGATTTCGAATCAAAAACCGAGAGGAGAGATTTTGATATGCTCTAATTGACTAGACATAGGTTAAAATCGAGGACGAAAGTACCCTAATACTTGTGTAGCATTATAGGTTACCGTTCTTAATCCTCCTATGTGGTAAATCCTATCATAGAAATATAGAAGGGTTCTGCACCGGGGTTGAGTGATTATATGTCCTAACCGGAATATAAGACAGTCTAGTTAACCGCTATCTTAACGAATATGAAGAATCATTTTAGTTGCATTAAGGATTGAATAAAGTGGATAGTCGAGGATTTTGAAAGCCCTAATTCATTCATAACAGATTACAACTTTATCAGTTTAAATATTGCAATTATTCTAGTAGTTAAATAAAAAACTCAATCAAATATCGATTACCAAATATATAACATAAAATAGATGAACGGTACTTAGAAACCAGTCTTTGTGAACGATATTCGGTTTTACAGACTATATTACTTGTGAACGATATTCGGTTTTACAGACTATATTACTTGTGAACGATGTGTACGCTTGCGTGAGTAGTCGAAATATCGCTAACATAGTCACATCAATAGAAATTGGTCTTCCCACAGACGCCGTCAAAGAAAACAAAACAGATTCACAAAAATAATGGGGAGGCAAACTTGGGAAAGATATCCATCCATATGCAATCTTTGTCTCATCCTTGGGATTGAAATTAACATCCCATTTAAAGTTCTCATCAAATAGGGGTTATTCCTCTCCTTAATCTCAAAACTAGGTCTTGATCTCAAAGTATCAAAATCTCTCTCAATACTATAACAGATCAAGACATGTCTATCCTAAAGCAAATCAATCTTCACATATGTTTTCAAACCACATTGCTTAGGAATTGCAGTTCTCAAAAACTCAATATCTGGCCAACCATGACTGAATTTTCCAATCATAACAAGTTTCAAATCTTGTTCTTGAATCATATTTTCTACTTCTTTCCTATCAAATCTAACAGCGGGCTCACCATGTAGGTAAACAATAGGCTTGATAGGAATCGTAGAGCTAGGGTTTTGGCTATGTGAACACTCAACACCGCCATGACCACCGCCGCCTAGAACAACACCATTAGGGTTTTGCCAAGCGTTAGGGTTTCAATCACATGGGGGTACGAGTTGTGGGTTTCCGCCGCCTTGGGGGACGACGGGGAAGAAGTTTTGTAGGCTAGGGAAGTTAGTTTCGTAGTTTGAGGGCACCGTCGGGATGTGGGGGAGATGAACGACCTCTGGAGAAGGTCGACCAGTGTCCACAACGGCCATGATGGCCGGAAATTGGTCACCGAGAAGACCTAGCCGCAGCGCCTCAAGCTAGAGAGAGAAGATAACGTTTCAAAATATTCCATTTGGTAATTTGTAGTAAAGAGTATGGGTTTAAGGTTTAGGATTTAGAGTTTAGAGTTCAAGGCTGAGGATTGAGAGTTCAAGGTTCAGGATTCAGGGTTTAGAGTTTTTTTAGGCAATCCTCTAGGCTTGTGGGTCTAGGTTGTTTTATTAATAACATAAAGAAAGGGGCTCAAATAGGAGTTACAAGCTAAGGGGGACTAGTCCTCTTACCTCGCCTGCTACTCATATCTAGGCGAAGTAAAGACTACCCCGAATGTAAAAAGATGGAAGAAGAAAAAAGATGGAAGAAGAAAAAAATAAGATAAGTTATGATCATCATAGAGTTTATAATGCACTCTATGATGATATTACATATGATGATACTAAGGTAATGAAAAAATAATATAAGAACAAAACTAGAAACACTAAACTCTGAACTTATAAAATCTTCAAACCCAAGTACCTTTTCTTTTGTGTCGTCCAAGTACTCATGAACCTGAATCATCTATACTAAGTACCTCTCCTTTTGGCCTCTCTCCGTGGCATATGCCTTGTGACTGACATCTTACCATCATAGCTGCCCTGACTTGAGTGTCCCTTCTGTGGACTTACCCACCCAGCCTTGGGTGATAAGTTCCCCTGATGACAATCTGTCTCTCCTCATCCTCAGAATCTGTAGTTGCTGATCTAATGACAAGAATACTCAAAGATTTAGATGATACCTGATTTTGCTTGACCATTGATCCATCATCTACATATGGTTCTCCCAAGTCCTCAATAGCAAGTGGAAGTGGTTCATCTTCATCCTCAAATAAGCTATAAACTTCAGAATCAGAATCAGAAACATCTGCATTACCTGGTACTATGGCCATCTCCTGCACATCATCTGACTCATCCAAGTCACTGATCTTCAACTTCAACTCACTAATCAACAACCCTGCAAACTGATATGCCGAATAAAGTTAATAACCAGTGTTTTTATCTTTAATGACATTGTCAAATGTCTTGGGCCAATGACAGTGCCCCTGCATCTTCATTGACCTATTAAATGCCATTCTAATCAAGCGTACATCCGCCTCTGTCAACTCTCTCCACACATCATCCTTACCCATCTCATACTATTTTTTTCAAGAAGAATTGACTAAGTTAGATGATATATCTGCAATACCAGCCGGGACGGAAGTGTTTGTGGTAACAGATGGTATATCTGACGAGGATTTATTTAAAGTACATAGTTGTGGTGGGCTTTTAGTAACTGAGAAGTAAGCTTCGGTTGTGGATTAATATTTGGTTTTGGGTTTAGATTTGATGTGGAGCCCGTATCCGAAATGATTTGTGGACTTGAGTTTTCGAATTGGTCCAATGTGGGAATTATTTTTTGGATTAGATTTAGGCTAGAAATTTGGGCTGAATTTATATCAGTTACGGGTAGGGTGGGTATCACGGGTTGGAGGTGGGTTTCAGGTGAAGGGTGGCGTCACGAGTTGAGCTTGGGGGATGGTCTCGGGTGAGGGGTGGGTCGCGGGAGTGGGGTGGGTGTCGGGTATGGGTTGTTGGGTGTGATGGGTCGGGTTGAAGGTGGTTTGGGTCAGGTCGAGTCAACGTGACAGGGTAGGGTTTCTATAAGTGGTTTTGGTTTTTTATATGATGGTGGTTTCAACGGTGGTTTCGGGATTGGGTTTTGAGGGGGGTGGGGTGGTGTTTGGGTAGGGTGGTGGTTCAGTGAGGTGAGATGGGTTGATATTTGGGTGGGGTCATGATGTGGGATGTGTGTAGGGTTTCCGAAATAATGGTTTCGGCTAGTGGTAGTTTAGGGTTTTCAAGAAGTAGTTTTGGGCTAGGATTTGGCCCAACAGTCACGTCGGCTGCTGGGGTGATAGGGGGTGGGCTCCGAGTTGGGGGCGACCTGAGGTAGGGTTCCAGTAGGGTTTCCGGCGATTCCTAGGATTCTGACGTCAAAATTTTCCCCAGAAATTTGTGGGGTGGTTTCCGTCAATATTGTGGTTGGTTTTTGAGGAATTTGGGTCGACGAAACAGATTCCGACCCTGCTACAGTGTTTCCGGCGTGAATAGTAGTCGTAATCACTGTAGCAGTGGTCGGAACAATGTATTACGTTGGATTTTTTGGGTTTTGATTGTGTTTTTTCTTGTTTTTCTTCCCAATAACAACTTGCCAATCATTGAGATTTTTGGGATTGTTTTTTTTTCTTATTTCGAATCTGTATGTTTCGGATTTGCATGATCTGATGGATTCAGATTACTTGGATTAGAAGTAGATGAAGAATTGTGATTTTGAGACTTACCTTGGCTAGCATCCGCCGTCTGCACCACCCCATCTTCTCTTTTGCGTTCCTTTTCCGGTCTAAGTTGTGGATGAATCTTCCAACACCCATTCAAGTCATGTCCTTGTAGTTTACAATTTGTACAATACTTAGGCAAAAAATCAAACTTAATTTTTTGCCATTTTGAATGTACTATTTCACCTTTCTTGAATGAGATTTGAATTCTTTCAGGATGATATTTCAACAAATCAACCTCAATCTTAACTCTAGCACAACTGGGCCTTGTTTTATTCACGGTGGCCGAATCTAGGGCAATAGGTTTTCCCACCGCCACCGCCATTGAAAACAACTCAGATTGAACATAGAAATTTGGAGGTAATCCTGGGAATGAAATCCATCCCCAAACAAATTTTGACTCTTCTTCTGGATTAAAGGAAACATCCCAAATGAATGCTCTCATCAACACCACCTTGTTCTTCTCCTTTATCCAAAAACTAGGGCTTGACATCAACACATCATAATCTTCTTCAATTGAACATCGAATCAGAACATGACGATTATGGTTTGGGGTTTGGTACGTGTGTATATTTTGTAGGATATAGTAATTATACGGAAGAGGTAAAATAAAAATATAGTAAGTAATTAATAACTACTTTCAATTATAATGTCCGAGAATTTAAACGATCTTTATCTTATTATATTACTAAATAACACGTTATATGTGCGCACCTGAATGTAGGGATGACAGGTGGGTATAATCATGTCAAATGGGGCGGGTATGGATATAACTTTGACGGTGTCACGACCCGACCAGGCCGCGATCGGTACCTGCAGGGTACCGCATCGGTATATGTCAGAGAATAGCAGCGGAACATACATAACACATAACTTATAAAAAGGTAAACATCACTGGCCAACCGATAAGGCTGCATTCCATAAAACATTCTTAAACAAAAGTATAGTAGTACAACGGGTTCTTATAGCCCAAAACACATAGGTGACCACAGACCTCTAAAGATAACAACTGTGGCGGGACGGGGCCCGCCATACCACGAATGTACAAAATACATATAGCATCGGGAATATCCGTACCAATAAACAAGCTTAGGAGGAATGGAGCTTCGACAGGAATAGTGATCCTAAGCGAGGATCCTCAATGCCTTACCCTTACTGCGGCATGAACGCGGCCCAGGAAGGGGTCGATACCTGATATGTACCAAGTATGTAAAGTGGAAAATCTGTAATAATGATATCATAAGTCTAAGAGTAAGTGAGTCATGGAAGACAATAAAATACCTTTTCTTGTGCCTTACTAACAATGAGAGTGACAAGTATATATATATAATCTGCGTAAAATAGGGGCCTTAGGATCAAAACAGGTACCTCGCCAGTAGTATCGATAAGCACCCTACTCACGGGACTATTTCACCGCATGGAGTCACGGGACCCGTGAGGTATTCTCGCATAAGTACCCGCGGCGTGAGACTATTTCACCCGCATAAGCCCATAAGGACTCGCGTGAGGTATTCGCCGCGTCATGGGTAGCAAATCCACGGAACATGTGGTATAACGATCTTGAGGACTTACCCATCAGATATACTCTTACCCTGAAGCAGATGATATAACGATCTTGGGGCTTTCCCCTCAGATATACTCTTACACTGAAGCAGATGGTATAACGATCTTGGGGTTTGCCCGCCGGATATACTCTTACCTTGAAGAAGGTGGTATGGCGATCTTGGGGCTTGCCCGCCGGACATACTCTTACCACGGAGAAGGTGGTATAACGATCTTGGGGCTTGCCGCCGGATATACTCTTACCCTAGCTCAAATCATTATATCATAATCATAAATAAGTTAAGAAAACTTATAACTTCTTATTAGTCTTGTTCATATACCTCTCATTTTAGTTTACTTAAGGCACTTAATCATATCTTTAATAAAGGAAAACAGGAATTTAACCCAAGTACTACATCTTGATTCTTTTAAAGGTGACTCTTCTTTATACATAAAAACCCTTGGGCAATTGATGCCTTAAAACCAATTTGCCTCTACATATACTTATCTTACTTTAGAGTAAATCTCTTCTCCTTAACCTTTTATGAAGCTAATAAACCAACTTCCCATAAAGTTGTTATATTAACTCTATACTTTAGTAAAATCATACTTTTCCCCTAACCAAGTGACTTATACATTCTTAAAATGAAACAAGTCATTATATACTTAAAACAAGTAAGAATACAAAATCTTGTACGTCTACCGTACTACATAGTTTCATCTATTCATGCTCAAGAGATAGGAAAGCTTCACATACCTCTTTGGTCAATCCACTTGCTAAGTTCAACTACCGCAAGTAATATTTCGACCTATAATAATCATGATACGTTTATTAACCTCTAATTTCAATGTAGAATAATCTAAACTCAAAGCCACTAAATTCTATGGAAAATTGGGCAGCATTTCCTTTGATTCTACATACTTTGCCACCTTTCTCAAGGCCGAATTTATCATCCAAACGCCACATTTAAGGCTCAACAATCCAAAATTTTAAAGGGGATTACACCTCCAAACTTAGGTGTGTAAAATTCTGCCCCATTAGGTACAACAATTCACTAAATAATTCTAAGGTAGTTTTTAGGCTACAACATGCTCATAATATCTTCTTAACCAATTCTTTTATATCCAAACCACATTTCTTGCATGCAATGACTCTAAGAGCATTATTTACCACCACAAGTTCTTCCTTCTTAACATGCAACACTAGAAACTAATTCTAAAGGAAGAAATGTTACCTTAAAGCTTTAGCCAAATCTTTCCAACCACTTGCTAGCTTCCTTTTCAAGAATCACCACCCCAACAACCTTCACAAGCTAGCCACAAGCTTCCCTCTTGCTTTTACTTTTTCAGATTTTTCCTAAGGCTAGAATGTCTCTTGTGATTTTAGAGAGAAGGATGAGCTTGAACTTTTAAGAGAATGAAGTGCTTTTGTCTAAGAGAGAGATGAAGTATGACCAAGTCTTGAAGACTTGGTCAATATAATGCATGCAAAATCAGATGGGGGGACACTTGTCACCCTCCCAAGGTCTTTTAAAAGAAAAATCGACTTTCCAAGTTTTTCCGCGAATCCGCCTCGGCGCGCGGCCTGCTTCGGCGCTGAAACCTCGCATGACTTCTGCGAACTTCGGCCGCGGCCCTGCTTCCCGGCGCGCGGCTACTGCCTTCAGCGGCCTCGGTACTTTCGGCGCGCGACCTGCATCCGAGCGCGGCCTGTTGTCTTTGCACGAAACGCATTTACGTCGTCTGCGCCCGAACTTGTAACTCTCATAACTTTCTACTCCGACGTCCTTATCGACGAACGGTTGGTTGCGTTGGAATCTAGACTCAACGAACTACGCCATAGGCCTTTGAAACACTTAGGAACTCTCAATGTACCGGGTCATAACCCGCCTCAAAGTTGACTAAAACCCGTCCGGAACAATCCGTCAACCTATCCTTTGTAAATTTTAAGTCTTACATGCTTTAGACGCTCTCATCGTAGGTCAGAACTACGGGGTATAACATTCTCCCCCGAAACATTCGTCGAATGTTCCTTCTACAAACTTACTCAAATCACAACATCGACATAGACCTCTTAATCGTTTCTTTTGCAAATAAAGCTCCACGAGCCACAACATACCGATGCGTAAATGCTAAATCAAAACTAACAAGCAAGTGGGTTACACGAGGTATAGGAAATAGGTGAGGTACTTCTTCATCATGTCATCCTCTCGCTTCCCACGTCATTTCCTCCATGTTCTCGTTCACATAGACCTCGACGGAAGCTACGTCTTCGTCGAAGTCGTCTAACCCGACGATCGAGTATCGCTATGGGACTCTCTCATACGATAACTCCTCCATCACTTGACATCATGAACCGTGCACTCTAGATGGATCTCCAATACATTTCCGCAACATGGACACATGAAAAGCGATGTACCGCTCCAAATCGACGGCAGATCTAACTCATGGCAACCCCGCCTACCCTACGGACAATATGATACGGCCCAATGTACCTTGGGCTAAGCTTCCCCTTCTTTCCAAATCTCATCACGCCCTTCATGGGCGATACCGTTAGAAAAACCCAATCATCTATCTCAAATTCCAAGTGTCGACGCCGATGATCTGCATACAACTTTTGTCGACTCTGAGCTGCCAACAACCGCTCATGGATAAGTTTCACCTTATCCATCGTCACGAACCAAGTCCGCCCGACTAATCGCATTTCTACCTCGAACCAGCTATCGGTGACTGCACTTCCTCCCATATAAGGCCTCATAAGGCGCCATCTGAATACTAGAGTGGTAGCTGTTGTTATAAGCAAACTCCACGAGAGGTAAATGATCCTCCCAGCTACCCTTGAAATCAATAACACAAGCCCGCAACATATCCTCAAGTGTATCAGATAGCCGGCTCGCCCGCTGGCTCGGTCCGAGGTGAAACGCCGTCGAGACTCACTGTGTCCCTAATCCTTACGAAAAGACCTCCGAAGTTAGCCGTAAATCGGGCTCTCTGTCAAATAATCGATACAGTACACCGCGCGCCTCACAATCTCCATGATATACAGTCTCGCGTAATCCTCGGCCGAAAAGATCGTCCTGACTGGAAGAAAATGGGCTGATTTCATCAGCCTGTCGACGATAACCCAAATGGAATCATGCTTCCTCTGAGTGGAAGGTAATCCTGTAATAAAATCCATATTTATCACCTCCCACTTCCAAGTCGGAATATCAATAGCCGCAATGACACCGGCTTCTAGTGCTCAATCTTAACTCACGACAATTCGTGCACCGTGCCACGAACTCCGCAACGCCCCTTTAGGCCATCCCACCAATACACGATTCGAGGTCGCGATACATCTTAGTCGACCGATGAATAGAATAACGAGCATCGTATGCCTCCCTGCAATTTCTTGTGACGGTCTGTCACATCGGAACACACAATCGCCCTCGAATCTTAGCACCCCATCAGCGCTACCTCAAATAGACTCTTCTCCTTCGAGAGCTGCGTCTCTGCATCGCACCAAAATCGGATCCTCATATCGCCGCCTCTTCACTCCTCGACGATGGAAGACTCGGCAACCTCTTGAACCCGATTCCATCACTATCGAATCAACCAAACGAACCCCAAGGCTCGCTGGGCGATGTATCTCTGACCATATCCTCTTCTGCGTGAACATCGACGGACTACCCATCGACCGCGACTGCGGCATCCGCAACTACATCGCCTTCCCGGGTGGTATAGAATATCAACATCGTAATCCTTAAGTAGCTCCAACCACCGCCTCGCCGCAAGTTCACTCCTCCGTCAAGATATACCGAGACTCTTGCGTGCGTGTAAATGTCCACATGAACTCCATATAAATAATGTCTCCATCTTGAAGGCATGAATCATACCGCCAACTCAAGTCATGTGTGGATAGTTCTTCTCATGCTTCCTAAGCCGCCGAGATCGTAAGTTATAACCTTGCCGCGGCCGCATCAAAGACGCACTCCAAGCCCGACACCGACGCGTCACAATAAACCACATATCCATCTAAGCCCTCTCGGAAGAGTAAGAACTGGGCGGTCGCCAACTTCTCCTTTAGCAACCGAAACTTTCTCACAAGTATCCGTCCACGAACATAGCCGCATACGAGTCACTTAGTCAAAAGCTTTGAAATAAGCAAACTTCTACAAACCCCGATAATAACTCGCAAGGCCCAAAGCCGCGCACTGGTCGGTGTAGCTGGTGCGCCAAGTCTGATCGCTTCAATCTTCGCCAGACAACCCGAATACCATCGCCCCGATAACATGCCCTAAGAAAGCCACCAAGCTAACTAACTCAGATTTCGAACTTGCATACAATCGCCGGTCTCGGAGGACTCAAAACCGCCCTCAAATGATCAGTATGCTCTCGCTCGTGCGCGAATACACCAAGATATCATCAATAAACACTATAACGAACATATCCAAGAATGGCACGAACACCCTATTCATCAAATCCATGAATATCTGGGCGTTGTCACCTAAAAGACATTACCACGAACTCATAGTGCCCATACCGGGTCCCGAATGCGATCTTTGGGATATCTATCTCTAACTCGCACTGATGGTAACGGACTGCATCAGTCTATCTTGGAAAAACACTCGTCCTCGCGAATCGTCAAACAAATCGTCAATCACGGGAGGGATATCTTCTTGATAGTTACCTTGTTCACCGTCAGTAATCAATACACATACGCAGCTGCCTCATCCTTCTTCTTTACAAATAACATCGCGCTCCCGAGGAGAAACACTTGGCCCGATAAAGCCTTTCTCCAAGAAGTCTTTCACCGGTCCTTCAATTCCTTCAACTCGGCGGTGCCATCACGTATGGCGGAATAGATATCGGCCGAGTGTCCGCGCCAAATCAATGCAAAACTCAATCTCCTCTCGGGAGGATACCGGCTCGTGCGGGAATACGTCTGAAACTCTCTAACGACTAATCGATCAAGGGTCAGGTATCTCACCTCGGTGTCGAATACTCGAACCATATGATAGATGTACTTTTCAAAGACCATCTTCCTAGCCTTGAGGTAAGAAATAAACTTACCCCCGGCGATGCAAAGATTCCCTTCCACTCGATAACCGCCACCAGAAACCGGAACCGAACTACTCTCTCTACAAATCCACGTTGGCATAGCAAGATGCTAGACAATCCATACCCATAATCACATCAAAGTCTGTCATATCCAACTCTATCAAGTCGGCCAGAGTCCGACGACTATCTATAGTCACAGGCAAGCCTTATACACCCGCCGCCTACCACCGAATCACCCATCGGCGTAGCCACCTCAAAAGGTCTTATGGACTCGCTCTATCCCTACTTCATCGACAATATGAGGAGATATGTAGGACAAGGTAGAACTCGGATCTATCAAAGCATATACATCACAAAGAAGAAACCAACAATGTACTGCGGACGACATCCGACGACGCCTCGGTCCTCGGCTGACCGACATAGCATATATGCGCTCGAGGACCGCTAGAATCGAACCCTACCACGACCTTCGCCGCGCCGCCGCCCATAAGTACCTCGCCTCCGGGCGTCTAACCATCGAAGATGAAGATTCAAAGAATGCACTTCGCCGCTGAACTGCACGCTCCCGCCGCTGCGACGGACAATCTTCTTCGATGGCCTCGCTGCCACAAGAGTAACATGCTCAACCCATACACGGCACTCGCCGGATGAGACCTACCGCATCGAACACACCGAGAGGTAGGTGGTCTCGATTGCGCCGTATTCGCCTCGAAACACGAAGTCCCGAGCCCGACCGCCTTCCGAATAACCTCGCTGACGGACCTCCCGCCGGAAATCGAGAAGGAGCACTCTGTCTTGGCCGGAATGTGGACCTAGTTCGCTGGCCGAGGCCGCCGCCAAAATCGCCGAGAACTCGCTGCCCCGCCTTCGGGCCGCCCAAATCTAGCCGATCGACTTCTCTGCCTCAATCTCGCGCGACGCCAGATCTCCGCAATATCCATCCATGGCTGAAGAGCCACCCCCAAGCATGCAGTAATCATATGACGGTCTAACCCCATCACATATCGATGGACCTCGCTCGCCATGTCAACTACTATGGTGTGCGCATATCCGCCGAGTCGAACTCGTGTCAGACTCCCTGATAGTCCTCCCGTCCTGTCTCAAGGTCAAGAACCTATTTACGCAGGCTCTCCTCACCTCAGGAGGCAAGAAGTGGTCTAGGAATGCCTCTGTGAACTCCTCCCAATAAGCTGGAAGAGCATCCTCGCCCCTCGACAATACCCATGACTCAAACCAGTTCAACGCAATATCGCGTAACCGGTCAGAAGCTAGTATAACAGATTTACGATGCCCTGGCGATACATTGTCATTGTCAGAATCACGGACAAACTCCCGTGGATCCTCTCAAATCTCGAACCGTAGAACTTCGGGTGGGTGACAACCCAAGAAATCCGAATCAAGTAACCGTCGGCTCAGGGTTGGCCGCCGCTTCGTCGGCCGCTCGCCACTATCTTTGGTCAAGAATCGAATGCGTTTCGTAATCTCGTACTCGGACCGATCGGGATGGAGGCTCGTGCGCGGTCTCGAGCCGCGTCCGCCGCCGAACTCGCTGAGGCCGGGCAACGACGTGGAACCCGCCGCCTAAACATCATCTTCGTAAGGATCGCACGTGTGCCTCGTGACTCTCCGCGTCCCACTAGCATTCTCACCGCTTGCCCTTCTGGGCCGAGGTTGCCTTGCGTGGAGGCATAACTGATATATAAAGGAAAACATCAGGGGAGATTCAACCTATAACTCAGCTCTATTGCACGATCTCAGAGTGAAAGAATGGAAACCAATCCTAAATATCATGCAGCCTCCTGATTATAGATGTGGTGCACGACACACCGATAATCAAGACTTACTAGACACGGCCTCAGACACTTTCCGAGGACTAATCGCTCGATACCATTTTTGTCACGACCGACCGGCCGCGATCGTACTTACCGGGTACCGCCGTATATGTCGAGAATAGCGTGAACATACATAACACATAACTTATAAAAAGGTAAACATCACTGGTCAGCCGATAAGGCTGCCTTCCATAAAACATTCTTAAACAAAAGTATAGTAGTACAATGGGTTCTTATAGCCCAAAACACATAGGTGACCACAGACCTCTAAAGATAACAACTGTGGCGGGACAGGGCCCCGCCATACCCCTGAATGTACAAAATACCTATAGCATCAGGGAATATCCGTACCAATAAACAAGCTTCCGGAGGAATGGAGCTTCTGACACCGGAATAGTGATCCTAAGAACGAGGATCCTCAATCGCTACTTTACCTGGCGTGAACGCAGCCGAGGAAGGGGGTCGTGACAATATGTACCAAGTATGTAAAGTGGAAAATACCGTAATAATGATATCATAAGTCTAAGAGTAGTCGAGTCATGGAAGACAATAAAATACCTTTTCTCAGGCCTTACTAACAATGAGAGTGACAAGTATATCTATATAATACTGCATAACATAGGGGCCTGAGGATCAAAACAGGGTACCTCGCCCGTAGTATCAATAAGCACCCCTACTCCTGGAACTATTTCACCCGTGATAGTCCCGGGACCCGCATGAGGTATTCCTCGTGATAGTCAGACTACCGCACGTGGACTATTTCACCCGCGATAAGCCCATAAGGACTCGCATGAGGTATTCCTCGCATCATGGGTAGCAAATCCACTAACAAGTGGTATAACGATCTTGGGGACTTACCCTCGATATACTCTTACCCCGGTTAGATGGTATAACGATCTTGGGGACTTTCCTCCGGATATACTCTACACCGGCGGATGGTATAACGATCTTGGCTTGCCTCATATATACTCTTACACGAAGGTGGTATGACGATCTTGGGCTTGCCCGCCGACATACTCTTACCCCGGAGAAGGTGGTATAACGATCTGGGGCTTGCCTCGATATACTCTTACCCTAGCTCAAACTGTCATTATATCATAATCATAAATAAGTTAAGAGAACTTATAACTTCTTATTAGTCTTGTTCATATACCCTCTCATTTTAGTTTACTTAAGACACTTAATCATATCTTTAATAAAGGAAAATCGGGAATTTAACCCAAGTACTACATACTTCAATTCTTTTAAAGGTGACTCTTCTTTATACATAAAAACCCTTGGGCAATTGATGCCTTAAAACCAATTTGCCTCTACATATACTTATCTTACTTTAGAGTAAATCTCTTCTCCTTAACCTTTTATGAAGCTAATAAACCAACTTCCCATAAAGTTGTTATATTAACTCTATACTTTAGTAAAATCATACTTTTCCCCTAACCAAGGAACTTATACATTCTTAAAACGAAACAAGTCATTATATACTTAAAACAAGTAAGAATACCAAATCTTGTACGTCTACCGTACTACATAGTTTCATCTATTCATGCTCAAAAGATAGGAAAGTTTCACATACCTCTTTGGTCAATCCACTTGCTAAGTTCAACTACCGCAAGTAATATTTCGACCTATAATAATCATGATACGTTTATTAACCTCTAATTTCAATGTAGAATAATCTAAACTCAAAGCCACTAAATTCTATGGAAAATCAAGCATTTCCTTTGTTTCTACATACTTTGCCACCTTTCTCAAGGCCGAATTTATCATCCAAACGCCACATTTAAGGCTCAACAATCCAACATTTTAAAGGGGATTACACCTCCAAACTTGGGTGTGTAAAATTCTGCCCCATTAGGTACAACAATTCACTAAATAATTCTAAGGTAGTTTTTAGGCTACAACATGCTCATAATATCTTCTTAACCAATTCTTTTATATCCAAACCACATTTCTTGCATGCAATGACTCTAAGAGCATTATTTACCACCACAAGTTCTTCCTTCTTAACATGCAACACTAGAAACTAATTCTAAAGGAAGAAATGTTATCTTAAAGCTTTAGCCAAATCTTTCCAACCACTTGCTAGCTTCCTTTTCAAGAATCACCACCCCAACTTCCTTCACAAGCTAGCCACAAGCTTCCCTCTTGCTTTTACTTTTTCAGATTTTTCCTAAGGCTAGAATGTCTCTTGTGATTTTAGAGAGAAGGAGGAGCTTGAACTTTTAAGAGAGAAGGAAGGGCTTTTGTCTAAGAGAGAGAGATGAAGTATGACCAAGTCTTGAAGACTTGGTCAATATAATGCATGCAAAATCAGAAGGGGGGGACACTTGTCACCCTCCCAAGGTCTTTTAAAAGAAAATCGACTTTTCCTAAGTTTTTCCGCCGAATCCGCCTGCCGCGGCCCGCTTTCCGGCGGCGGGCGCTGAAACCTCCGCAGCCTTCGAACTTCCGCCGCATGCCGCTTCCCGGCCGCGACGCTGCAACTTCAGCGCCCTCAAGATTTTCGGCGCCGCCGCAGATCCGAGCCGCGCCTGCTGTTTTGCTCAAACGCATTTCTGTCCGTCTGCGCACTGAACTTGTAACTCTCATAACTTTCTATTCCGACTTCCTATCGACGAACGGTTGGTTGCGTTAGAAGCTAGACTCAACGAACTACGCCCTAGGCCTTTGAAACACTTAGGAACTCTCAATGTACCGGGTCATAACCCGCCTCAAAGTTGACTAAAACCCGTCCGGAACAATCCGTCAACCTATTCTTAGAAAATTTTAAGTCTTACATGCTTTCGTACGCTCTCATACGTAGGGTCAGAACTACGGGGTATAACAGACGGGTAGTAGACGGGTATTGAAAATGTACCCATCACAGATAGGCGGGTAGGTGGTGGATTTGTAGTTATACCCGCTTGATACCCGCCTCCCCCGCCTACTCGCCCCATAAGCTAGTCCGCAAGCCCATAACTCATAAACCCAATATAAAAAATATATTACAAGTAGGGTTTCATTCCTTCACTTCTCAGTTCTCATTCTCAACACTCAATAATTCAACAACACCCACTTACATTATTCTCCTCAGCACCCATGCTCAAATTTGCAAATTCTTCACATCATTTAATTTTACTATTCCCATGTTATTTGTGAATTGAAAATCTTTTAATACTAAATCAGTCTATAGCAATCATCTGCTATGTGTCCAGTTTTCAAACAACGAGTACAAGTGTACAACTAACATTGGGGTTGTACTTCTTCTTTCTCCATTTTCCTTTTCTTTAATTCCGATTCTAATTGAACCTTTGGTTTCCATTTTGAAACCTCTGAGTTTGGAACTGATTTATAAATCTCTATGAATCTGGTTTCCGAACCTTTGAATCTGTTTCCAAACTTCTGTTATGCATTGTTGTGATTACCTCACATGAATGATAAACTATTAGATGGGAGATGAGTGCTCATATAAACCTCCATCTCATTTTCATCTTGAAGCAAGCGAGAGTAAGTATAATTGATTCATGACAAGGGTTTATCATGAGAATGTTTCCCTTTACTTAACCATAACTATCATTTAGCCCCATAACAAACTGGATCAGTCTTTGAACCTCTAGACACTTCATTATTTTGTATTTTCCTTCACAAATACACACCCATGTTGTTACACCCCGTAGTTCTAGGGTATGTATGTGAGGACGTATGTACGAGAATACGACATTAAGATTGGAAAGATAGAAAGATTTGATTTTCCGACGGGAAATTTTCTGGATTTTGTGAAGGAAAAAAATTCGTTAATGGGAATTGGATTCCCAGATTTGGTATTCGAACTTCTGGGATTATATTAGAATTATGGAATTTTATTTCCGGATTTGGTCACGTGGGGCCCACGGGGAAAATTTACGATTTTGTGGGACCCACTTTGTTTTCGAGATTATAGATATTTTCGGGAGATGAAATATTTTGGACGAGTAGGAGGGCGACACGTGTCACCCCCCTAGGTGGCACATGGCCGAAATGTGGTGCCATGTGTCCCTTGGCCGAAATGGCCCAACAAGTGGCAAGCCACTTGTCTTGAATTTTGTGTGGACATGTGGTGGGTGGGACCCACACACACTTGTCCCCCAATCTCACCACACATTTGTTTTAATCCTAGCCTTTGATTTCTCTATAAATACCCCCCTTGAATGCAAGACTTATTCATCCACACTTGAGATTTTCCAAGGCAAAAATTCCCTCCTTCTCCTCAGAGCTCCTGCAATGGCTTGAAACCTTGTCCAAAAATTCTTAAACTTTTAAGTGTTCTTCCTTAAGGTGTTAGGAAGATTGTGAACCAAGAATTAGAAAAGATTTCACACCCCTAGCCTAAGTTATACCCCTTGGCCGAAACTTGCCCATTTTTTAAGCCTAAGTGTTCATCACTTTTTGGAGTTGAATCTTGAAGAGAAGTTGGTTGGGAGCTTCTAAGGGTTGCTTGGAGTGGGTTGGAACGTAAGGAATTAGAGCTAAACGTTGCTCAGGATCGACTTATTAATCTTGGATAAATTTTGGGCTTATCGAGGTAATGATCTTTGTCCTTCTATTGTAATTAGATATTACATGTTGTAGTAGTTTATAATTGAGTATATGGTATGTGGATGGAAGGTTGAAAATATATAGACTGTTGGTATATTGTGGGGCAGAATTTTACACGTCCAGTTAAGCGTGTAATCCCTTTTGACTGTTGTATTGTTGCGCCTTAAATGGGGCATGTTGGCTATTGATATCGGACCTTGAAAAAGGTGGTGGTAAGTAGATACAGGGGAAGTGCTACCGAATTTTCCGTAGGATAAGTAACCTGATACTTAGAATGTTCTACGAAGGAGTCTAGACGTTGATAGACGTGTTTGTTTATTATAGGTGGGTATTCTACGCGCAACATACTTGACTTGGCTTGTGGATTAAGCCGAAGGGGTTTGTGATTCTTCCTATCCTCTTGAGCATGACTATTTGTGAAATATATAGTGCGGTAGACGCACATGTGTTAAAGAAGTTTGATTTCCTTTTTGTGTCCTTGACTTGATTGTAAAGTTAAGTGACTTGATATGAAATGTTAAGAACTTGAATTGTGTTAAAAAGTTGTGAAACCTCATTCGTGAGTAATGAGTACTTGGTCTTTAAAAGAATAAAGTTATCTTGATTTCGGAAATGAGAGTAGTTGTCCTTGGTTGGTTTAAAACATAAAGTGTTATAATAGCTTTATGGGAAGTTAGTTATAACGACTTTATGAAAACAAAAGAATGGTTTTATTATTGGGTTTAAAATGGTAACTTGACTTTAAAAGGAGAAGTGATTTGGTTTAAAAAGAAGGCATGGTATTGTCTTGTTTTTTGTTTGAAAAGAAGGCACAGTATTGTCTTGGTTTATTTAAAAAGAAGGTATGAAAATTGTTTTGGGTTTACTTAAAATAATAGTTACTCTATTTTGGATACTACGGGTGTTAGTATCATGTGACTTTTGTGAAAGAAATGGATCTTTTTAAAGAATTAAAATACGCAGTACTTTGGGGTTAAAACCCGGATTTTTGACATAAAATGAAAGTACCTTGAGTGTGAGTAACTTGCCTATGTTTGCTTGTGATAGCCTTGTTGTGCAAGTGTTGTATCCTTATGTTACCGCGTCGCTCGATGGATGGTCCACGGGTATGCGACCATGATGAGGGTTCGTTTTCCTGTTGATAGTGTTATTTCATGGACTAGCTCTCCACGAGGTTTACTGATACAGTTGGTATCTGGTAGTTGGTTTTCGTACTTGCCTCCGTCATTGGCGTGACGCAAGAGGTATCTGGTAGTTAGCCTTCGTACTTGCCCCGGTCAGTTTTGTGGCGAAGTCTCGTGATGTTGGTGGTATCTGGTAGTTAGCGCAGTACTTGCCCCCGCTACCACGTGGCGACGCAGTGGTATCCGTAGTCGGCCAGTCTTGCCTCGTGTCAACTTCGTGAGTTAGTTTTATAGCAGTTTTGTGGCGAAGTCTCGTGATGCTGGTGGTATCTGGTAGTTAGCCTTCGTACTTGCCCCCGTCAGCTACGTGACGCAGGTGGTATCTGGTAGTCGGCCTTCGTACTTGCCTCGTGTCAGCTTCGTGAGTTAGTTTTATAGCAGTTTTGTGGCGAAGTCTCGTGATGCTGGTGGTATCTGATAGTTAGCCTTCGTACTTGCCCCCGTCAGCTACGTGACACATGTGGTATCTGGTAGTCGGCCTTCGTACTTGCCTCGTGTCAGCTTCGTGAGTTAGTTTTATAGCAGTATTGTGGCAAAGTCTCGTGATGCTGGTGGTATTTGGTAGTTGGTCTTCGTACTTGCTTCGTGTCAGCTTCGTGATACAGTTATATAGTATTGTTGGTACGGTAGGTATCTGGTAGTTGGCTTTCGTACTTGCCCCGGTCAGTTGATGATGCAGGTTGGTTCTGGTAGCTATGCCTTCGTACTTGCCCCGTACGGTTCTTATGACACAAGTGGAACCTGGTGTTCATGTGTACTCCTTGGTGTTGTCATATCATAGACTGCCGGCAGTGAGGAAGGAATTCCACGGGCATGATTGATATTGTGGGCGTGAGACCCATGGTTATATTTGAGTGATGACTTTGAGGGCGTGAGTCCCTGACTGCTTATATGTTGTGTACTATAGTTTGGTTATCATACATGTCTCCTGCTTTATTTAGACTGTTATGATTTCATTCTGATATTCGATTTCACATATTTGGTACTGTTATCGACCTCCTTCGGGCCGCGCAGTAGGTACACCAGTTGTTGATCCTCGCTCTTAGGATCACGGTTCTGCATTTCGGGAAGCTCCGTTTCTTCGGAGGCTTATCTTTTGGTATGATTCCCTGAGTTTGTAGGTTCTTGTACATTCAGGGGTATGACGGAGCCCTGTCCCGTCATAGTTATTGTTACATTCTTAAGTGTCAGAAGATCTTGTTGTGGCGAGTTTTGTAAAGGATAACTGTCGGTTTATGTATATATACGTAAAGCGACCGTTTTGGTTAGCCTGCTTATCAGATATCTTGTTTACGTGTATGATTTTATTTCCGTGGTTTTTCTACGATGTCTATCACTAGGGTGCCCGGTAAGACAGGTCGCGGACCGGTGCTCGTCGCGACACGAACGAGACCAACTTAATGTCATTGACGGGTACATGCGGGTATATGTGGGTACAGGCGGGTGACGGATATCCACTTAAGTGGTGGAGTGGTTGTGGATTTAAAAATATACCCGCCTAGGCGGGTATGCATGTTGAAATTGCATCCGCCCCGGATGGCTGGTAGGTGGTGGATTTAAATTTTTTTGACGGGTACGGATGCGGGGGAGGGGATACCCGCACCCGCCCGCCCAATTGCCATCCCTACCTGAACGGTAGAGGCTCAGATTACCTTATCATAAAAAAATAGTCAATTACATATAATTTTTCAAAATAAATGTGAATTAATAATTTTAAAAAAAGTACAATAATACTTGTTGAAGTATATTAATAATGTAAACTTTTATACATTAAAATCTTAAATCTTTATAAATAGCATTAAAAACTACAAACCATCCAAAGAATGCTAGTAAAAATAGAATTCAAACCCAAAAAAAGAGGAGGTAAAAATAGAATTAAATAGTGTATAGAAAAAAATGTAGAAAAGGTAGTGTAATGACAAAATATTAAACTTTGAGGACCAAAGTGACATCAAACTGCTGTCGCCTGTCGCAGGAATAATTCGTTTTGTCTATAAAAAGCATATATGGTCGTTTGTGAAGAATAAGAAATACTCTCTCACTTTAAACTTGACACTCCCAATACTCTCCGATATGTTCAATTTCCATTAGGGTGTTGTAAGAGTAAAAAATCGAACAACAGATCAGTGATATATTTCAATACAGCGATTCGAGGCATCAATATACTGAGCTAATCGCTGTGTGTGTGTGTGTGTAAGGCATTCGTCTTCAAAGTAAGCTTCCTATTTTTTCTATTTTTTAGAATTTTTTAAAATGGATTTTCGTATTGCGATTTCAAGATTTAATTGCGTCTATGGTTATTCAGGGTTTTATGTTGGAGAATTTGGTACACTTGTTGATATTTCTTGCTATGTAATTGATATTGTTTTGCCTCAGTGGTTTATTATGTTCAAGAATTTATAATGTCTACCAATACAAGAAAGTCTATAATGTGTTTTATTTAGTGAAGAATGTATGGTACCTGTAGTTGTTTGATGGATATGGGTGTTTTTGTGACCACTTTTAGGCTCTTTTTTTAGGGTTTTATGTTGGAGAATTTTGTAGTGGTAGTAGTTGTCTTGCATCACTTGTTGATATTTCTTGCTTGGAATTCGCGATGTAATTGAGAGTATTGTTTTGCCAGAGTGGCTTATTATGTTCAAGAATTTACATCTTTGTGAATTTTACCAATAAAGTATATAATGTCTTTTATTTTGGGTGTGTATTGTGTTTGCTAAGAAGGAAACTTTTTTCCATGGAAATATTTTTCAAGAAAATTTTATTGGAAAACAAGTGGGCTTCTTACTTATTTATAGTGTTTGTTAAGTAAGCAAAAGAAGCATTATCCAAAGAGCATTTATGTGTAATCTAACATGGGGTGGGGAGTGGGGGTTCGGGGGTGCCAAGGGGTGGGAAGGTCAAGGGGTGGAGGGTTGGGGGTGTCGAGACTTGGGTGGGTGGGTAGGAGAAGACAATGAACTTGGAATGCCATTTGTGTAACTTTTTTCCCTATTTCCATTAGAGAAGTCATTTTCCTAGAGAAAATGTTTTCTAAAACATTTTGACCCACCAAAATTGGAAAACAGTTTCCTTCATACCAAACACACCCTTAGTGAAGAATGTATGCTACCTATAGTTTTCTGATGGATAATGGATGTTTCTTTGTCACTACTTTTAATGCTACCTATAGTTTTCTGATGGATAATGGATGTTTCTTTGTCACTACTTTTAGGCTCTTTTCTGGGGTTGTAATTGTTGGTGGAATCTTTAATGGTGAAGTACTTGGTTAAGATCATATAGATCTATGGGTTCTTTTTTGTTTTTATTCTACCAAGAGTTGAACGCCTGATGTTATATTGCATGGTTTTCTTTGTATTTCTTACAACAAAGTTGTTTTAATTTTGACGAAGTAATGATATTCATGCTAAACCATTACCTTACAATAAAGTTGTTCTTGGCCTGGAGTTGCTTGTTTTTGCAAACACTCCTGCAAATATTTACACAACACATAAATCATTACGCAAGTATGTTATATTCTATTATTTGATCAGCAGTAATATTTAGGGTAAAAAAAAAATATTTAGGATCAAAAAGTAATTTAATGGTGCTTAACATATTTCCCCCTTTTTAATACTTTGAAATGGTAAGCCCGATCCTAAAAGCTTCCGTATGTCCAGCAGTAGCTTTTATCACTTGCTCCATTGGTGGCTCGAACCCTCAACCTCATGGTTGGAGGTGGAGGGATTCAGTTGTTCATCACAGGGAGAACTGGAGAATTTATGGAAAAACAATTTATTGTTGGAAAAAAAATCTTTATGGGGTCATGTTTGCGTCATACGCATGGCTATGACGTATTGTGAGAAAACGAATTGTCATTTTGCATCTATATATTTCATAAATGTGTAATAAGCAAACCAATTTGTGTAACCCTATGGATATCACTGGCATCCAGCATTGGTAGTGAAGTTCTAGAGAGTAGAGATAACCATGACTCTTGGAATACATGTATTCAGGTAGAGTCAACTAGCTCACTATCTTTGTTAGGCTGTGCTGGCCAATAGCATCATATTCTTGATTGCTTACCCGTTATACTTTTGCAAGTATCGAGTATCCAAACGTTATTTCCTAAAGCATATGAAGATTATTAATCAATATGTTGCTCTGCACTATAGTTAAGTAGCTACAGTGGCTTGGTCATATCAGTTAGAATTAAGCTGTATCGTGTGTGACTTTTCCTTCTTCTGTTTCCTCACTCTTAAGAGTTTTTCTTATCCTGCGATGAACAAAGAAATTTGTCCAGAGATGTAGGTTTCCCGTTTGGCTAGTACATCCATGTTGGTAAGACACTTGTTAGAGTTATTATACTGTGAATTGGAAGTTTGCTAATTTTCACATGATTAGTGATTGTTGTTGTTGTTATTACTATTGTTAATGTTATTATTATTATTATTAATTTTCACATGATTACTCTTGTTGTTGCAAGCATAGCTTTGAAGACTATTGTATCTGAAGTTCCTTCATCATCTATTGCTAGAACAGTCCTTGTCTCAATTTCACCAAAGTTAATAAAAGGGATCACTGCTCTGGTGAGTTGTTCAAAGCTAACTTTACTGTGAATTTTGTACATAATATTTTAACAGGGTTGTCATATCATTTGTAAGTTGGGGTTAGAAGATCTTTCTAAGTGAAATAACTTGGCATGAAGTTGGATTTGTCTTTTTTCATGTATTTTTCTCTATGATTCAAAAATAAAAAGAGTAATGTTGCATGGTGTTTTTTCCGCCCTTTTAAACTTGTTTGAGTAATACTTAACTGGCTCCTGAATCTGTGAACTGCATGGATACCTGTCTTTCAATAAGTGATGCAGAAATTACCTTCTCCGAGATGAGACGGAATTGTTCAAATTTGCTGCTCTAGATGATCTTATTTAACTGCGGTGCATGGAAAGATTACAACATAGACATCATGATGGGTTTTGGATTTGTCCTTTCTGATCTTGAGGCTTTCTGATCTTAATTTCTTGTTCCTCATCCAATTCATTCTTATCATTTCGGTTTTTAGTCTCGGATCTAGTTTCCTCGTGAAGCCAACCAATTGTCTTCTAAGTGAACTGCAGTAGTAAGCAGATAGGTCTAGGCAATTTATGCGACCTAAACTAGAGGTGTAAAGAGGATATACGAAGGAGCTTTTGCACCTTCCTATGTAGGACAGCTTGAGGGATTTTTTATGGAGGTGGTGTTCGAGCCAGCTTGTACGCACCTCGACTATTCCAATGGGGTACCTGACCACCCACCAACAAAGCAAATGAGAAAAAACCACCTAGTATTTTCTTGCCCCCCCATGAATTTAAACCCGACACCTCATGGCTCTCCTATGAAATCAAATATTCCTCCATCATTCCAAGTGAAGGATGTGTTATGCTGTTCATTAACAAAAGGCAGGATTACAACAAAATTGTCAATGCGTGCACAATTTGTTCTAAGAAGCAATGCTGTCATTCTTCTGTATATTCTCTTGTCAGCCTTCCATTTGGGAACTCGAACACTCTTTACTATGTTTATTTGCTAATACACATATTTTTAGATACTTTTTTCTTTTTATGAGTTTTCCTATGATTGTTTCGTTTCCAGGGAATGAGCACTGAGATTAAGTGAGTGTCTTGACATACTATGTGATGTTCTTCACAAGTACGGGAATTTGATGGCCTCTGACCATGAGGCATTGTTAACTTCATTATTGCTCCAGCTGAGTATTAATCAAGCTAGTGTCAGGAAGAAAGACTGTTTCATGTATAGGTAACTTTGTTAACAGCTTCTCATTGATTGTATATGTTTTAAGTTTGAATGGAGAGTGTATCAACTTAAAACAGGGTTTGTTTGATGCCTTAGTCATAGATGCTTTGGGAGATAGTAACTGCAATTTCCGTCTCAGACATGGAAACATGGTTTAATAAGATTTCTTAGACTATCATTTACTGTTGGACTAGTGGCCAAGCTTTCAACTTTTCCTGCAGTAAATTCTGTTTAACCTTTTTCCTGTACAACATCTCTATCGTCGAGTTTGTCGGATGATTTGCTGGCGAAAGCTACAGTTGAGGTTGTTCGCCTTTTGAGCAATAAGAGCTCAAAATAGGAGATGATACAAACTAACATTCAGATGATTGGGGCCTTAAGGTAGCAAATCCTGAATTTAAATTGATGCTTGCATTTTGTCCTATCAAATGCCTCTCACATGTAATTTTGATGTTCTTGTTTGTGTGGTTAACTCTAGACAAATGCCCAAGGACAATTTACTTTTCTCGATAGTAGGTATAGTGAATACTCAATTAGCAGATTTCACATCCAATAATCTACACCCTGTTGGGCACTATGCTTTTCACTGTCAGAGAAACCGTGACATAGTTGAAAGGGAAAAGAAGCCAGTTCATCATTTGACATGATTTTGACAACTGGAAAAGCAGACAGAGGAAGACAAGGGAATCAAGTCAAAATATTGGAAATTCATTTTCTTGGTCTCCTCTGTACTGGAGATGTACATAGGAGGATAAAAGCGAAGTAGGTTCAGTATATAAACTATGGTTGTTTGGCCTGGTCTTCCTGTTGGTTAGTTCTAGATCTGCTTACTTGTATCAAGTGAAACAAAAGATGGCCGAGTGGCTTGTATCTGGGTGCTCTCTGCAGCAGATGAGTGTTTATTCTTCTAAATGGATAATCTGTACTTGAATAAATGTGAAATAGAAAAGACTAAGGTGTCAAACTGACACATGCATGCTCACCCCTGACTACTATCTCTCTATTTTGTTGAATAATTTTTACTAAGCTGTCAAACTGTGGTTCCAGCCGTGCTGTTGGCTATCGGTTTGGTCCCCATCTTGGAGAGACAGTTCCATTGCTAATTAACTACTCTACAAGTGCATCTGAAAATGACGAGGAGCTTCGTGAATATAGTCTGCAGGTGTTATTTTAAATTTAATTGATTGTATTTTTTCTTCTCTGTTCTTGTTACCCTGCGTAGCCTTGGTTTTGAATATTTTCATTTTCAGGCACTTGAGAGCTTTTTGCTAAGGTGTTTTCTTACTACTGTGATGAAATTTTGCATCTCACCCTGGAATATCTCAGCTATGATCCCATCTGTTGATGAAGAAATTCTCGAGGAAGATGTTGATGAAGAAATTCTCGAGGAAGATGAAGATGAGTATGTTCACTAATTCTCTGGATGCTCTTACCAATAGGATTACACATTGCAGCCTTCTTACTAATCAATCACCTGTCAAATTTTGTTGTAGCGAGAGTGCTAATGAATACACAGATGATGAAGATATCAGTTGGAAGGTTATAAGAGCTGCTGCCAAATGCTTAGCTGCATTGGTAGTTACTCGGCCCGAGATGCTATCAAAGCTGTACGAGCAGGTATGACTAGGAAGTGTGGTCTGTTTTCGCTTTCTTACTTTAAGCAATTTTATATTTGAAGTTTGATGTAGTTACCTCTATTTGACACTAGATTTTCCTTTTTAAGTGTTGCTCAGATGTAATTCTTATTGAAGTTGAAATGTTTCTATATATTGTGACTGTCCATTTGTCTCTTAGTCATAATAAGTTAATAATGCAGACTCTAACCTTGTGCAGGCTTGTCCAAAGTTGATTGACAGGTTTAAAGAAAGGGAAGAGAATGTTAAGGTAAATTTGAAACGTCTTTTGAATTTCCTAAACGAACTGGTTTTAATCGTCTAAATACTTGCTTAACAGATGGATGTGTTTAGTACATTCACTGAATTGTTGCGACAAACAGGCAATGTTACAAAAGGACATACTGATCTGAATGAATCAAGGTAGGTCATTGCTTTTGCTGCTTTGAATAACCTTACTTCTCTTATTTTGCTTATTCTCTTATCATTTTACTTCAACTGTGAAGACAGTCATTTTTGGAACACCTGTTTCACTTTAGAAGACTAGAATTTTAATATATGCAATTTTTAATGTGAACTTGAGCCTGGACAGTATAGTGCAGAAATAAAGTGGTAAGAGCAAGGATATAATTTTTGTTGGGGATGTCAAAAGTTCCAAAAATCAAAATTGGGTGCATTTAACATGGATTTATTTTTAATATTTTTTAGGAAAAGTTGGGAGTATACATGTAATTATACTTTTGACAGCGCTTTCGTAGTGTTATATCAATAATAAATTTACCATTTCTAAAAATAAAAGTCTTAAAAGTTGTAGCCATTATGTGCCAGAAGGAGATTGTGAATAATCAAACAAAATCCTTCTTATTCTTTAGATGAGCTATGCAGTTCTTGTTAATTCTCCACTTTCGAGAAATGATAAACTTTTCATTGAATTCTCCACCATGATCAGTAATTTTCTTCCTCTCCTTCTCCCCAAAAAAACAAGTCTTCTTCCTCTATGACACAATGCACTAAATGAACCCTCATTAAATTCGTGGAGTCTCGATCCTAGAGCTATTTGTTGGCGTGGAAACATAAAGGAAAAAAAGACTCGATTTTTTTTGATAAGTAGAAAAACTCTTGTTGGATCAAACTAAAATTATACAGGACTCCTTGTATAGGATTTTCATACAAGAAATAAGCAAAATTTTCTTAACACTGCACTTTATGGAAAGTTTCCTAACCCTGCTTTTATGGCGCATGTAACTACCATTAGAATGCTCTAGATTCTTCCAGTTTTGCATTGACTACCATGCTAACTGCTACACCCAAGGTCTAAGAAATGTGTTTGGAAAGTAAGATCAGTGCAATGAGACCATAGGGAGGGAGCTTTAGTTTTTTCATAGAACTACAACATCCGTTAATAGCATATCAGGAAGAAAAAGTTGATCTTTATGTATTTTGCCTAATTCCGGACATGAGAATATTTCCATGTCCTTTCCTGGTTGCTTATTATCATGTTCAAAGATTTGATAGTATAATGCATTACATTGGTATTCTTTTTGATCGGTAAAGATTTTCTATTAATGTGCAGCAAAATGTCTGCAATGATTTACAGGCGTGTAGCTACATTACAAAATATTTAACGAGCTCAAAAAATCTATCTTGGCTTCTAATCTAATTTGTAATTGCCATGTTACACCAAAAAATGTAACTACTTTGTGCTAATTACTGATTCCTTTTTGCTTTAAAAAATCCTTGTGTTCCTTTCTTTCCAAATGATCCTACCATATGACCGAGGGCATTGAGTTCCAAGTGATCAGCTTGTCCTTTTCCAAACCTCTCATGTACCAGCTTTGCGGTAAGTCTTTAGTTGTCTCAAGGCATTTCCAACTGATCAATGTCGTACTTGTTTGGTAAAATCACAACGGCGTCATGCATCACGTAAATAAAAAGAAGAAATTTCTTTATGGTGTTTCGCATGAGTTAGACAAGCACCATGTGCCACCAGCCCTATAAAGCCATCCAACTTCAATGGTGCTCTGTTCTTCCAGATGCATCTCCATGGCCACTTAGAAAAACTAAAACTACCTGCAGGAGTCCTGAAGTGTTGATAACAAGTAAAACCTGAAGTGTCCTTGTCACATCCCTTCTCCATATCAAGGGGTCAGACTTAGCACATAGGCTTGTTTCTCAACATGCACACATATACAGTATGTAATTATTTATATAACACATAGCACTGTCTATGCATACTAATTTTTTAATAGTCAAAATAGGCTAAGGGTATAACCATTACTCACCTCTAACCTCTTTCACTAACACAAACTTTGGTAGACTTCTGCACTTAGCACATGCAAATCTAGCTATAAAATATCATAGGTGAGTTGACCCCATCAATTTTTTTTGATAATGTTGACCCCATCAATAATCTAGCATCAAAGATTAAAATAGGTCCAGGATTAAACCACAAGTCCATCCACTGGTGGTCAAACTCCCTTAGTGGGATAAACCCTGTAAATTGATATCCATATCGTATTCAATTGTAGTAATAATAAAGAAAATGCATTATTGCCTTGAGTAGTGTTTAGTTGTGGCTTAACCTCGATGGAAATTAATAGTGGTTTACGATTTGTGGTTGTTGAGCCTCAAGCATCTTGCCAGCAATGACAGTATGCACCCAAGTATATGTAGGAATGAGATGTTGAGATTCCCATATGGTATTTACCTTTGCTTTCCTTTCTTTTATTGGGGGTATAACTGGTTTTTTCCCTCTCAGTGGACTGATTTCACTTTCTTTTTACCTCACCAAATTAACGTGGATTAGGAGATTCCTAATGCTTACTTCTTACTGGCATATCCAGTTTGGTGATGGTCTCAGTATGTTTTATCTAGGATAAGTCAAATAAATGATGACTTCAATGGTAATTTTTGTGTCATTCAGTCCTAGATGGCTATTGAAGCAAGAAGTGCCCAAGATTGTTAGATCATTAAATAAGCAGCTTCGGGAGAAGTCTGTCAAGACAAAGGTATGTGTCTACTGCTTACTGCCACCCTTGCTGCGGTTTATGTCTTTATTGGCCTTACATTTTGTGAGTCTTCCTATTTTTAGGTTGGTGCCTGCCTTCTCAGTTTTGAAAGAACATTTTTGTTGTCCTGCCTGATTGCCTTGCAGAACACGTTGGATCTCTTATTCCTGGAATTGAGAAGGCGTTATGCGTAAGTTTTCTTTTTACTGCATGTACTTGTGCTTTATTTTGTGAATTTTCCTGGATTTGTTTCTTCTTTTCTATGAAACGCTGTGATTGGTACTGTACAGGACAAATCTTCCTCATCCAATTTAAAGATTGAAGCTCTCATATTTACAAGACTAGTGCTAGCATCACATTCACCACCTGTTTTCCACCCACATATTAAGGTAAGACATCTTGTTGCTTATCTGCTTGATACAATTTTAGTAGATGAAATACATACCTGGATTGGTCCGAACTTGGAAAGCTGTGTTTTGTAAAAGCTGGAAAAATTTATGGGAGTCCTACTTCTAACATAAAAAAGTGAAGAAAGAAACCTCCATTGATTGTGAACTGGTAGTAATCATGCGTTAATATGATCTTATACCTGGACTTGCGCGTACTTATAGAATTGTGTCAAAGCTTGTAAAATTATGGGTGACTTCTCACATATGAAATGAAAAAAGACATAATTCTGTTATTGAGAAATGGTTAGCAATATGCATAATACGAGTTCAACCTAAAAAATGCAAGAAGCCCATAACAAAATCCCACAAGTAGGGGTTGGGGAGAGTTGAGTGTATGTAGACCTTACCCCTACCTTGGCAGATGGAGAGGCTGTTTCTGATAGACCCTCGGCTTAAGAAGCCCCATTATATTTGAAAAAAGAAAAGATAGTCAGCCTATTACCAAAAGGAAAGATGATCTAATAATGTTATATTTCCCATTATATCTTGAAAAATCTCTCCTTTTTTCCTGTGATTTTGAAATTTTTCTAGAATTAATTTTCAGTATTTACAGCCTTCGAGTTTAAATGATCATATAGGAGTAATCATCTTAGTTAGAGCATGTATGTCCAATGATTTGTCTTTGACTATACTCTCTGCTTTTGTTAACTAGGCTATATCTAGTCCTGTTATATCTGCTGTTGGTGAGCGGTATTACAAAGTTACTGCAGACACATTAAGAGTTTGCGGTGAGCTTGTAGTATTGCGGCCGAATATTAAGGTTTGGTTTCTTTTACTGTGCCAATGAACTACTTGTATTGGCTCTTTCTGGAACACTGATTATGTTGCTTTTTAGGGTTCCACCTTTGATTTCAAACCATATGTTCTTCCAATACATAATGCCATCATGGTGCGTTTGACAAATCAGGATCAGGTTAGTTGCTTGCTTGAGAAATGCGGATTTTTTCTTATATAAGTTGATGTTTACGTAAACTGTGCTTGACTTCCAGGAGGTTGAGTGTGCAATCACTTGCATGGGGCTCGTAGTTTCAACATTTGGTGATCACCTGCAAGCTGAATTATCTGCATGTCTCCTAGTTCTGGTGGATCGAATGGGCAATGAAATAACTAGACTGACAGCTGTGAAGGTTTGTTTGATGCTAACTGCTTAGGAAATGAGCTCTATCTATGACTAGGTTGTCTTGAGCTTTTGGTAATTTTCTCATCAGGCAGACCATCAATCACAAAATTGAATATAAATTGGAAAAAAGGTGAAAGTGCTTGGAGATAAAGGGTAGTTCTTTTGTTTTAAGAACAATTCAACAAATTCAGGAACTATAGGATCAAAGAAAATGATCATTTAAGATTTTGGCCCATGCGTTGGTATGACCAGAAAAGAGAAGTGTCCCCTCTGCTCATCATTTTCATGGCAGGACTGCCAACATCTCTTCCCACGACAAGTGGTTTAAATTGCTTGCTGCTTTGGTTGCATTCATTTGGTTGGAATTTTCTCAGAGTTCATACCTTATCTGCAGGATTTTGCTGTCATAGCTGCTTCTCCATTGCACCTAGATCTCTCATGTGTCATCGAGCGAGTGATTTCTGAGTTAACTGCATTCTTACGCAAGGTGAAGCTAGATGTTCTCAAATGCTAACTTCTTAGGAAAAAATTCACTGCATTTAATATTATGAGGAAGACTCAACAATTTTGCTACTTTTGGAGAGTAGGCCAATCGAGCTCTCAGACAGGCTACTCTAGGGACCTTGAACACCCTCATCGTTGCTTATGGTGATAAAATCGGATATGCTGCGTATGAAGTTATTGTTCTGGAACTTTCTACACTAATAAGGTTTAAAAGTTTATGATTTGTTTGATTGACTAATTTTCACATGTCAAATGTTCCTATAATATTTCAATCTTAAATTGTGTCATCAATATCTTCTGACTCTCTAATCCATTTGGACCCAGTGATTCCGACTTGCACATGACAGCTCTTGCGCTGGGGCTTTGCTGTACATTAATGGCTGACAGAAGGTCAAGTGCAAATGTGGGTTTGACTGTGAGAAACAAAGTTCTCCCCCAAGCCTTGACACTAGTGAGAAGTTCACTGCTTCAGGGGCAAGCCCTTCTTGTACTTCCTTGTTTCTGATGGTTTCAGTTTTGACTCTAGGCTGTTTGCTATACAACACTCACTTTTATTAATATCACAGGCTATTCAAAACTTTTTTGCTGCATTGGTGTACTCTGCCAATACAAGCTTCGAAACTCTGCTAGATTCTCTGCTTTCAACTGCTAAACCATCTCCCCGCGGTGTTACCAAACAAGCTTTGTTTTCCATTGCGCAATGTGTGGCAGTTCTTTGTCTTGCCGCTGGTGATCAGAAGTGTTCTTCTACAGTAAACATGTTGACAGAGAGCCTGAAAGATGATAGTAGTACTAACTAGGTAGGCCCTTTATTTATTTATTTATTTATTTATTTATTTATTTATTTATTTATTTATTTATATCTTGGATAAGTTGTTTGTTGTTGAATTGTATCACAATCTCATCTAAAGACATGTATAATTACTTAATTATGTCTTTAACAGACTAACATGCCTCGTCACTAGATTCTTTTTCATGGGGCAAGCATGTGATTTTTTTTTTTTGAATAGTGGGTGGTGGTGAGACTTTGAATCCAAGACCTGTTGCCTGCTTTGATACCATTTTAAGAAAATACACTTTTGAGTCTAACTCAACCCCAGAAGTTGCCTCATCATCACGAGGATACTCATGACCATGTTAGGAGATAATAGCCTCTTGTACCAAGTGTAACAATCTAATTCACTAGTGATATTGTCCACTTTGTGTCAAAGCTTTGCGGGCTTTAAAACACATCACTAGAGTTTCAAAGCTTACTTTTTAATACCTTGCATCTCTCCCGTACATCCCACCCCCCTATAGAGAATTAGCATTCTTGCTATCGACTTTGGTTGCACGGGATTGGCTCTGCTAGCATGCAATAAAAATGGATCTTGGCCCTAACTTCATCCCAAAGCTAGCTTATTAAGTGAGATTTTCTAAGGCACCCATAAGGAAACAATAATATATATCCTCTACCAATCTTTGACACTCTAATAACAAGCGTGTCTCACAGACTAATGCCGTTTTCTGAACATGCCATGTTATGAAAATGAACCTTGTAAAACATTAAAGCTAAAAGTTAGTTTATGATATGAGTAGTGTTCGAAACCATACAAGTAGTTTTGTAAGTAGTTTTGGCGAACTATTGATGCATGTAATGACAACAAAATTTCTGCTTGGACCGCCGTTTAAGATAGACCACTAAATAAGAAAATGGATCTGCCATCAAGCAGTATAAATTTACATGTCATTGTTTGTTTCTTCTGAGTTTAGTTATCCTTTTCAGGCCAAGCAACATCTTGCCTTGCTATGCTTATGGGAAATTGTAAGAAAGAATGACTTAAGTTCACATGCCCATATCGAAAATATTGTCATCGAGTCCTTCCAATCACCTTTTGAAGAGATAAAGTCAGCTGCCTCTTATACTCTTGGAAACACTGCTGTGGGTAATCTGATAATCAACAGAAGAAACAGTACCTACTGCTCCATTCTTTGAAAGAGGTATCTACGTTTTCGATTATCTTTTATTTCAATAGTTCTTTTCCCTCTAAGGTATTGCATGATTTCTGGACTTATATCGTGATATGTCGTTGTCAACAGGTCATAGTCAGACATTCTGGGGATAATGCTGAATTCCAGGATACAAGTGTGGATAAAATACTTAATTTGCTCTTTAATCATTGTGAAAGTGATGAGGAGGGTGTTCAGAATGTCGGTAGCTGAGTGCCCGGGAAAAATTGCACTTTGGGTTGAGTGTTCGGGGTTGAGGTTTGAGGGTTTGGGGTTTAGGATGTTTTTTGTGTTTGGGGTTTGGGGGGTTAGGGTTGGGTTCAGGGTTTGAGGGTTCGGGGTTTAAGGTTCAGGGTTTAGGATATTTTTTCGGTTTCGGGTTTAGGTTTAGGTTTTTTCAAGGTTCAGTGTTTGGATTTAGGGTTTAGGGTTCAAGGTTTGAGGTTTATGTTTAGGGTCCAGGGTTAGAGTTTAGGGTTTAGGGTTTTGAGTTTAGATTTTCAAGTTTAGTTTTTTTTTTGGGTTGAGGCTTCGGTGTTCATTTTTTTAATGTTTTGGGTTTATGGTTCAGGATTCAATGTTGAGGTTTGAGGGTTCAGGGTGTTTTTGCATTTGAGGTTAGGGGTTAGGGTTGGGTCCAGTGTTTTTATGGTTCAGAGTTTGGGGTTCGAGGTTTAGGGTTGATGGTTCAGAGTTTGGGGTGTTTTTTCGATTACGAGTTTGGTTTAGGGTTTTTCATGGTTTGGGGTTTAGTGTTTGGGTTAGGGTTAGAGTTTCGGGTTAGTGTTTAGGGTTCAAGGTTTGGGGTTGTTGGTATTTCAATAGTTCTTTGCCTGGGAAAATTGCACTCAGGGTTCAGGGGTTTGAGTTTTTTTTTTTTTTTTTGCGTTTGGGGGTTAGGGTTGGGTTCAGGATTTAGGATCTGTGGTTTAAGGTTCAGGGTTTAGGATTCAGGGTTGAGGGTGTTTTTTCGGTTTCGGGTTTTTCAAGGTTCAGGGTTTGGGTTTAGGCTTTAGGGTTTGGGTTTAGGATTCAAGGTTTGGGTTTAAGGTCCAGGGTCGGAGTTTAGGATTTTTAGGGTTTAGGGTTAAAGTAAACTGGGTTAGGGTTTAGTGTTAGATTTTTCTTCTTCACGGGTTTGGATTTAGGGTTCAGGGTTTGGTTTTTCTTTTTCATGGGTTCAAGTTTGAGGGTGTTTTTTGCGTTGAGGGTTTGGGTATAGGGTTTAGAGTTTAGAGTTTAGGGTTGAGGTTTGAGGGTTTGGGGTTCAGGGTGTTTTTTGCGTTTGGAAACCATAAGGAAACAATAATCTATACCCTCTACCAATATTTGACACTCTAATATTCAATAGCCCACACATCTAGGACTGAAGATTTGAACTGTGGATAACAAGCGTGTCTCACAGACTAATGCCGTTTTTTCTGAACATGCCATGTTATGAAAATGAACATTGTAAAACATTAAAGCTAAAAGTTAGTTTATGATATGAGTAGTGTTAGAAAATGGATCTGCCTCAAGCAGTGTAAATTTACATGTCATTGTTTGTTTCTTCTGAGTTCAGTTATCCTTTTCAGGCCAAGCAACATCTTGCCTTGCTATGCTTAGGGGAAATTGGAAGAAGGAAGGACTTAAGTTCTCATGCCCATATCGAAAATATTGTCATCGAGTCCTTCTAATCACCTTTTGAAGAGATAAAGTCAGCTGCCTCTTATACTCTTGGAAACAACTGCGTGGTGTCGATAATCAGCGGAAGAAAGCGATTACTCTTCTCCATTCTTTGAAAGAGGTATCTACGTTTTCGATTATCTTTTATTTCAATAGTTCTTTTCCCTCTAAGGTATTGCATGATTTCTGGACTTATATCGTGATATGTCGTTGCCAACAGGTCATAGTCAAACAGTAGAACGACTCTTCCTCTTTTGATCAACCTTTGGGGAACTGTGATATGATTTGACTCGTAACCGGGTAACAATCTCCGTTCAGTGCGTGAAAGAAGGAATTCTTGCCGGGTCTTTCATATTTATTTTATATACTTCGGTCATGTGGGATCTACGATCGACTGTGCCCGTTGACTACAGCAAGTAAAGTGTGAAATGCCTCGGAAGACTTCGATAACTGCTTCTGAAAGTGCTATTCTTGCGGCGAAAGCTCCGTCGGGCTTAGCTGATTCAGTACTCATCCTATCCTATTTTCTCTCAGGCCATTGATTGATTCTCGTCTCGTGTCCACTTGGAAATGCTACCTCAAGTGAGGGGGGGGGGGGGGGGCTCTGGCCCGGTGGATAATGCTGAATTCCAGGATACAAGTGTGGATGAAATACTTAATTTGCTCTTTAATCACTGTGAAAGTGATGAAGAGGGTGTTCGGAATGTCGTAGCTGAGTGCCTGGGAAAAATTGCACTTAGGGTTGAGTGTTCATGGTTGGGGTTTGGGGTTTAGGATGTTTTTTGCGTTTGGGGTTTGGGGGTTAGGATTGGGTTCAGGGTTTGAGGGTTCGGGGTTTAAGGTTTAGGGTTCAGGGATTTTTTCGATTTCGGGTTTAGGTTTAGATTTTTTCAAGGTTCAGGATTTGGGTTTAGGGTTTAGAGTTCAAGATTCAGGGTTTGGGTTTAGGGTTTAGGGTTCAAGGTTTGAGGTTTGAGTTTAGGGCACAGGGTTGAAGTTTAGGGTTTAGATTTTCAAGTTTAGTTTTTTTTTTTGATAGGGTTCGGGGTTCATTTTTTTAATGTTTAGGGTTTATAGTTCAGGATTCAAGGTTGAGGGTTCAGGGTGTTTTTGCATTTGAGGTTAGAGGTTAGGGTTGGGTCTAGTGTTTTTAGGGTTCAGAGTCGGGATTTGGGGTTCGGGGTTTAGGGTTGAGGGAGTTTGGGGTGTTTTTTCAGTTACGAGTTTGGTTTAGTGTTTAGGTTTTGGGTTTTTCATGGTTTGGGGTTTAGTGTGTGGATTAGGGTTAGAGTTTCGGGTTAGTGTTTAGGGTTCAAGGTTTGGGGTTGTTGGTATTTCAATAGTTGAGGGTTCAGGGTTGAGGTTTGATGGTTTGGGGTTCAGGGTGTTTTTTGCGTTTAGGGTTTGAGGATTAGGGTTGGGTTCAGGGTTTAGTATTTGAGGTTTAAGGTTCAGGGTTCAGGGTATTTTTCGGTTTCGGGTTTTTCAAGGTTCAGGGTTTGGGTTTAGAATTTTGGGTTTAGGGTTCAAGGTTTTGGATTCAGAGTCTAGGGTTTAGGGTTCAAGGTTGAGGTTTGAGGGTTCATGTTAGGGTTGGGTCCAGTGTTTTTATGGTTCGGAGTTTTGGGGTTCGGGGTTTTGGGTTGAGGGTTCAAAGTATGGGGTGTTTTTTCGATTACGAGTTTGGTTTAGTGTTTAGGTTTAGGGTTTTTCAGGGTTTGGGGTTTAGTGTTTGGGTTAGGGTTAGAGTTTCGGGTTAGTGTTTAGGGTTCAAGGTTTGGGGTTGTTGGTATTTCAATTGTTCTTTGCATGGGAAAATTGCACTTAGGGTTGAGGGTTCAGGGTTGAGGTTAGGGTGTTTCTTGCGTTCGTTTTTTTTTTAATAATCCACTAGGCTTGTAAGCCTAGGTTATTTTATTAATAATAGGAAATAAAACATACAGAGTTTGAGAAATGGATGCCAATAGGCTACTGAATGCATAAAATAAACTATGTATCATTTTGGACCTACATGTCCAAAATGACAATATAAAGTGTAAGAAACTATAAAAATGAACTAAACTAAGAAAGACATTCTGCTGAGGTAGTGAAAAGCTCATGTGTAATCTCTCAACATGATGTGATGGTAATATGTCATACAAGATTGTGTCCCCAGTCTGAGCCCTAGATGCACAATCCTGCTGATGATCGCCTTGGCTGTAGGTCATATCTCTAAAACTCTGCAGTCTATAGTCATGTATGTCTTGTACCAAACCTCGAAGATAACCTTCCCTATGTGCTGTCGCACCACTAGGAGAATGAGCATATCTAGATGCTAATACCACTCGCTGGTGATAGGCCAACTCATAGATCCAGTATTCTTCAAAGGTAAACCATGCAAATGTAGTCAGATCTGTGTCACTTTGTATAACTATGAGGTGAAGTCTCCGCTCTGTGGTCTTATGCGCTCTGTCCTCAAGAAAACTACGTGTAGAAAGGTAATAAAATCCTGCTCCCGACCGCCATCTACTCTGTATCTACTCAGTATCTACTCTGTAAGAAGTATGGTCTGTATCATGGGTCCTCAGTGCATGCCACTCAGTTTCCAGATGTACAGGATCTGCCAGTATAGTAGTGTGAACCACTCTAGAATACTAGACCAATTACTATAACCACTGGGTCTCTGGATACCGGTTGAGGTAGTCAATGGTCCTCCGAGTCTGATACTCTCAGATTTCCTGCTCCTCTCCCTTCTGTGTGTGTATATCCAAGTGCTATGTAAGGTCCATGTATGCTGCTGCCTCCCTGTAAGAATGAATGATGTGATACCTACAAAAAAAGAAAACCAGGTCAGTAGAAAAGGGTACTATTATGCTGTCTTCCCGTAGGATTTGAGCATAATAGTGTCTGTTCCCAACCAACTCCTTTTGTATAGCCAGATAAAAATTTGGCTTATAGCCGTTGTGTGATTATTATTATGATTATTTTATTATGTTTTCCCCCCTTGTGCTTGAAGGCCCTGAGTTCGAATCCTCGTAACAATAGGCACCCCCTCCGCTACTCTTATAGCCAATGACCGTAGGCTAGAGCGCTTTGGAGGCTGTACCCGAACCAATTACCTTGCTCTTGGGGGTTGAGGGTCCGGGGTTCAGGATTGAGGGTTGAGGGTTTAGGGATCATGATTTGGGGTTTGATTTTTTTTCCTTCATGGGTTGAGGTTTGAGGGTGTTTTTTGCGTTGAGAGTTTGGGTTTAGGATTTAGAGTTTAGGTTTTAGGATTCAGGGTTGAGGGTGTTTTTAGTTTTTTTTTTAGGTTTTTTTTTTTTTTTTTTAGTAATCCACTAAGCTTGTGGTAATCGTCAACGGAGCCGTATCCGCCTTCTTCTTCTTTGCTTTTTTCTTTGTCATGAATTTTGCTAACATCTCGTCCACAACTTCATCATTCTCTTCTGCTGACATACGCCTATATTTAGTCGATTTTCCTTCCTTATCCTTGCTTCCTTTATTGTTGCAAGCAATGGCTTACCATCATCCACAAAATATGTCATTGAATCCCATTGCCTTAATCTTTGACACGCCCTGGCCTCATATAGAGTGTTGATAAAAGCAAATCCTTGAGCAGCCAGTTTTAAAACAATCTCCATCCTTGCCTCTTCTGTCTCTGGCAAAGGTAGAGAATAGGAAGAAGATACCAAGCCAGGATTGATAGAGGGGGGAAGGCAGGGGCTTACGGACGGCATGCTAGATGAAGATTTACTTAAAATGCAAATGGGAGTAGTAGGGCTTTTAGTGACTGGGTTATAGGCTTTGGCTGTGGGATTAAGATTTGGTTTTGGGCTTTGATTTGATGTGGAGCCCATGACCGGAATGGTTTTTGGACTTGGACTTGCATTTTGGGCCATTGATGGACTTATATTGTGACTTGTGTTTGGGCTGAAATTATGGGCTGATTTAATTTCAGATTCGGGCAGGGTAGGGTTCCGATTTGGGGGGTGGGCTTCGGGGGGGGGGGTGGTGGGGTCACGGGTAGGGTAGGGTTTGGGGTTGAGGGTTGGATGGTTTGTTTCTTCTTCATGGGTTTAGGGTTCAAGGTTTAGGGTTTGATTTTTTTCTTTATGGGTTTGGGGTTTGGTGTTCGGGTTTAGGGTTTCGTTTTCCCCCCTGGGTTGAGGGTTCGGGATTCGTTTTTTTTAGGGTTTAGGTTTAGAGTTTAGGGTTCAAGGTTTGGAGTTTGGGTTTAGGTTTGGGGTTCAGGGTTCAGGGTTTGTGGTTTGGGGTTTAGAGTTTTGGTGCTTAGGCCTGGGTTATTTCCTCCAACCTCTGTACTATAAAGTCTTAAAAATCCAGTACGTCTTCCTACTCCTCTTCTACATCATCCCCATCTGTCTCACACCATTTCCTCCTCTCACTATCCGTACCTGAAGAAGCGGCAGTGGTAGTGCTAAAAGAAGGTACGTCCGATGAAGATTTGTTTAAGGTACATGGTTGTGGTGGGAAGGAAAATGCATTTTTGAGCCAATTTTGGGTCGGATGGGTAGTGGATTCGGGTCTGGTCGGGTCAAAGGGCTGACCCTTTGAAGTGGTTTCTAGGGTTCTAAGGGTAGTTTAGGTTTTTTTGAAGTGGTTTCAGGATTTTTGGGGTCGGGGTGGATCCGAGGGAGGTGGGGTGTATTCTGGGTGGGGGGGGGGTATATCAGTGGAGTGGGGTTGCGAGGCGGGTCGGGTAGAGGTGGCGGCTAGGAAACATTCTGCATAACTAAATGAAAGTATTCAGTTATGGGACAGATAAAATTGTTGAATTTGTGAAAGACTTAAAAGATTATGTAGCCCAAATTAAAACTCCGGTATTGACCCTTCCAATTTGTTGGCACTCAAGTCAAGATGATTCACAAAATGTTACTGTCAATTTATATAAGTGAGGTTTTTGGACAGATGAACAAGCTGGGTTAGATTTTCCATAGAAGTTCGAATTAGACCTGTAAAATTACAAGCACATATTTCAACACGAGACAACATCCTGAGGTTCGCTAAGCACCAGCTTTTGTAGAGATCCATTTGAAGGAAATTCAGGTAAAGAACCCCAAGCATCTCATTTACTGATAAGTCAATAGTCTGCAGAGTTGGTACCTGGAATATCTTCTGAGGTACTTCTCCTATCAAGTTGCAGGAACTTAGACTCAGGACAGTTAGATTGGTGAAGTCCAGAAAGAACTCTGGAATTGGTGTTGATAAGTTATTCCCACCAAGACGGATAACAGAAAGAAATTTAAGATTGCTAAGGGATTGATACTGCCTGAAAACAATTCATTGGTAAGGTCAAGATCGATAACTTGGCCTTCATCGTTGCAAGTGACACCCTGCCATTGACAACAATCAATCCTCTGACACCCTCTCAGCTGCAGCAGCAACATCTTCTGATCCTGAAGACACTTGCTGGAATTAGCTGCCACTACTTCATTCATTTTACTGCAGATGGAGAGTAATAGGATGAAGAAAAGCTGGGAAAACATTTCACTTCTCATTTGGACTGTCAACAGCAAAGTAAAATTGAAGTTCCTGCAGATCTGATAAGAATAAAATAACAAAGACTTGCATGAGGATGGGGGGTCATCCTCGTGCAAATAAACAACATAATTCATTTGTCGATGTAGTGCTTTTGTACTATCTTTTGGCTAACACATCAATTATTTGGCTATTTTAAGATAGTGGCGCCAACCAAACATGAGTAGAAAAAGGTGATTAATTTATACTACGTATTATTTTAAATACGCGGACACCGTGTGTGTACCATATTATAAAGTTCAATTTATTTTTTGAGCCACTGTCCTACAGGCTTCCGAGGACTAATTAACACGGTTTTACACAGGATGTTGCTTAATTTTGATTTGACTAATTGACATGTGAAATTATCTTTAGTGAGAACGTTGTATTCCCATCTTTTATATTCCTATTTGGGTGACACAACGTGTTAAAATTATTCTTTTAACAAACAAAACAACGAGTAAAGAATATGCACAAGTGTAAGAATAATTAGTTTATTTTTCTCAATCATATTCTTCCATAAGAGTGGTAAATATACAACAAGAATAGCCACATATAAGGCTCTAATTATGCTACTAATAACTACTAATAGGATATGATTACGCTAATTATATGTCATCTAATCTATCACCTTAATTACTAATTTACCTACCATTTACATTCTAAAATTGATTATAATAATTACTAATTACAATCAATTAATAATTATTCTATCAATAAGCTGCGTAAAACCCAACATTGTTAATTGAACAACATTCTTAGTTTGTAGTACTATTTGACATTTCATATACTAACCTTATATATAATTACGGTATTCTCTCCTTTGATTCTGAAATTTGACATTGTTATAGTTTTCCTTCGTAATATGAGTAACTTTTAGTATATGTTATTTTCTCTTAGATGTACCAAAATTCAAGCCTTAATTTTCTACTTATTCACATTTCTTGAAAGAGACAGAAGTGATGGTGATTTTATGAATCGAAACCGACATTCTCATTAATGTACATACGGTATTGCTTCAGTTTCTTTGCAATTTATGCAAGCACCTAATTATGAGAGGAGTCAAAGTTGGAATGCTTCATTTTCGTCTCTTTCTTGACTGTTTATGGAGTATTAGCAATTAATTAATTTGTACTATGAGTCCACTGAAGTATTTTGAAAATTATTGTTTTCATCTTTTCACACTTGTTGTACTAAAGAAAGCAATCCAACAGAGTTTAATTAAAGACTCTAAGTCATGTCACTAACAATAAAATAAAATATTAAGATTAAATAGGGCGTTAGGGCCAGCTGAGCCAAAATGGCGTTAGGGCATTTTTGGATTTCTTTTGAGTTAAGATAGCCTCACTATCATGGTTATCGACTCATAAAAAATTCCTATGGCAATATCAGTAAACTTATAATGTGGTCAGTAAACTCAAAATGATATCAAAGTCATGGTACTCACACGTAGTAATATGTGATATATGTTCAACACATCTTATTAATATGAATATCATTAAGAACGGAAATAATGTTAAAAACGATAAAAAAAAAAGGAATATGATATACATCAACACCTAGATCTACTTAATAAGTGGTTATCCCAAAGATCCAACCCAGGTTAATATATCAAATGGGTACTTTTTGAGAAATTATGTCTCAAACATATAGTTAAAACTAGTGAAGAATCAATCACTGTAGATAGCGATCATGCTACTTTTTAATTACTAAATGACATTAATATTGCTCTTTACAGGGAAATCCACCGATTTATGCATATTGGGTTAGTATCAGTATTGAAATAGAATGTTGTTTATTCATTAGCCATTAATATTACAGAACAATTTACTGATATCATGACTATGCGATTTTAAGATGATTTAACCCTAGCATTAATAAAATTAAAATTAAGGGTAAAATAGAATGCAAAGATTAAATACTTTTCTAATTAAAAATTGCTATTCTTTTTTAGATAAACTTAAAAGAAAAATGTCATAGTAACATAAAATGAGAAGATGGAGTAAGAATTAGTTACATTGTCCAATTATTATTTAATTGCATTTTAAAGTTTATTATATATAATTGACCATTTACATATTCGTCTTAAAGATAACGATTAGAAATTTGCCAACTAAATGAAAGAAACTACAAGTTAAAAAAAGTTTTTGTTAGAAAATATTACAAAAAAATCTAGAAAATGGTGACCCAAAAATAGTTGAACTTGAACATTAAAGGCGCTAACCAAATAAATTATAGTACTAGTATTTGAAATTAACGGAGTAATTTGGTTTAGTAATAGTAGTATATAAGTCACAAGTTCGAAATCTTATAAATACATACCAAAGGCGTTTCTCGGCCATTTTCCTTGTGTTCTCGAATAGCTCAGTGGTATCCCAAGCTTTTTTTTGGCGGGAAAACCTTCATAGCTCGTTGATCAAATACACATATACATAGTTAAATTTTTTCGCAGATTGATCGTTAATCAGCTTAACAATGTCCAATATGAAAGTTTGCGTTCTATTCAGACCTTTGAATTCGAAGGAACTATCTGAGTTTGGCGATGCTGTATCTGTTCAAGGAATTAACTCCGAGTCCTTCATAATCAAGGTTTTAAAGCTCAAATATCTGTTTCATGTATTGGTTTTGCTGTTAATTTCAAATCAAATTTGAAATTGTGCATGTATTTCGAGAAGTTGGAATGTACTACTAAATCTTCGCATTAACTATATAGAATGCGCTTTTACTGATTTTGTTCAATTTATCTTTAGGATGAGAAGGAACATGAATTTGACCTTAGCTTTGACAGAGTTTTCTATCAAGGATCTGAACAAGCTGATATATATGAATTTATAGCTCTGCCTATAGTCCAAGGTACGAATTGAATTTTGTGAGAGTTAATATAAAAAGTGAATTGTTTTCAAATTTAATTACTCTTTTCACTTAAATATTCGTTGTCTGGATAATAGGTGCCCTAGATGCAATAAATGGTACAATTATCACTTACGGACAGGTAAATGCTTGATTACAGCCTTTTGTGTAAGTGTGCCTGCATTTTTAATATGTGAATTGGAGATTTTCAGTACAAATACTGAGTGATTTATTAAAGGATCAACTGCAGAAAGATGAGAACAAAAGATTATACTCAATTCCTAGTGCATAATTGTTCGTGACTGATAAGAGTGGAAAATTCCTCTTTCCCTTACCGTATTTTCGTTTTTGACTATGGTGTGGTTCTTTCTCAGACAGGAGCAGGAAAGACATATAGCATGGAGGTAAAATGATTCTACAATATCCTTGATTCTGAGTTTTATGAAAATATTAGATCATTGTCGACTCTGTTGGCTTTAGGGACCAAGCATTGTAGATTGTGAAAGCAGGAAGAAAGGACTATTGCAGAGAGTGGTGGATGGGCTTTTTGAGGCCATAATGAAACCAGAGAAACCAAACAAATACACAATCAAATTATCAATGGTGACAATCTATTAATTTGGATGTTATTGTTATTGATTTCAACCTTTTGTATGGCAAGTGCTATGTTTCTTTAAGCTCTTAGTCGTTAAGGAAATTTCTTACTCTTACAGGTAGAGATATACATGGAGAAAGTAAGGTTTGTTTCACTTATCAGCACATGTACCCGAGGAGATATATTTGATCCATATCTATTGCTTTAACTCAATATCTCTTTATTCATAAGCATGACTTTAAGTTTATCATTTTCTCGCAGGGATCTCTTTGATTTATCAAAGGACAATATACAGATAAAAGAGAGTAAAGTACATGGAATAATTCTAAATGGAACAACAGAAGTATGACTCATCAGCACCCTTTCTTTCACGTTTTTCCTCAAATTGTTAGACTGTTCTAGTTTTCAAGCATGCAATATGCTCAACGACCTGGTATTGTCTGTTTGGATTTATGCTGGATTATGTTCTGGTTTCCTGCATAAATTTAAGTACTCACAATTCACAAACTACCAACCAAAACAGCTGGCTGGCTTGATATGTTGGAAGCCTGACATGGCTTAAGTGCTGAACTTTTTGACTTTCAGAAACAACATTTTATGCGAAAAGATCTACTTGTCCTTGATTCACAACTCAAATGCTTTATATCTCTCTCTAAATTTATTTTAGTTTTCCTTGGAAATTTCTAAAGCCTTCAGAATCTTAATTTGTTTTCCAGGTAACTATATCCAACTCTGCAGAAGCATTGCAAAGCTTATCTGTAAGGGAAAATGAGACAATGCGTTTCCGTATGAGGCGTTTTATATGTTTTGGTTCTGATATGGCTGTTCATGTTGCAGAGTGGGATAGCTAATAGAGCAGTCGGAGAAACACGTATCCTTAGCCTCTACCTGTGCATCTTGTTAACAAAACTTCTTCCTTCTACATCTCTATTCTGTTTATTCTTTGTTAAAATATTTTAACTAGTCCAGAAATGAATATGTCGAGCAGCAGAAGCCATTGCCTCTACATATTTACTGTCCACCAGGATCTGACAAAGGATAAAAGGTATAATCTTTCAATGAGTGAGAAACTTGAAGGATCTATCCTGAATATTTGAATTTCCAACCAGGAACAAATTTGGAAAGCTGATACTCGTAGACTTGGCGGGGTCAGAAAAAGTTGAGAAGACTGGAGCTGAAGGTAAAATTCTTGAAGAAGCAAAGACCATCAATCAGTCCCTCACAGCACTTGGGAAAGTGATAAATGCTATGACTAGCAGCACTCCAGGAAAACCAACTCATATTCCTTATCGTGATTCTAAGCTCACTCGGATCCTACAAGATTCTCTTGTTAGTTTCACTTCCTAAACTCTATGTTCTTCATACTTCCAGCCTACTTGATGACCATTTACATTATGTTTCGCAGGGTGGATACTCTCAGACTGCATTACTTTGCTGTTGCTCTCCAAGCCCTTCCAATTCTTCAGAGAGCCTCTCCACCCTGCGATTTGGTGCTAGGTATGTAAAATTGTTTTATCTGAACTTGTTGTCATAGAGTCAAGAAGGTAATAATGACGAACACAATGCACATAAAGAAATAGAGAAATTTTGTAAAGACCCTATTAGCTCTATACATTTTTGGAATTTTGGGATTTCATTTTAGTATACTTTCATTTTGTAAAGACCCTATGCCTATACATTTTTGGAATTTTGGGATTTCATTTTAGTATACTTTCACTACGGTGACTTCTTTCATTTCCTTTGTTGGGATCGCATAAGCTATAGATTCATGTTACATTCCATTCAACTCCTCTTATTTATCTTCCACCAATTTGTACTCATTTGATTTACTTTGTATCAAACAATCATGTCTAGCTTGAATAGAAGCATCTAGGGAACTTCAATTTCATTGACTGGATATGATACTGTGATTGATCAGTGACTCTAGGAAGTGAAGCATGAATCTGTTACTTCTTAACGATGTTTGAACAAGGATTCCACTAATAATTACAGCTATAAGCTCTACCTGTGATTCTCTTTGTGGAATGCAGAACATATTTACTTGTGTAAGGTGTACTTTCATTAAAGCTACAAATGATCAGAGATATTAAATAAAAATGAGTATTCAAAACTTAAAATATGTATCTTCTCTCTCTTTAGTGGCATGACCTAGTTTTACTTAATGAGTTTAAGCCTTGTTTTTCTGAAAGCTTACCATGTCAATTGCTATTTGGTGCTGGCCGATACATGTAAAGTTCCCGATACATGTAAGGAATTATTAAGTTCAAGATTCTCTCCTTTCAAGCAGAGCAAAGCATATAAAGGCATCAGTACATGTTAGTTGCAAGGAAGATCTAGACAATAACAAGGATGTGACTGTCTATACCAATGTAGATGAGTCCAGGGAGAGGATATTGGCCAAGGTCTGATTTGCTTGGTTCATATAATTTAAGCTATCCTTGGTTACTGTGTATAAGCTAACCATCTCATTTTTAAATAGCTGAGAGAGAGAATGACTGCTGAAGATGTTCAATTGCTTGAGGAATTATTTGTACTGGAGGGGATTTTCTTTGATCCCAATTCAGTTGAGGAGTTGGAAGCTGCATATAAAGATGTTACATCAAGGACAATCTCATCATTCCGCAAAGCCGTGGAAGAGCTGAGTACAGTTGTGGAGAAGGTAAGAAATACATACATATGAATTCACTGATATAGTTAGGGTTCTTTTCAATTTGATTTCACTGCTTTCCCTTTCATTTACTCTATTGTTTTATAAAGCATAAAAATAGTAGAAACGTAATAGGATGATTGAGCTTTGCTGGAAGTTCTTTTTGGCATTAAAAGCTCTTCTGCATCTGGCTTGATATAAATTGTACTAAAGTGTTTTTGCTGGAATACCTGGGAAGGATTTTTTCAGAAAGATTATGTACTCAGCAAAGGCTTCATGAAAGTAGGTGAGGAAGGAATTCTTCATATATTTTTTGAGTTCCAACACTTCCTGGGAGAGGATTCTTTTTGCTGGATTTTTGAAAAGAATGAAAAGCTCTCCAACTATACCTAAAGAAAATTGAAATTGAGAAAATTAGAGAACAAATATATGATTACCGTGTATAGACTTATAATATCCTTCACATTTTCTACCTTCCCTGCTTTTTTAAAATTCCAGCAAAAGATTGATGTGTTATAGGTACGATCCACATACGGTCTTAGTTAACATTATCAATTTGGATGGAACTAATGTATTGTAGAACGAATAACAAAAATAGGTAAGAAATATGATTAGAATTCTACTTAGATCATGGATCGAGTGAGGAGTAAAAAATCATCCAAAAGCTTTTTCGACTCAATCACAATGTCTTTACGAGATGAGTTTTCCTAATGGTATATAGAGCTTCACTTTGATTGTGCCGTGTGAATCATTTTACAGATGAAGTGGGAGAATGCTACTCTTAAGGCCAGCTTGAAAGCTTCTGAAGAGTTTTATCAACATCAACTCGAAAGAAGGTCGCTCTGCTTGATTCTCTGATTGTAATAATGGACCTTCATTTTTAAAGACAGCACTACGACATGAATATTGTATTCGACGGAGTATTAGGTTTTGCCATCTGATGCTTTTATTTTTTGTCTTCTTGTTGACATAGCACAAAATGAATTAAACCATGATAGGTGTTTCTAAAGGTAAGAGCTATTCGATCTTCCATTTGGTTGGTTTTCCCAACCAAGAAACGTGATTTTGATATTAGTTCACAGAAACTAGGTGGCGTTAGAAGTTAGAAGTTTTACGAAACTAAAAAAAACTGTCTTGGTGTTTCATTTGAACAGTTATGCAAAAGTTGAATGAATTTTTGCAAAAATTATTTTTGAAAAATTTGAACATAACGCCACCTTGATTGATGCACTTACATTTTTGGAAATGTAAAAAGAAGGCTTAAAAGTTTGCAATTCGTGGAAGCAAGTTCCAATTTTGCTTGCAGAAAGGAATTGAAATATTTTGGCCCCATTTGCCTTCTGAGGCTTCCAATTTTCACAGTACTCAAAATTTGTTTCCAACCAATATTTTCTTTAAGCCAAAAATGCCCTTGTTCTTAGCTTTTGTGTCGTTGACACTGGGATTAATGATGCAATATTTAAAGGTAATAGCCAATGTTTTCCAGAATAGTTGAGCAGCTATTATGATCCTGAACACACCACTTTCAAAGCATTAGATTCTTTGTAAACCACACATGGATCGACATGATCTAATAGTTCCAAGTCCTCAACTTCTTTTTCTAAGTTTTATCTATTAACATGACTTTTTCTGTTGTGTTAAATGCATTCATTTTTCCAATTTAGCTATCCTGTAACCAACGTCCACCGGCTTGACTAATCCATAATCGCATCAGATAAGTCTAATAAGGGTAAATTCTCCCTACCGAAAAATATTCAAACTTCGTATCGGGTAAACTAATAAGGGGTAAAACACCCCATCGAAAGGTTCTTGTTTTTAAGGATTAGAACGTAAGACATCTGATTAACAATGAAGGGATCACAACCATTTGTCACATCTCTCTTTTGTTATATGTAGAAGGTATATAAATGTAAACTAACTTGAAAAAGAAGATAGAATACAACTAATGTTTAGACAAATATACTGTATGCATGGACGTTAGGGAAGCCAGTCATTGGCTAATCTCTAATTAAATAAGCAAAGATTACATGAGTAGACTTATTTTAATAAAACATGTTTGACCTCCACCTAATGTCATTATTTTCTCAATTTAGATCCACCTGCTAAATGTTTAAGATTAGAAATATTACACTACGGAAAGCCCATAAAAAAGGAACAATACTATTCATACACACACGTTGAAGACAAGCAACTCTCACATGTACATGTCTTGACACTCTGACCACGATTGAGTTAAACCTGATATTAGAAATGAATGCACTGAAATTCTAAATGTCAGTGTCGCAGAACCATATTGCATAATTTTTCTCAGCCGAGTTATATTCAGTGGTTAGAGAAAATAACATAGAAAGGGACAATTTATACCTGATTGATAACAAGGAAACTGTCCTAATCAATCTGTTTTCTCCTTATAATGGAAACACTTCTAATCATACCACCCATTATCTTTGAAGGATATGAAAGTAATTGAACAATAACTAATTCATAATCTTTTAGCTTTTCCAACATCTCAAAGACAACTTGAAATTGAAGCAAAAACCAACCAGATCTTATTTAAGAAAATGAAAATGCCTACATTCCTGTCAAAGGGGCAAGAAACATGGCTTACTCAACCACTTGTTTCCTCCATATTCTTTCCCTCTTCTTCATCTGCTTGCCCCTGGCCAACACCATAGATTTCAATTACCCTGCAGTCTTCAACTTTGGTGATTCAAATTCTGATACAGGCGGCCTTGTTGCAGGCGTTGGTGCTCGCTTGGAGCCACCTAATGGGCAAAAGTATTTCAAGAATCCATCTGGAAGGTTCTGTGATGGCCGACTAATCGTCGATTTCTTGAGTAAGCTTCCTACTTCAATGTGCCCTTTTTTTTACTTTTGAGGGGTAATGGTCTTCATTTCAAGGTTATATTGATATTCTGGTGTTCTTTTTTTTTTTATGGGTTCTTGCAGTGGATGCAATGGACCTGCCATTCTTGAACTCCTATTTAGACTCCATTGCTGCACCAAGTTTCAGAAAAGGAGCTAACTTTGCAACTGCTGGTTCAACCATACTTCCTGCCACTGCATCATCTGTTAGCCTTTTTTCATTTGGGATTCAAGTTGCTCAGTTTTTCAGGTTCATGAATCGGGTTCTCGAAGTTCAAGCTAAGTGTAAGTTTGATCATGTTGCTCCTTTACATAACATCAGTATCCTCTATCATGTGAGATTTTATTGATTCTTTGCAGCCAGGAAATATGATAAGTATGTTCCAGCTCAAGATTTTTTCCAGAAAGGCCTTTATATGTTTGACATAGGCCAGAATGATCTTGCTGGTGGATTTTACTCCAAGACATTGGATCAAATTCTAGCTTCAATTCCAACTATTCTTGCAGAATTTGAAGATGGTGTCAAGGTCAATTCTTATAACAGAAAATTATGCAGAATTCCTGTAGCGATCATCAAATGCAAGTTCTAAACTTATTTCTGCTTCCCTTTTGTCATCACAGAGATTGTATGACCTAGGGGCCAGGAATTTCTGGGTTCATAACACAGGTCCTTTGGGCTGCTTAGGTCAGAATATAGCCAAATTTGGAACTGATGCATCAAAGTTGGATGAGCTAGGATGTGTTAGCTCACACAATCAAGCTGCAAAATTTTTGAACCTGCAGCTTTACGCCATTTGCAAGAAGCTTCAGGGCCAGTATTCAGATGCAAATATCACTCATGTTGATATTTTCACCATCAAGTCTAATCTGATAGCAAATTATTCCAAATATGGTAAGTTATCAAGTTTCTTTACTCGCAATGCCAAAAAAGAAGATTATATTATGCAATTTCTTTGGATTTTAGAGTTAATGAAACATAAAGTGAAATTGTTAAATGCAGCTTTAAAATCATACTTTTGCCATCACAACCGTAAGAGATTGGAATAATTTTCCTTCGGGATTTCTTTCATTAATCACAATATATATAGTTGTACAAAAGTGATTCTTAATACAGTAAGAATCCTAAATTACCTTAAATACATATCAATAACAAAAAAAATATATACTGTGAATGTTTGAAGAATATTCGCTAATACTCCCCCTCAGACGAAGCGGGAGGAGGCCGAACGCTGAGACTGAATCTGAAGTCTATGAACAACAGTCTGGATAGTCCCTTTGTGAAGATGTCTACATATTGATAGGAGGAAGACACATGCAATATTTTGACTTGACTAAGTGCTACCTTCTCACGTACAAAGTGAATATCCATCTCAATATGTTTGGTCCGCTGATGCTGGACCGGATTATGAGACATATATATGGCAGATATGTTATCACAGTAGACTATAGACGCTTTACGCAATGGACAACAGAGCTCCAAAGGAAGATTTCGGAGCCAACAGATCTCAGCAACTACATTAGCAACACCTCTATACTCTGCTTCATCACTGGAGCGGGATAAAGTGGCTTGCCGCTTGGCAGACCAAGAAATGAGGTTGTCCCCTAAAAAAACACAATGGCCGGAAGTAGAGCGTCGTGTGTCCGGGCAGCCTGTCCAATCATCATCTGTGTAATAGAGCAATATGATCGGAGCGGAGGGGTAGAGATGTAACCCATACTCAGGAGTACCCTTAATGTATCTGATAATACGCTTAAGAGCAACAAAATGGGGTTCCCTCGGGGCATGCATAAACAGACACACCTGCTGAACTGTATATGCAATATCGGGCCTCGTAAATGTGAGGTACTGAAGAGCACCTGCAAGACTCCGATAGAGAGTAGGATCAGACACCAGACCACCATCAGTAGCATTGAGCTTGAATTTTGAATCAACCGGAGTAGACATAGCTTTGCAATTTGACATCATAGCCATGTACACAATTTCTTCTGCATACTTACGCTGACTCAGGAACATATTATCTGCAGATCTAGTCACTGATATACCCAAGAAGTAACTCAGCTTGCCCAAATTAGTCATGGCAAATTCAGATTAAAATAGAGCAATAATTTCATTTTTCAATTTGTTAGAGTTGGCAGTGAGAACAATGTCATCCACATATAATAGTAAGTAAGCAATGTCACTACCATGATGAAAAATGAACAAAGATGTATCACACCTGCTACATATAAACCCAATCTGCATAATATACCTGGCAAAACGGTCATACCAAGCACGAGATGCCTGTTATAGGCCATAAAGTGACTTCCTGAGACGACAAACATACTGAGGGACTGCAGGATGAACAAACCCTGGTGATTGATGCATATACACAGTTTCTTTCAAATCCCTATGAAGAAATGTGTTCTTGACATCCAGCTGATAAATCGGCCACTTTTTACCCATAGCAATATTAAAAACAGTGTGAATCGTAGCCGGTTTAACAACCGGGCTAAAAGTCTCACCACAGTCAATGTCCTCCTCCTGATTAGTACCACTTGCCACAAGTCTTGCCTTATAGCGCTCCAAGTCATCACTGTCTCTGAATTTGTGACGAAATAGCCATCTGCATCGGATCACATTCACCCCATCCGGTCTAGGTATCAAATCTCAAGTATGTTGCTTGGTTAAAACATTAAATTCTTCACACATGGCCGCATTCCAATTGGGGTCCAGTTTGGCTAATTTTGGGTTTTTGAGAATGGTGTTTGAGTAGCCAGATTAAACATTAAAGTGGACCTTGGGTTTGAAAATCCCGTGTTTTGCACAAGTTTCCATGGAATGGGTGGTCAGGTGCGAGCCGGGTTTCTTGGGGTGGATCTGCGATTGGATCGCGGCGGCACAACAGGGTCGATGTGTAGGTCAGAAATATTATAGATCGGGGTTGTGTTGGGACCGGATCTGGGTTGATTGCAGACGGTTGTGGGCTGGGATGTTTAGACTATGGAGAGTCGAGTTGGGAGGCAGGTTATGTGGTGATTGTTAGTGACAGGTTAGGTGACACATGGGTTGCCGGTGGAGGGACTAGATGCATGTCGGGGTGTATAACAGGTGGAGAACGATGAACACGGGAGGGAGTGGACACTAGATGGTTGGATTCCGACGTGATGGCAACGACGGTGTCGAGACACCGAGTTAACGGAGAGCGATCGGGCAATAATCGCGTGGTACAGTGGACGCAACAACGGTGAAATTTCTGACTCATCAAGGAACATATAATCAGTGTTTTGGAATTTCTGAATATTGGAAAAGGGGAAAATCGTCTCGTTAAATGTGACATGGCGAGAGACAATAATTTTACGTGATGAAAAGTAATAACACAGATATCCCCTATGGTTGGAAGGAAACCCAACGAATACACATGGTGTAGTCCGGGGAGCCAACTTGTGGGGGGTGGTGGATGTAAGATTGGGATAGCATAGACAACCAAAAATTCGTAAGTGGTAATAGGATGGAGTCCTACGATATAAAATTTCGGTAGGGGTTTTATTTTGAGAGTGCTAGTGGGTAAAATATTAAGAAGGTATTCTACCATTTTAACAGCATAGACCCAGAAGGAAGGTGGTAAACATGCGTGAAACATGAGGGTACAGACCATGTTGTTGATGGTATGTATAATTCGTTCAGACTTGCCGTTTTGAGGGGAGGTGTGGGGATAGGAGAAACAGAACTTCATGTCTTGTTGTGAGCAAAAATTGTGAAAAGTCGAATTATTAAATTCACGTCCATTATCATACTGGAATGATTTGATGGATTTTTCAAATTGAATTTTAATAAATTTGTGAAACTCAAGAAAATTAGCAAAGACCTTAGATTTGAACTGGATAAATCCATAGAAAATGTGAAAAATCATCTAATAAAACAAGATAAAATTTGTGACCCAGTCAGCTAACAACATGAGACGTCCATAAGTCAGCATGCACAATATCAAACGGTGAAACTGTAATACTCAATGAAGACATAAATGGAAGACGAGTATGCTTGTCAAGCGGACAAGAAAAATAATTTTGGGCAAGTTTCCCATTATTACATTGAATACGCAAATTATTTTTAAGAAAGTTAAAGACATGGTCTCCTGGATGTCCAAGCCTATTGTGCCAGGTGGATGGAGATAGAGCAGCAAGGGAGATAGGCGATTGAGATCTGACAGCGGAAGATTGAGTGAATGGGTACAAATCTCCCACACTATTGCAACGCGTAAGAACTTTCCCCGTATTGAGATCTTTCACAGCAAAACTAAATGGGTCAAACGCTATAGAAATCCAATTATTACGAGTGAATTTTCTGAGATCAAATTTTTAATGATTTGAGGTGCGTAGAGGACATTGTTAAGTGAGAAGGGTGGATGGGGATGTTTTGTGTGTATTACCGTAACCTTCAATTGGAATGCGGTGACCATTGCCGACAGTAATATATTGAGGATACTTTAACCGAAGCAGTTGAGATAAATTACCTGATGAACGGGTGAGATGAGATGTGGCTCCGGTGTCCATGTACCAATTTTCGTCGGGCTATTGAAGGTTGAGAGTGTTGAATGTCTGGCCCAAATCAGTGGGAGCCAGGTGCTGGGCTTGCATAGGCTATTGGGCCGACATCAAGTGCATCTGTTGCTTGCTGATTTGACTGGGCCTGCCTGTTGTGCGGTGCTGGGCCGAGAAGACCAGGCCTCCAATTCTTGGACCTCTGTTGTCGCGAATAGGCATGCAGGCGAGGCCCAGTTCGCAGAATTGGGCCACCCTTGCTGACCAGCCCACGGATAATAAGCATTCGGAGGAGGAGGGCCTGCTTGCTGGGCCTTATGGCCTTTGCCGCGACCCTTCCTTTTGTTTCCATGTCCGCGGCCCCTGTCGCCGCGGCCTTGTTGCTACTGGTGGTCCGGTGGTGGTGCATCAATGGTTGGCCGGCGACGGCATGCATTCAACGGCTAACGCTTTTTGGTTGTGTTCATCTTGTTTAGCACGTCGTGTTTCTTCCAATAACAATTGTGAACGTGCCTTGTTGAAACTTGGAAGTGGGTCAGCCTGTTGAATCATTGTGGCGAGAGTATCGTATTCCCCTTTCGGTAGACCTGCAACAAGCTGTAGTACATTTTTGTTTCCGAAATAGATGTCCCAACGTCGGAAAGTCGGTCGGCGATGAGTTTTAGTTGTTTGCAGTATTCAGAAATGTTGTTAAAATTCTCGAGAAGCGTGTTATTGAATTGCTCCTTTAAATACACAACCCGAGTATTTTTATTGTCCTGAAAATTTTCCTCCAAACGTACCCAGAGTTCTCGAACCGAGGCACTTGTTTTCATGATAGTACACAACAGGTCTTTTGAGATAGTTCCATATATCCATTGCTTGACGATGGCGTCAAGGCGACGTCATGTTGAGTCTTCAATATCCGCGGGGCGGAGAATTGAATCATCAATGTGATCGAGTACGTTGTACGCGCAAGCATGAATATAGAACAGTTCTACCCACATAGAATATTGACAGTCTTCTTGATCAAGAATTATGGAGACAAAATTCTTGATGTTGGAAACAGCAAACGCCAGATGAAAAGATGATGAAGACGTCGGTGGTAGAACCAGTGGTTTTAGGGGAGTTATGAAGAGACATGGTAGCCACAAAATTTGGTGAGCAAGGGGGGTCGGCGGCTTAGAGAATAATTTTAGGGTTTGGGGTTTTGGCATACCATGTAAGAGATTGGAATAATTTCCCTTCGGGATTTTTTTCATTAATCACAATATATATAGTTGTACAAAGGTGATTCTTAATATAGTAAGAATTCTAAACTACCTTAAATACATATCAATAATAAATACAATATATACTGTGAATATTTGAAGAATATTCGCTAATAACAACAATTATACTTCAACTTTGAGGAAATTAAACCATGACAAGAGTTTCCAGGAAGTGCACTATCATAAAATTGTATAAGGAAAAAAAACATTTGGTATTTTGCTTTTTGAATCTTGCAGGATTTGAGCAGCCACTAATGGCTTGCTGTGGATATGGAGGACCTCCACTTAACTATGACAGCAGGATTACCTGTGGTCAGACAAAGGTGTTGGATGGAAACAATGTCACGGTGAAAGCATGCAATGACAGTAGTGAATATATCAATTGGGATGGAATTCACTACACTGAAACTGCAAACCAGTTTGTTGCGTCACAAATTCTCACCGGAAAATATTCTGATCCACCCTTTGTAGACAAGATGCCTTTCCTTCTTAAACTAAAGTTCTGAGGAACTAACATGTCTGTCACTGTTTTATTCCCTGTATAATTATATATTCTAATTCTGTAATGAAATTCATTACTTTCATGGATTCAACAACTTATGGAACATGTCATGAAAGTTACCACCAAATTTCCCTTTACATTATCAGCGATGCAACAGGAAGTTTCTCTACTACTTTTAACAAGAAACTGTAACATCCCTTGCGTTACAGGAGGTCCAAAATTTCCATTTTATCTGTTTTCAATTTCTCATGAATCAGTCATTTCCGAATGGACCATTTTGTACAAGATAATATACATGCTTACTCAAGTATCAGGAAAATGTAACCTTCCAAAATCAGACAGTTCACTTCTTTGAAACATATGCATAGTATTGAGCCATAGGAACAACGAAAGCAATCACTAACAACCCACCAACCACAAGTGTGAATTGTCCTCTTTTCTCATCTGTTTCCTCTCTAGATTTGAAGTTGGACTCTCTTTTGTTATCCTTGACTTGGGGGCCACCAGGATCAGGAAGGCCATCAATGGCAGCAACAAGACGTCTGGCAGTGCTGAAAACTGCTTCATTGTATTTCTCTTCAGTAGCCAAGACTACAAATATTGAAACCAATTGCCCCACCATCAGAAACAAGAGCATTAGTGTACAACTATCACTATGAAACCAAAAAAAATTGTTCTCGCGTCGCTTATTCTCCTATATCTACAGAATTAGTTGTCTAGACAGAGAACACTTTATCAAAATAGTCATCTACACAGAGAAAAAATATGTGGCTGTTGATAGTTCTATGTGAACCTTCCCAAATTTGGTTTATCCAAAAAACACTCTAAATCCATGCATCCGAACCCCATTTTTCTTGATTAAGAGACTTTTCTTATCAACTTGAACAGTACGAGTGATTTTCATATGCTGCATTAATTTTATCAATTGGTAAATAATTGGATGAAACCTTGGGCCTGCGGTTTAACCTATCCTTGAGAAATAGACAATTTAAGGGAGAATTCTCCAAAAAAAAACATTTCATCCCAGTTTATTGGAAGTATGAATAGTATCCTCTTTCTCCACTAAAAAGCCAATAACAACTGAAATAGAGAGATCTTCCACTTTCTTCGTTTAACTTCTAATCAAGGTTGCCTCTTAAAAATGTACTGCAAGTTTATGAATACTCATAAGCCCCATGGAATAACGAAAGAGGGTAATCAAAGAATGAAGCAGTGAAAGCTCGCGAAGTAGATAGAAGTAGCAAGCAATGACTTCTAACCCCATATCTTTCACAATACATACTGGAAGGGTACTAATTAACCCTAGCATTAATAACGAGTTAAAACAACAGGAGTGGTCTGATCTCTTAGTCGCTAAGCTGACAACTGACAAGCATCCTTTTCCACTGTGAATTTTTCAAACAAAAATGACGACTATAGTCTATAGGATTAAATTTATTCTTCAAAAAACTACTCGTCCCATACCTTCTGCTTGTCTGGTATGTGTGGAATCTAGCTACTCCGACTTGATTTCAAGCCACTACTTAGTATTTTCGCCTTTAATAGGAGCCTTAGTTGTTATACAACATGACAACCAAAGATGATACCTAGACCTTTTTACTTTTTGTTTTATCTGGTCACGATATTCAAGATTATGAAGGGGAATTCTCCGGCAAACTTTCAAGTAAAAAAATTTCAACCTTCTTGATGCTTTAATTGGTTTCTCGATGCACACATACCTAGAATGTGCATGTTATAGAAAGATTCTTTGAATGAAGGAAAATTTGCCACAATGATGAGATCTCCTGACATAATAGCAGAGAAGAAAACCCTGCTAACATAGAATATGATACTCAGTGAAGTTTAAAAGAAAAAAAAGTAAGGAGAAATGGATCTGTTTCCATGTCTAGCATCAGTGCATGTTAACATGTCATTGACATCCTACTAGAATCATTCAAATGATACTAGTTTCTCCAGAGTTTCTACATTATTGTCTACTCTTGGACCAGCAGATACGCTTGTTAAACAATTCTTATTGCATGAACTGAATAACTAAGAAAGGTACTCATTCCTCCATTAGATTCAGGATTGTACAAATATATAAAAAACTAGGTGAACTCTTTGACAGTTTGTGTTTCTAGGTCCTGTTTGTAACTCCATAGACATGACAAGGTGACAGCTTTCCTAGCAGCTAAGACCTAAGAGTTATTCGAAAATCATGCATTTATCAAACTCACTAAATTGCTTACATGCCATTGTTAATGTTGATGAAGGGTATCAGACTTTTCTAACCTAGTGGAATCTATGAAAAGTAATATTCTCTCACATACTAATTCTCTGTACTATACTTCATGTCCTTACCTAGATTGTTATTCTTACTTCATGTCAATGTTCTCAATAAACTATTCAGTAAGAAATCAACCTCAATGGCAGAATTAATCAACGCGCCCAAACAATAAGTAACTAAAAGGAAGTATTGCCTACCTGGAAGGTTCTCTGAGACGGTAGCATCAAGAACAGTATCTCCAACAGCCTTTACAAAATCAGGACCACCAGTTATGGCGCCTTCCTTTTGACTTGTCACGAGCACAACTATACCCTTGTCATTTCCTTGTTCAACACTTGGGTACCACTTCTCCAAAACGGTGTCAGCATACTCAAAAGCATCAGCTTTGCTCTACAAAACCCCAAAAATTACCATTTTGATTACTTTCCTTCCTCAATATATGACAGATTCATTATTCTCTCTTCTACTCTTGTTATTGGAAAAGGGAGGGGGTGCGGGGATTGTAGTTTACAGGTTGAGGCCTATCAGCAATTAAGTTTCACCATAAATAGCTAATCAAGCAGAAAAGCATCATAAAGATTGAAACTTTTCTTCACAGAAACCTAATAGATTTCATGAGATGAACAACTAAAACCCACAGTACCTATTAGGGGTCGTTTGGAAGGAGGTATCAGAGAAAAAATACTGGTATTAGCTTTGGTATTACTTAATTCCTTGTTTAGTAGTGTTTTCAACCTATATTAACTAATACATATACACCCTACTCAGTACTATTCCTATACATAGTAAACCATGGCATTAACACTACCGGTAATACTACAGTCAAACCTCTTTATAACAACATCGTTGAGTCCAAAATTTAATACAACAAACCAAACAATCGATAAAACAATTGCCAGCATTACTAATACACCTTGTATAGTCAATTAACAATTTATCATTGATGTGTTATGACTTCTATTTGTTGGATATAGTGTGTAAAACAAGGAAATGGGAATGTGACAACAACAACAAATATGTTAGAAATGAATAATGTAACTTGGTTTGCTGAGTCGACCGAATTCTCGATCTATCCTTAAGATAATATTGTCTTGTATATCATTTCAACGGTTGTTGTGGCAACTTATCTCCCAAGATAAAATAATAATCAAACAAATGAGCAAAGGGAACTCAAGTGTTCGCTTAGGAAGAAAGATCTTTGAGTGTTTGGATTTTGCTAGAGAGGAAGAACAATTTTCAGAAAATTGTTAAGTGTCAAGAGTTTTGTGTCTTTTGCAAATGAGCCCAAGGAACCATTTTATAGTGTTGAGGAGATGACCTTCCACATACCAAGTAATGACCTTGAATTTCCATGAATTAGACTTGATTATGGAGTTACAATTCAGCCAAGTAATGGCTGAATTCATGAGCAAAATAATGGAGATTTAATGCTCCAAAGTCAGCCCAAAGTTCACCTTTAATTCTCCTCCAACGTTCTGAAACCGTCGTAGCGCCGCGGCCCTGCAGGGTGGCGCCGAAACTTCAGAGAGTTCCGGGCGTCGCCGGCGCCGCGACGCCTCGGGCCTGAGGTGGTGGCGCCGAGGCTGTTCCTGCGGCGTCGCGGCCCGTTTCCGACTAGTTTCGTCATTCACACTTTGTACACTTCTTCCTTCATTTACCAAGTGAAACCAAGTCATTTGATCAATAACCGTCTATTACCTTACGTCTCAAATAATTCGTATACGTACCAATATCTCTTCCATTAAGGAAATTATGATCCTTGGCACTATATGTGCACGTGTGTGGAAATAATGTTTCCAGCGTGCGGGGCCCCAATTGTTCGATTCATAATTAATAGGATTAACTTTATTTCACGTTTAATAAATATTTTCAACAATCCCCTCTTGGAAGAGATTTTGGAGCACGCAACTGGTGCCTTTCTAGCAATCATCCAGCGGATTGATGTTGCATCTGGAGAGGTAGTCGTAGCCTTGAACTTTCCATAGTAGAATACCATCGGACATATTTACTGCGCGGTGAACGTGATGTCTTGAACCGTCAGTTTTTGGTATGTGCCAAGACAATGGTATCAACACAACATCTTTCCTTACTCTATCTTTCTTGTATGTTTTGTCCGTCGCACTTGGATTCTTAAGTGCGTTCATTTGAGGCGGCCTGTCCTCGCACTTAAATAGGTGGTCTCCTACAAGATATCATGCAATACCCCGCTACACAAGCGTTATGAACCATTAAAAGTTTTCCCAATCTAACCTCAATTATTGAGGATCGTTAAAGATTTGGAAACTTATCCTTTACCCCTCTACAGGTTGCACTTTTATTTTATCACGGGAACGACCTTGAATTATGTTTCTTAATAAGAAATCATTATCCGAAGTGCCCTTGCTTCCACCGAAGCGCTCAACTGAACCTTTACAGTTTAGTTTTCCCATTGAACCTTATTCCTGGGATCTCCAGTCCGTAAGGTTGGGTGTCCACTATATCGATTCTTATTGATTGGGTTTTAAGCCACTTCCCCTAGACAGGCAGATCTCTTGATCTTCGGGTAGTCCCTTGAGTAAAGGGTCCGTTATATCCTTTGATTTAGCAATCAATGATGTGTCACCCGATCAACTGCCATACGGTCTTATGTCTGTGACAGATATGTCCAGACACCGCCATTCATGCTCTCACAGTGTCAAACTAGAGCAGGCACGAGTTACTCCCAGTAAGGGACATCCTCTAAGAAGTCGTGAAGTTACTCAACTTCTCATCATCCTTGGTGCGAAGCGATGAACTCCGATTCCATCATGAATCGGCCGATGCAAGGTTTGCTTAGAGGATTTTCCTAAGACACACCATGCACATTGGTGTTCTCCAGGTCTTATGTCTAGTTTGCATCATATTGTTCTCCCAGAACCACTGGACATCAAGAATATTATAAATCATAGATAGGCGAGTAATTCAGATGTCGTCACATCCGACTTAACGCCTTCTGTTGATCATTTCCAGAATCACGAGTGAACCTTAGTTCAACTGATCTTCATATGAACGATACGGTCAATTGCGGTGTGACTGAGCATATCTCTCTGGCGTATGGGTGCGCGTGATTTCAATCACTCTATGATTCAAATCCATTGTGACTTCAACGACCGCCAAGCTTCATGTAGGAGTTTGGAATCAACAACGATCAGTTAGATGTCTTAGGGATTCCAAACCTAAGATGTCATCTGCAATACTCATATCCTTTCATGTTAAAACATATATTTCAGGAGAAATATTTTGTGCCAAACTTTAGGCCCGTTTCAGCCTGCACAGAGATTTGATAAGCCGATAAACTTTCTTCTCTTTCCTGGAACCTCAAACCCCTCGGGTTGTTTCGTATTACTTTCTTCTTCCTCTTTCGGACTTTTGTTTTTCCAACGGTTGGCTTTCTAACATCAGAGTCAAAGTTTCTGTAGTCAGAATCATTGTTTCTATTTTGTCTGAAACTTCCAGGACCAAAATGTAGATATTTCAAGGGACCATAAAGGAATTTCAGAAACAAGCCCAACAATCCTCAAAACCAACTCTCCGGTTAGGAAGGCTGTCTCGATATCCATGTCAAACAAGACTGCGATAACCCTGGATGTTTAAGTTATTCACATAGGAACACATGTCCTGGTAGTCGGGGCATTATACCCGTCAATAGATCCATCCACTTTTATAACCCAAAGGTTCTTTTCCCCGGAGGAAGATCAACCATCACACGAGTGTGGTTCTATCTGATGGAGTCTATTTCTTTCTGTTAGCTATTTCCAAAGCAGCGCTTCTGGAGATGACAATTCTCAATTTGTCCATGGTTTATTCTTAACCATATAAGCTAGAAGGCCTGGAACAAGTCTTTGTCCCCTCTTTTGCTCTGGTTTGGTTCAACATCTAGAATCACTGAGTTCTGTAGATCTGGAACATTAAGTTTCAGATAGTCAGCAACTTCCGAGTCCTGTAGATTTGGAACGTCTAGTTCCGTACAATCAGGCCCTTGCGGGTTCTTGTTAACCTCGAGCAAACACTTCTTTTTCCTTCTTAAGGAAAGGTCACTTCAAAGAATTCAGCATTTTTTTTGACACCAAGATGCGACACACACTACTGTAATTTGCAGATCCAGTGGATATGCACTCTACAGTCTTAGGTCTAATTTTGACCTGCTTTGGCTTAGGTGTTTCAACCCTTTGTCACACTATCCCATATCACAACATATGTATATGAGATTCTTTCCATGTTTCACATGGAGGGTTATCCTTATCTTTATGGGGAGTTCCATTAAGAATCGCATTAGCGGTAAGATTCGCATTGCCCCACATGTCTTGGGCGTACGAATCTGCTTGGCTAACACCGTCGTTTGATCAACGATGCTTCGCATTCTCTCCCTCTATCACTACGAATTTATCAATTCGTAGAATTTTCAACTCGCTCGGCGCCGCGACCGCACGAGGCGTTGCGGTTCCCGAATTGACACGTCCGCGTGGCTCGAAACTTGAGAGTTTTCTCGACGTGGCGGCCGCAAGCGCTGGCTGGAGGTGTCGTGGCCCTTCACGGCTCTACGGCATTTTCTGACTCGTTTCATCTTTGTTCTTCAACAAAGGATGCAATACGTTGTATCATTATCAATTAAGATCACAACGTACTTGTCTCCCCTTCTATTTTTTACAAACTTTAAATCACCCATGTAGGTGTTACTAAGTTATAGAGGAGCGGTGCTTCTTTCTCTATTCCTTTGATGGAACGGAAATGAGATTTTGCTTCTTCGTCTACCTCACATTCATTTGAGGGTTTATGTCAACAGATGGCAACAATCTCAACTTCGTTGGCTTTTGAATGACTTTCTATTAAACGTGTCTTAATCTATGCACTGATTACAAACATATCATCCACTTGGCTACAGTTTTACTGTACCACTTTTGGTTATTATCGACCTGCGGGACATGAGGCGAAAAACTCAAGCCATATTGCCCAACAATGTCCTTAAAACCAAGTTTAGGACATGTATCACCTCTTTTAAGAGTGATCCCATTCCCTTAAGTCCTTTTGAGGACAACCTCTTCAAACTTATTCTACTTTGAAGGTAACGTTGTTTCACATGAACAACCTCTTGCCCGTGGTTAGAGCGTAACCGGATCATGAGTGATCTAGATTCTCTGGCCCACTCCAGTTGCCTTAGCAAACTGAGTGTCCTATTTCTTTTCTGCCTTTGTTTTTGGCCTTCAGATTATTCAAGATCTGGAAACTCTTGACACACTCCAGTCGTCCGTAGGCTTATATGACTGAGTGTCCAATACTATCCTGTCAAAAGACGGATCTTCTGTCGGAAACGGTGACAAAATTTTCTCTAGTCCTCTAGTCCTTGTCTTTAGTTCTCTAGTCCTCTTCCCATGCTTAGGAATGTCTATAAATTCATTTTATTCCAATCTAAGTCCAGATCTTTTAAGTCGTTTGTTTATACCAGTCCAATTATAATCGGGAAGGAAAGTGAGATTAACCTTCTGATTTTAAAGTGTAGGGAATATATGTTTTAACGAAAACCCTTTATATTCCTAGCCTTGCTTAGTTCACATTTATTCAGAAATTATCTTTTAATCTCATTTTAGACAAGGAAAATAATCAATTCATACCTTTGGGATCTGGCTCACGTTAGTCACGTGTCCAAATCCTTCTTACCATAAGATGGAGTCTTCTTATCTTTAGCTTTCTCCTCGTGTCCCAGTTGACATCCTCAACATCTTGTGGACACTTGTTTCCACCACTCTCGGGAGCGGTGACAACAATTCTTCCTTATGACTATCAGCAACCGAAGATCTCATTCTTACATGTTGTTGTTGAAACATCGAATATTATCTTAAGCTTGTTGGATATAGTGTGTAAAACAAGGAAATGGGAATGTGACAACACAACAAATATGTTAGAAATGAACAATGTAACTTGGCTTGCTGAGTCGACCGAATTCTTGATCTATCCTTAAGATAATATTGCCCCGTATATCCTTTCCACGGTTGTTGTGGCAACTTATCTCTCAAGATAAAACATCAATCAAACAAATGAGCAAAGGAAACTCAAGTGTTCGCTTAAGAAGAAAGATCTTTGAGTGTTTGGATATTGCTAGAGAGGAAGAACAATTTTCAGAAAATTGTTAAGTGTCAAGAGTTTTTTGTCTTTTGCAAATGAGCCCAAGGCACCATTTTATAGTGTTGAGGAGATGACCTTCCACATACCAAGTAATGACCTTGAATTGCCATGAATTAGACTTGATTATGGAGTTACAATTCAGCCAAGTAATGGCTGACTTCATGAGTAAAATAATGGAGATTTAATGCTCCAAAGTCAGCCCAAAGTTCACCTTTAATTCTCTTCCAACTTTACGAAGCGTGAGCGCCGCGCATGCGAGTGTACCGCGCGGAACCGAGAGAGTTCCGGGCGTCGCCGACGCCGACGCCGCTGCGCCTCGGCCCTGAGGTGGTGGCGCCGAGGCTGTTCCTGCGGCGTCGCGGCCCGTTTCCGACTAGTTTCGTCATTCACACTTTGTACACTTCTTCCTTCATTTACCAACGTGAAACCAACGTCATTTGGCCAATAACTGTCTATTACCTTACGTCTCAAACAATTCGTATACGTACCAATATCTCTTCCATTAAGGAAATTATGATCCTTGGAACTATATGTGCACGTGTGTGGAAATAATGTTTCCGACGTGCGGGGCCCCAATTGTTCGATTCATAATTAATAGGATTAACTTTATTTCACGTGTAATAAATATTTTCAACACTATTGACAAGATAAAGAGGACAAGCAAAATTACAGTGAGCTTGCGGACAGTGATGATATTAATGTGGAAGCCTTTTCTGTTCTCCACATCAGACAACAATGCCTTCAAATCAGACTTTGTCACCCTGCTAAGAACACCAGCATCATCAACCACATATGAGTCTTTTGGAGGACCTTCATTTAAAACATCAAATTCAGATGCCAATGCAGAACCAGAGGACAAAACTGGACAATAATTGAGGGCTAAGGAAATAGCAAGAGCAGCTAATCCTTGCTGGACATGAGAAACCCAACTTTTGGGTGTTGAAAAAGAGTCTTTTTCAACCTGGGAATGTTGTTTTCTGAGGCTGCAACAAATTGTCTTAGCTGAACTTGATCTGGGTAAGTGAGAAAGGGAAAGAAAAGGCTTGGAAAGGGAAGTTTTGGGGTTGAAGAGAGGAGAAAAAGGAGGGGAGAGAATGGTTTCCATGGGAGGGGAGATGGAAAGAGAGATCAGAAATAGTGAGATAAGAGAGAGAAGAATGTGAACATGAGGGAGTTCTTGATTTTGGTGTTCAGTCAGTGTGACAGTGGCTATCTGATTCTGGTTCTTTTTTTTGTGTGTTCTGTCTCCTTCATTGATTGTGGCTGAATATTATCTGTTGTGGATAACGTTTTTCTCAGCCATGGAGAACAAAAAATTCTGGTCTTTTTATCGATTTTTGGATGGAGGTTTATAACCGTGAGGGCTCGTTTAGTACGAGGGATCAGGGTAATTAATTTCTGAATTAAATTTGAGATGAGTTTATCTCATATTTGATTGAGATAAAATTCGGAGATTGTAATATTATTTTTATCCCACTTTGAGGATGGAAACACAATCTCAAAATAACTAATTACGGAATAACTTATTCCTCAACCAAACGAGCCCTAACAAAACAATCCTAGCATAAAATTTTGTTCATATGTTATTACTATGATATTACTACTTTTTGTTGGTCGGTTGTACAAAATCACCCTATTTATAGGGTTTATTAAGCTTCCTAATATTGTTATTACCCGCATCAATTTTGTAAGATTTTATCAATTATTTTATGTATGATAGAATATAAAATAAAATTATTAATTTTTTATGATCAGTACTACTAAGCCAACTTGCATCCTACTTCAATTATTTACCTAAGAATATATGTATAATATATGAAAGATATTTAAAGAAAAATCGCTCAAAATTATCATCCACTTAAGAACAATTTGCATGTATATGATCCTTTTTTTGTTGTGAAGGAACATGCTTCTTTCGAGTCTTGTAGCAGGTAAACTCCGATCGATAAGCGCGAAGCGTATAACAGTCCTTACACTATAATCGTTTGTATAGCTAATCCGCATCTCTTTCTTTTTGTTTTCTCTCCAATCCCTTAATTTCTTCATTTTTTATTTTCTCGTTGCTACATGTATGAATAGATCCAATTAATGTCAAAAAGATATTAAGGTTTTGGTAGGGTGTGTGCATGGTAGGGTAATTCAATTACCATACCGAAATAATTCAATTATAAAAAATACAAAAAATCAAATACCTACCGAAGTATATAATTACATATAATATTTCATATTTATTATTATTATATTAATATATAAAATAATTAGTACAAAACTAATTGTTTAGCCGTTGGAATTTTGATTATTCTATCTTGATTGAAATGTCCTTTTTGTGTAAGTTATTAAGAAAATTGCTTGTACTTTCTTTATAATATTTTTGTATACGTAAGGTGTTAGTATGCTATAATTGAGACGTTTCTTGAAAAAATAAAACCATAATTTTCTTGTATCTTCTCACTACTCGTAATTATAAACAATTTCATTTCTTTTAACACATGTTCACCCATTTCTTACTTATCGTACTTTTCATAATTTCAACATATTCTAGTATACATACGTAATCTCATACATTACTCCTGGTTACAATCCTTGACAATACCATCCCTTAAGTGATGAATTGTTAACTTATTCCCTTATTCGGTACGTAGAAGATTATGCAGAGTTACATTACCTGACGTTGACCTAGCATCTCCAAACCTGGTCATTATACCTCTATTCAATTTCTTCCCCTTCCCTTATGGCTTAATGCACTACGTCAAGTCCAAATAACTCTGATTTGCCCTTTCGGGCCACTGTCTCTTCCTTTGGAGACATAACTGCAACCACAATAATTCGTTGGGGGTTGGGGGTTATCCTAATAACATAGCTCTATCGCACAATCTACGAGATGAAAGAATAAAAACCAATCCTAAATGTCTGACAGCCTCATGCGTATAAATATGGTGCACAACATACCCATACACAAAACTCTAATAGACACGGTCTGTAGACATTCCGAGAACTAACTGCTCTGATACCACTTTTGTCATGACCTGACGGACCGCAACCCGGTGCCTTACCTGGGCGGCCTTATACCCACCTGTCACATATTCACACGGATACTAAGGATAACGTAGTAATCTATAGGTCATATCAAATAAGCAAGCCGACGAGGCTGCCACTATATACGGGAACATCCCAACATGAAGCGTAACAGTACAGTCGACCAAAATACATATATAATCCACGGAAGTCCCAAACACATCTACCACAACTGTCTACAGACCTCTAAGAGTACGACAATTGTCATATGATGGGACAGGGACCCGTCGTACCCCTAAATATGCATAAGTCTATAATAGCGAATCTGTACCAAAGTGACTAACTCCAGAACAATGGAGCTCCCAAAGAAATCAGCTGAGCAGGAATCCTAAGCCGGAGGATCGCCGAACTGAATATCTGTACCTGCGGGCATGAACGCAGCCCCCCGAGGAAAGGGGGGTCAGTACGAAATAATGTACTGAGTATATAAAACATGAAGTACTGTAAGAAGATCATAACTGGCCAAAAGACGTCAGGAGACAAGTATAATAATCAAAATACCAATACAACTGTGCCATATGAAAATGAGAGTCAATTGTACCTTATAAAAATGAGAGTCACATCAAAATCATAGATGCCTGTCCATATAACGTATCCCGGCCCATTCTGGGACTCGATCCATATCATCACCATGTCTATATACATATAACGTGTCCCGGCCCTGCAGTGAGGGACTCAGTGGAATCATCATATACTATCATGGGTATCTGTACCTGCATCATGGATACATGTCCATGGAATCATCATATATATAAACAATGTCGGCCCTCTAGTGAGGGACTCGGTGAACAATGCAAGGTTGTGCACGAACATAAGTCGGCCCGGGACTCGGTGGGGTAAAGTAATAACACTTAGCACGAGTAGATATCATGAGCAACCATATGCAATTTAAACCATCATTTGACTCTCAATGAAATCATTTAGAAAAACTTTTTTACTGTAAAAAACAAAGGCACATCTCATAACAAATATCATTAGGAATTAAACTGTGTAGAAATCATGTACGTCCGCCGTACGTTCATTTCCCATAAATCATGCCAAAAGAAAGAAGGAAGAGTTTTACATACCTTTTAGTCGAGCTAGCCAACTCAATATTAGAATATGTCTCGTCTAGTATTTCAACCTATAATAATGGTAATACATCCGTCAATTCTATGATTACTAGCATACTTTACATCGAATAACGACTCCATTTTCTACAAAAAATTGGGCAACACTTCCCCTATTTATATGCACATCCACAGCTTTCAAACAAAGCCAATAATACCAATAACAAGATACAACTTCAAGATACAACTTCAAGATATAACCAATAAAATCCCAAACATTCCATATACGTCACCATAACACATTCCTATAATCACGTTAAAACAACCCATTAAAACAGTCCATAATCCAACCAACAACAAGAGTGAAGTGTGGAGCTTTTCTACATCTTTCCATACCTTAATTCCTTTAAGACATGTATTAGTAATTACCACAACGTATATACATGTTCATAATCAAGTTTTCAACATTTTAATTCCACAAAATCAGCCCTTAATACCTCACAACAATATCCAATAATTCTATGCAAGTTTTCGGCCAACATCCACATTACCAACGCTCTTTCTTTAACTTCTTAAAATCTGATTCATGTTTCAACAATTCCTTATAACAATTACAACTTAAACATCAAGATTTCCTTCATTTATAACATGCAATTAGTGACGAAATTAATAACATAATAATCAAATCCAAAGTTTACAAAACTATCCCAAAATCGGCTACAACAACTTTTTTTCTCACATGCATTCTCTTATTTGCAATTCTTCTTTAACATGAGTTTATCCCGTAACTACATCATCAATCAATCTTCCAAATATTCAATGAAAAGAAGAATTTTTACCTTAAACGAAGCCCAAAACAGTCCCCAAATTTTTGGTCCACTGTCCAGTTTTTTGCATCAATTCTTATCACTTTTTCATTCCAAATTGACATGCATAAATTCTACAATGTTAATCCCTCATTCATATATGTTTTTCTTCCTTAAATTCGTCTCAAATACCAATGTTTTTGGGCTTGAAATCTCGGCCAGAAACCAGCGAATTACCACTGTTTTTGTGGTGCTTCTTGGTTAGAAATTTGTAGAATGAATTAATCCTTGGAAGAGGAATTAAAAGCTCCAATTTTGTATGGCAATGGGGGAGATTCTCGGCTGGAATGAGGGGAAGAAGAGAGTATATTTTTTTCTTTGAAAAACAATGTAATGAAAGAAGAAAGGTTATAAGGTTTTATGTGGACTAATTTATTATTTGCAAACTTAGTCCCATTTTCCCTAGTTAATTACTCTAATATCCCACTTCTTAAGTCTTGAAAATTCCATATGGCCTCGTATCCTCGTTGTTGTAACTTATATAATACGTTATTAATCCATAACGGGAATATACAACTATCATTTTCAATTTCCCTTGTCACGCTCGTAGTAACCAAAATTTTCTCTCAAATCACATCTTTCGTATACTAACTTCCGGATTAGCATATATAAATATACTTTATATCCAATATTCGAATCTTAATTCTTAATGACGTTCTTAATTATCGCCTTAAACTTACGAGGTGTAACATTTGAGACGCGACTTGTTTTGGGTACGTTACGAAGTGGATTAAAGGTGGTAGTTGAGCCAAGATTAGGATTCATTCCTTGAATGTATATTCAAGAGAACACTCAGATACTCACAAGATATTAGGTTGACTAAGTCGTTGGCGGTATGAACGGACATGCGTGATACGTGGTCTGTTGTCAACTAATATAGATGAGATATAATGATCAAGCCATTTGGATAGACACTTGACAAATCCTAAGCTTGATTGAGTGTGTCGTGAATGAAAGAATTTTATCTTCCCACATATAGGTTCAATTCACATGTTTTGTGTAGCTAAACTTTACATATTGAGTTCGTCTTCCGGCGCAGTCTAGGAGTTCCGTGAAGACCCTAATGTCATTAGTGTCGATATGTAAAATCCTGAAAGGGTAACACTAAGTCAAATGTTCCGTCGATTGAAGGATGTAATTAGAAGGAGATTAAATATATGTTCGGTTGATAATCGGGACATTAGAAATGGGAAAAGGGGCAGAAAATGGGACAGGACCGTGGTGCCTCGATTCAGGACCGCGGTGCCAAAACACGTGCCAGCACCGCGGTGCCACTTATGCGGGGCCGCGGTGCCGAGGCGTGTTCTGGCAGTCCGATTTTGACCTAGTCCGTTTTCTGCTGGGTCTGGCCCATGGGAACCCTAGAGCTTCTATTCTCAACTATAAATAGAGGGCTTCCCTCTCCCATTTCTATACACCAAGGCAAGAGACCAAATCTCTTTTAAAGCTCTGTTAGAATTTCTAGCATTCTAGACTTAGCAAAATTACATCAAAATTTCCAGAAACTTGCAAATCGAGGGACGTTTGCGTGTGCACCCTCGGACTACACAAAGCTTCAAGATTCGCGGATTGCTATCTACAAAATGTAAGTCTTCTATCGAAGTATTACATTATTGCTTTGTGTTTATTTTACATCATATATACTACAGTTTGACCGAAAGTCGGGTTTGAAACATAAATTTTCAAATTCCGCTGCGTGTACGAACCCGACTAAAACGCCTACACACAGGTGTAAAGAAAGATTTGGTTTCTTGTTTTGCTCATTGTGGTATGGAGTTCTGCTTTTCTGTGGTGATTCAGGCGTGTTTGTAGCGGGGAAATACCAATGTATATGGGGATTCTGAATCCAAGTCAACTATTAAAGCTGAATTGCTAGCAGCATGGCACCGAAAACGATTTCGACAATTCAAAAGTTGGAGAAGGAATTTTACTAATAAATCGATATTCAAAATCATTCCATTCAGGATATTTTCTGTCAAAACGTCGGATTTCTAAATTTTTGTAAGGCCCTCCTGGAATTCCTTCCAGTTGAATAATTTTTATGGATTCGATCATTTCACCGATTCGTACTAAATAACGAGCTAATGAATCCCCTTCTTGTTGCCATTGAACCTGCCAATCAAATTCGACTTGTCACGATCCATTGGTTCATATAGAATTCATGTCCTAGGTGTATCAAAAAATATTCTATTCGCTAAGCGTATATAATAAAATAGAGTGAAAGTGATACTGGGTTCTTCGTGCCAAAAGGGGAAGGAACTAAGGTTTGTCCTTATACAGCTCATCAAATAATAACGCTTTGGGCCACAGTAGTACCATGTGATATCCGTCAACTACATGACATGTGTTATGGGAATCATTGTCTATAATAATTAGTATTTAGATTTGAGAGTATTCATCAACTATAGTCTAAATGATAAAGGAAGGGATTACTCAAATCATATGACTACCATGTATTTTATCCAGTATTTTGAGTATTGTTTGAAGTAACTGATAAAGTTGTTGTCATGTGATAAGAAGGTCACGGGTTCAAACTGTGAAAATAAATTCTCGTAGAAATGTAAATAAAACTGCGTACAATAGACCTTGTGGTCCCGCCCTTCTTCGTACCCCACACATAGGGGAGCTTAGTGCCCATTTGAGGGTAGCTTGATTTAGAAAATGTAGTATCTTTAAATTTGTCATTCCTACTTTGTAACCCTAAAGTGTATGCAGTAGATAGAAGTATCAGAATGACTTCATTGTAGTAGAAGACTTGATAGTCACGTGGAAGGACCAAACCAAACATATCAAAAGGTTAAAAGTTCTTATTCCAATAGAACAAAACTGTGTTTATCAATAGTTGAGGGACCATAAAAAATGCAATCTTCTCAATGCAATTAAATATAGCTCTTCCGCTGTTGTAGTCGTTTTTTATTTTACCACTACCATTTTGGCAGGAGTTTAAATGACTTCTGTAATTATTGCATTTCTTTATGCAGAAAACCAGAAGAGCAGGTGGATGATGATAATATTGATGCCGAGGACTGCTCCAAATTTGTAAATTTTGCAAGTCAAATCGACTGGAAGAGTCAAGAATCAATTGAAAGCATCCGTATCCGTTTTGTCAGCAAAGGTTGGTCCAAAGCGGCTCGTGGAGGCGGCTCAAGAGATGTTGATGGTAATGATGATGTTGGTGAGGATGACGAGGATCTGTTTGGTGAATTTGAAGACTTGGAAACAGGTCAGAAGTATGAGAGCCATGAGATAGGTGATGCTGGAACTGATAATATGATCCGCAAGGATGATGAATCAGCAGTTGAGGAACGTAGGCTAAAGAAATTGGCACTTCGTGCAAAATTTGATGCTCAATATCCTTTCTTTGTTCTGTTTATTGTTAAGAAATAGTCAGTCTTTAACTGCTTTTGGTATATATCCTGTTTGTTTTTATTATATTTTATTTAAATTATTATTTGTCAGCATATAATGCCTCCCACTTGGTACTGATCAAGACTTTATTAGGACCTTGCTCTCAGCTTAGTGGGCAAATGGGCAATTAAGAAGTTATTACATTAATCTCCAGTAGGATGTAACAAGTAACATTGCTCTATAAAAACCAGAGCTCTCTATTCAACTATGCAACACAAGTCTTAGTTCTATCCTTCACTTCTCTAAGTATAGTTTGTTGCAAATCATAATGACAAGCTTAGGGAAGTTGAGGCAATGGTCTTTTCTAATAGCTGCTTTGGCAATTTGCTTATTGGTCAGCACTGTTATTGCTGATTACTCTTATGGGTATACTTCTCCTTCACCTTCACCTTCTCACAACTCTAAGAAGTACTACAAATCACCATCTCCATCCAAGTATCATGTACCCGCTCTTTATTACAAGAAACCTTCTCCATCACACTACTATTACAAATCACCATCACCTTCAAAGCATGCCTATTACAAGTCGCCATCACCATCAAAATATTACAAGTCACTTGTTCCTTCAAAGCATTACTACAAGTCGCCTCTTCCTTCAAAGTATTACTACAAGTCCCCAACTCCTTCAAAGAACTACTACAAATCCCCATCGCCAACAAAGTATTATAAGTCTCCATCTCCCGCAAAGTACTACAAGTCCCCTTCACCAGCAAAGTACTACAAGACACCGGCCCCATCAAAATATTACAAATCTCTATCGCCAGTAAAGTATTACAAGTCTTCATATCCCGCAAAGTACTACAAATCCCCTTCGCCAACAAAGTACTACAAGTCACCATCCCAACAAAATATTACAAATCACCCGCTTCATCTAAATACTACAAGTCTCCTTCAACAACAAAATATTACAAGTCACCTGTTTACTACAAGTCTCCACCACCACCAACTTATTATGAGAAATCACCATCATACTACAAGTCACCTCCTCCCCCTCCTCCACCAAAATACTATGAGCAATCACCTAAGTACTACAAGTCACCTCCACCCCCACCAAAATACTATGAACAATCACCGTCTTTTACAAATCTCCACCACCTCCACCAAAACACTACGAACAATTACCAACTTATTATAAGTCTCCACCTCCACAATACTACCAAGAATCTACACCTTCCTATAAATCTCCTCCACCTCCTCCAAAATCCTATGAGTCACCTGCAACCTACAAATCACCACCACCTCCTCCAAAGACCTATGAACAATCACCATCATACTACTCACCTCCACCACCACCACCTGAAAAGTACAAGGTCACATATGCTTCACCTCCACCCCCATCACCATCTCCCCCACCAACCTGCTACTAATATTTATTTTTTTCTCCTCAATCATTTTCTACCATCTCCATGACTTATTAACTCCTTTTCATCCTCCATCGGAATATTTCCATTTCCTTTGCCAAAAGTTTATGTATGCCTCCCAAAATTGACCGGCTTTGCGTGCTGTGTGTTCTTTTGTTTTAATAATTTGTAATATTTATTGGAGATTCAAGTAAGATCCTTGAGATCTCCATCAGTTTGGCTTATTGTATCGAAATTCTTTTTGGATGTAATTTATCAGGAATTCTGTTTTGTTTAATACTATCTTCTCTGTGTTTAATGCTATTTCTTCTTATCCGCTGCATACTTACTTGGTATGTAAATATACATCCTGAACACCTATTCCAAACTTTTAATAGAAGACAGACCACCTAAGACTAAGAGTACTGTTTCTAGAGAATTTTCTCAAGAATGGTTGATAATCTACCTAATAAAAAGAAGCAACAAAAAAAGGATGAAAGGTGCAAGAGGTGGTCATGGGTCGACACATCAATAAAGTTTCTTCTTCGACTTACTATCGTATTCTGGATTGTAATTGTATTTATTAGCTATTAAGAAAATATGATTAGTTATAATAATATAATATAAACAGAATAAGAAAGACTGAAGTTGGGGTTGATGCTTTCACGTTTGCTAGTTTATTGAGTGGAGCTGCAAGTGTAGGTGCAGTTGGAAAGGGAGAGCAGATCCATGCTCGGGTCTTGAAAGCAGGAATCCAGTCCAACCAATCCGTCTGCAATGCTTTGATATCTATGTATCATAGATGCGGTAATATAGAGGCTGCTTTTCAAGTTTTTGAAGGAATGGAAGATAGAAATGTAATATCTTGGACTTCAATAATAACAGGTTTTGTGAAACATAGATTTGCCCACAGAGCTGTGGAATTGTTCAATCAAATGCTTGGGGCTGGTATTAAACCAAATGAAGTCACATACATTGCCATTTTATCAGCTTGTAGCCATGTCGGTTTAGTTGACTTGGGATGGAAGTATTTTGACTCAACGTCCAAAGATCACGGTATAACACCGGATGGAACATTATGCATGAAAATATTTTTCAAATACAAAAATTCAGTATCTTCCCCCGAATTAGAGAATTAGACGGAATTACTTTGTCCAGAATAAGAAGCGGTGTCCGATCAGGCTCTCTTGAAAAGGCTGTTCAGTTTATCGGATCACTGCCCTTGAATGTTGATGCTCTTGTTTGGCGCACCTTGCTCGGGGCTTGCCGGGTGTATGGTAATTTACAACTGGGGAAGTATGCTGCAGAAATGATTCTTGAACAGGAGCCAAATGATTCAGCAGCACACGTCTTACTATCTAACTTGTATGCTTCGAGGGGTCAATGGAAGGAGGTAGCAAAGATCAGAAAAGACATGAAAGAAAAGAGATTGGTAAAGGAAGCTGGATGCAGTTGGATAGAAGCTGAAAATAATTTTCACAAGTTTTATGTAAGCGACACGAAGCATCTCAAAGCAAAGGAGGTATATGAAAAAATAGATAAGGTGGCACTTAAAATAAAGGAGATTGGCTATGTTCCTAACACGGACTTGGTGCTTCACTCCTGCCGTGCCAGCACTCCTCCAAAATTCTCCAAGAATCTTATCAGGTCCGGTCGCCTTTCCCATGTGCATCCTACGAACAACACTTTTAACCTCTTCAACTTTTATACTCCTACAATACCCAAAAATCGCGACGCCTCTCGGAGTACTCCAAATCTCCCAACACAATGTCTCTGTCTCCTTCTTCGTTCAAGAGTTTATGGAAATAAGATTGCCACCTCCATCTAATGAGAGCTTCCTCCACTAATACTTTTCCATCCTCGTCCTTGATGCACTTCACTTGATCAAGGTCACGTTCCCTCCTCTCACTCGCCTTGGAAAGCCTGAACAACTTTTTATCCCCGCCTTTGTCCTCTAGTTCCGCATATAAGTGTTCAAAAGCTGTCGTTTTGCCGCTGAAACCGCCAACTTCGCTTCCTTTCTCGCCATCTTATACCTTTCCTCACAGTTCTGGGCTTGCAGAATATTCTTTGCCCATCACTGCTTTCCGCGAGGTGGGCGATTCTGGTCATAGAGGGTGAATCTCCTAATCTTCTTTCTTATACGTCTAATCAGGAGGCTGCTTCTATACCTATGAGATCGTTGGGTAGGGGAGTGGTTATGGAAAAAAAAGGTTCTGCCTCTCCTCATCATCCTTGTTGTCTACCAAATTCACATTACGCCACCTTCTTTGCCTCCACCTTTCCTTGGACTTCTTCATTCCACCACCAGTCCCCTCGATACCCACTACACCTACCTCTCAAGACCCCCCAATACCTCTCTAGCTGCTTCTCTAATGCAATTGACCGTCTTATCCCACATACTTCTTGCATACCCCCTACTCTCCCAAGCCCCCATAGCCATCAACTTTTCCCCAATCTCCTGGGTACTAGACACAGTCAAACTCCCCCACCTGATCATTGGCCGTTCATCCACGACCCTCTTCTTCCTTTTCCTCTTAATCTCCAAATCCATCACTATGAGTTTATGCTGAGTCGTAAGGTTCTCACTCGGAATGACCTTGCAGTCTTTACAAAGACATTTATCATCCTTCCTAAGGAGCAAAAAGTCAAACTGTGTCGCCACCATCGAGCTATGAAAGATTAACAAGTGTTCCTCCCTCTTCGGAAAACTCGAGTTGGCTACTACCAATCCAAAAGCTTTAGCAAAATCTAGAAGTGACACTCCTCCGCCGTTCCTGTCCCCAAAGCCAAAACCTCCATGCACATCGTCATAACCTCCTGAAATTGGCCCGATTTAGTCCTTTGAAATCTCCCCCTATGAAAAGGTTCTCAGCCACCACGTCATCCAAATCCTCCCAAAAGGGCCTCTTCTCCTCCTCGTCTAAGCCCGCTTGCGGCGCATAAACACTAATAATGTTCAAAGTGAACCCTCCAACGATCAACTTAATCGTCATCATCTTGTCATTGACCCTCCTAACCTCTACCACCTGGTCCCTTAGCTCACTATCTACTAAAATTCCTACCCCATTCCTATCCCTCGACTTACCTGAGAACCATAACTTATAACCGTCCACGTCCTTATGAGTTGTACCAAAAAAGATCAAGATTGTTGGTCAACCAAATAAATTCTACAATCAAGTCACTCAAACCTTATCAGATAACAGTGAAATAAGTCGGTCTTCATTTTTGTTGGAAGTTTGATTCCTGCTTTTGTTTAAATCTCCTGATATCTCTTGTAGTCGAAGTGGTATATTATGAAATTAAATTACTTTTGCTATTAATAAAAAACAGTTGATCTGAAACCAATCAAACTGACAATATGCATAGCAAGTCTTATTTTTTAACATATATTGAACAATTTTTTACATAAACATTATGTTTGAAGTTTTTGAAATTTCTGTGTGTTCAGGTGGTTTTGACTTGATAACAGGCTTTGTTTGTATAGGAGGGAGGGAGCCCATTGCTGATAGCCGTTGCATTTTTGTTCTTCTTTGGAGACAGGGGTAATGTCAAACTCTAGATCATAAGTCAACTTACTGATTCTGTCATTGAGAAACAACAATGGAAATGCCTCCATTTCTTTGTTCTGTTTATTGTTAAGAAATAGTCAATCTTTAACTACTTTTGGTATACATCCTCTTTGTTTTTATTCTAAATTATTATTTGTCAGAAGATAATGCCTCCCACTTAGTACTGATAAAGTCTTTATTAGGACCTTGCTCTCAGTTTAGTGGGCGACATTAATGTTGAGAAGGGTATTACTTTGCTCTATAAAATCCAGAGCTCTCTACTCAACTATGCAACACAAGTCTTAGTTCTATCCTTCACTTCTCTAACTATAGTAGTTCAAATCAAAATGAAAAGCTTAGGGAAGTTGGGGCAATGGTCTTTTCTAACAGCTGCTTTGGCAATTTGCTTATTGGCCAGCACTGTTATTGCTGATTACTCTTATGGGTATACTTCTCCTTCACCTTCTCACAACTCTAAGAAGTACTACAAATCACCATCTCCATCCAAATATCATGTACCCACTCCTTATTACAAGAAACCTTCTGCATCACACTACTACTACAAATCACCAGCACCTTCAAAGCACGCCTATTACAAGTCGCCATCACCAGTAAAATATTACAAATCGCACTTACCATCGCCAGCAAAGTACTACAAGTCCCCATCGCCTGCAAAGTATTACAAGTCTCCATCTCCAGCAAAGTACTACAAGTCTCCTTCACCAGCAAAGTACTACAAGTCACCATCCCCGGCAAAATATTATAAGTCCCCATCGC